>BTHU01000023.1:18489201-18832316 GCA_036184795.1 Tokudaia tokunoshimensis
AGGGAGACAACTTTGGAGATAGAAAACATTGGAAAGAATTCAGGAGTCATAGATGCAAACATCAACAACAGAATACAAGAGATAGAAGAAAGAATCTCAGGGACTGAAGATACCATAGAAAACATTGACTCAACAGTCAAAGAAAATGTAAAATGCAAAAAGCTTGTAACCCAAAACATCCAGGAAATTAAGGACACAATGAGAAGACCAAACCTACAGATTACAGGTATAGAAAAGAGTGAAGATTTACAACTTAAAGGGCCAGTAAATATCTTCAACAAAATTATGGAAGAAAACTTTGCGAACCTAAAGAGAGAGATGCCCATGAACATACAAGAAGCCTACAGAACTCCAAACAGACTGGACCAGAACAGAAATACCTCCCTTCAAATAATAATCAAAACAGCAAATGTTCTAAACAAAGAAAGAATATTAAAAGCAGTAAGAGAAAAAGGCCAAGTAACATATAAAGGAAGACCTATCAGAATTACACCAGACTTCTCACTAGAGACCATGAAAGCTAGAAGATCCTGGGCAGATCTCATACAGACTCTAAGAGAACACAAATGCCAGCCCAGACTACTATACCCAGCAAAAGTCTCAATCACCATAGATGGAGAAACCAAGATATTCCATGATAAAACCAAATTTACACAATATCTTTCCACAAATCCAGCCCTACAAAGGATAATAGATGGAAAACACAAATATAATGAGGGCAACTACACCCTAGAAAAAGCAAGATAGTAATCTTCGTTCAACAAACCCAAAATAAGATAACCACTCAAACATAAAAATAGCATAAAAAAAATAACAGGAAGCAACAATCACTATTCCTTAATATCTCAGCATCAATGGACTCAATGCTCCAATAAAAAGACATAGACTAACAGACTGGACACATAAACAGGACCCAGCATTTTGCTGCATACAGGAAACATACCTCAGTGACAAAGACAAACACTACCTCAGAGTAAAAGGCTGGAAAACAATTTTCCAAGAAAATGGTCCCAGTAAATAAGCTGGAGTAGCCATTCTAACATTGGACAAAATTGACTTTCAACCAAAAGTCATCAAAAAAGACACAAAAAGACACTTCATACTCATCAAAGGAAAAATCTACCAAGAAGAACTCTCAATTATGAACATCTAAATACCATCTAAACCATCCCTTAACCCCTGAAGAAATATAAGTGGTCATTGAAAGTCTTCCAATGGAAAAAAAAACACAGGACCAGATGGTTTTAGTGCAGCATTCTATCAGACCTTCAAAGAAGACCTAACACTATTCAAACTATTCCACAAAATAGAAACAGAAGGAACACTACCCAACTCATTCTATGAAGCCAGGATTTCGCTGATACCAAAATCATACAAAGATCCAACAAAGAAAGAGAATTTCAGACCAATTTCTCTTATGAATACCGATGCAAAAATACTCAATGAAATTCTTGACAACTGAACCCAAGAACACATCAAAACGATCATTCACCATGATCAAGTAGGCTTCATCCCAGGGATGCAGGGTTGGTTCAATATATGGAAATCCATCAATGTAATCCACTACATAAACAGACTCAAAGAAAAAAACCACATGGTCATTTCATTAGATGCTGAAAAAGCATTTGACAAAGATCAGCATCCATTCATGTTAAAGGTCTTGGAAACAACAGGAATTCAAGGCCCATATCTAAACATAGCAAAAGCAATACACAGCAAACCAGTAGCCAACATCAATCTAAATGGAGAGAAACTTGAAGCAATTCCACTAAAATCAGGAACTAGACAAGGCTATGCTCTCTCTCCATATTTATTCAATGTAGTACTTGAAGTTCTAGCTAGAGCAATTAGATAACAAAAGGAGGTCAAAGGGATTCAAATTGGAAAGGAAGAAGTCAAACTATCACTATTTGCAGATGATATGATAGTATACTTAAGTGACCCAAAAAACTCCATCAGAGAACTCCTAGAGCTAATAAACAACTTCAGCAAAGTGGCCGGATATAAAATTTACTTAAGCAAATCAGTAGCCTTCCTATACTCAAAGGATAAACAGGCTGAGAAAGAAATTAGGGAAATGACACCCTTCACAATAGCCACAAACAAAACAAAGTATCTTGGTGTGACTCTAACCAAACAAGTGAAAGGTCTGTATGACAGGAACTTCAAGTCTCTGAAGAAAGAAATCGAAGAAGACCTCAGAAGATGGAAAAATTTTCCATGCTCATGGATTGGCAGGATTAATATAGTAAAAATGGCCATCTTGCCAAAAGCAATACACAGATTCAATGCAATCCCCATCAAAATCCCTACTCAGTTCTTCATAGAGTTAGAAATAGCAATTCTCAAATTCATCTGGAATAATAAAAAACCCAGGATAGCTAAAACTATTTTCAAGAGTAAAAGAACTTCTAGGGGAATCATTATCCCTGACCTCAAACAGTACTAAGGAGCAATAGTGTTAAAATCTGCATGGTATTGGTACAGCAAAAGGCAGGTAGATCAATAAAATTGAATTGAAAATCCAGAAATGAATCCAGACACCTATGATCACTTGATCTTTGACAAAGGAGCTACAACCATCCAGTGGGAAAAAGATAGCCTTTTGAATAAATGGTGCTGGTTCAACTGGAGGTCAGCATGCAGAAGAATGCAAATTGATCCATTCTTATCCCCTATTAAAAAATGGGATACAGAGCTAAACAAAGAATTTTCACCTGCAGAATATCGAATGGCTGAGAAGCACCTAAAGAAATGTTCAACATCCTTATTCATCAGGAAATACAAATCAAAACAACCCTGAGATTTCACCTCACACCAATCAGAATGGTTAAAATAAAAAACTCAGGAGACAACATGTTCTGGCGAGGATGTGGAGAAAGAAGAACACTCCTCCATTGTTGGTGGGATCGCAAGCTCGTACATCCATTCTGGAAATCAGTCTGGCAGTTACTCAGAAAACTGGGCATAATACTACCGGAGGACCCTGCTATACCACTCCTGGGCATATACCCAGAGGATTCTCCAGCATGCTCCACTATGTTCTCAGCAGCCCTATTTATAATAGCCAGAAGGTGAAAAGAACCCAGATGTCCCTCAACAGAGGAATGGATACAGAAAATGTGGTATATTTATGCTGTGGAATACTACTCAACTATTAAAAACAATGAATTTATGAAATTCTTAGGCAAGTGGGTAGAACTGGAGAATGCCACGTCCTCGGTGAGGTGACCCAATCACAAAAGAACACACATGATATGCACTCACTGATAAGCGGATATTAGCCCAGAAGCTCGGAATACCCATGAAACAATTCACATATCAAATTATGCCCAAGAAGAAGGAAGGAGAGGACTCTGATCCTGGAAAGGTTCAATGCAACAGTGTAGGGGAATACCACGACAAGGAATCGGGCGGGGTTGATTGGGAAACAGGGGGAGGGAAGAGGGCTTATGGGACTTTCGGAGAGTGGGGATCCAGGAAAGGGGAAATCATTTGAAATGTAAATAAAGAATATATCTAATAAAAAATAAGAAAAAAAGCCGTACTACAGAGCAATAGTTTTAAAAACTGCATGGTATTGGTACAGTGACAGGCAGGTAGATCAACGGAATATAATTGAAGACTCAGAATTGAACCCACTCACCTATGGTCACTTGGTCTTTGACACAGGAGCTAAAATCATCCAGTGGAAAAAGGATAGCCTTTTCAACAATTGGTGCTGGTTCAACTGGCAGCTAGCATGCAGAAGAATGCAAATCGATCCATTCTTATCTCCTTGTACTAACCTTAAGTTCAAGTGGATCAAGGACCTCCACATAAAACCAGACACACTGAAAGTAATAGAAAAGTAACTGGGGAAGAGCCTTGAACACATGGGCACAGGGGAAAATTTCCTGAACAGAACACCAATAGCCTATGCCCTAAGATCAAGAATTGACAAATGGAACCTCATAAAATTACAAATTTTCTGTAAGGCATAGAACACTGTCAATAGGACAAAACAACAACCAACAAGTTGGGAAAAGATCTTTACCAACCCTACATCCGACAGAGGGCTAATATCCAAGATATACAAAGAACTCAAGAAGGTAGAGTCCAGAGAACCAAATAACCCTATTAAAAATGGGGTACAGAGCTAAACAAAGAATTTTCACCTGAGGAATATGGAGTGGCTGAGAAGCACCTAAAGAAATGTTCAACATCCTTAGTCATCAGGGAAATGCAAATCAAAACAACCCTGAGATTTCACCTCACACCAATCAGAATGGCTAAGATCAAAAACTCAGGAGACAGCAGGTGCTGATGAAAATGTGGAAAAAGAGGAACTCTCCTCTGTTGCTGGTGGGATTGCAAGCTGGTACAACCACTCTGGAAATCAGTCTGGTGGTTCCTCAGAAAACTGTCATACTACTACCGGAGGACCCTGCTATACCTCTCCTGGGCATATACCCAGAGGATTCTCCAGCATGCAATAAGGACACAAGCTCCACTATGTTCATTGCAGTCCTATTTATAACAGCCAGAAGGTGGAAAGAACCCAGATGTCCCTCAACGGAGGAATGGATACTGAAAATGTGGTATATATACACAATGAGGTATTATTCAGCCATTAAAAACAATGAATTCATGAAATTCTTTGACAAATGGATGGAAATGGAAAATATCATCCCGAGTGAGGTAACCCAATCAGAGAAGAACACATACGGTATGCACTCACTGATAAGTGCATATTAGCCCTGACACTTGGAATACCCAAACCACATTTCACATATCAAATGATGCCCAAGAAGGAGGAAGAACAAAATATGGATACTTGGGTCCTTTGTAGATAGGGGAACAAAATACCCACAGAAGGAGATACAGTGACAAAGGGTGGAGCAGAGTCTGAGGGAAAGACCATCCAGAGACTACCCCGCCCAGGGATCCATCCTATATACAGTTACAAAACCCAGACACTATTATCGATGCCCACAAGTGCTTGCAGATTGGAGCTGGATATAGCTGTCATCTGGGAGGTTCTGCTAGTGCATGACAAATACAGAGGGTCCCACTTTCAGCCAGCCATTGAACTGAGTACAGGGTCCCCAGTGGAGGAGCTAGAGAAAGGACTCAAGGAACTGAATGGGTTTGCAGCACCACAGGAGGAACAACAATATGAGTCACCTAGTACTTCCAGAGTTCCCAAGGGACAAAACCATCAACCAAAGAGTACACATGGAGGGACACATGGCTCCAGACACATAGGCAGCAGAGGATGGTCTTGTTAGATACCAAAGTGTGTGTGTGGGGGAGGCCCTTGGTCCTGGAACGACTTGATGCAGTAGTGTAGAGGAACACCAGGATAGGGAAGCAGGGGAGGGTTGATTGGGGATGGGGAGATGGCTCATGGGATTTCCTGGGGAGGGGGGAACCAGGAAAGGGGACAACATTTGAAATGTAAATAAGAATATATCTAATAAAAAATAAAGGAAAGGGAAAAATGATATAATTATAATCTCAAAAATAGAAAATACTAATTTCTAATATCTACATCCACAAAGCATTCTTCCATTAGACCACAAGATGGCAGCAAGAGGCAATCAAATGCATTAGAAACAAAGAATAATTTTAACTATTCTGTTCTCGAAAACCATCCTTATATCGGGAAGGGAGCTTTTTACCAAAGAATTTTTTGTCCCTGGTCATTCTTGGGGTCTAGGAATCACCTCACAAATCACACAAATGCCCATTTTAGTCAGACAGGGATAGTGTATTGAGTATATACCCCAGGACTGACCGACCAGGGCAATGGTCCAGATTCAGGAACTGAACCATGAAATTGAGTAAAGATTCTAGAGGGTTTTTAAGTTATTCCACTAATCAGGATTTAGGAATAGGGGATTTCCTTAGGAACATGGCTTTGTTATATATTTATCCTGTTTCCATTGGTTGGAGTATCCAACTGTGGCAGAGAACTTGCTTTTTCTAACATTCATGTCTTAACTTGTCTACCAGGATGGGACTTGTCTAACATTTATGACTTAACTTGCCAACCAGGATGTCAGTTACAGATGCACATGTCTCTTTCTGCCAAATAGGGTGTAGTTCCCAGGGATGTCTTGGGAAGTTAAACGTTACTCAACTACTACTCAAAATGGAAGTCTTATTCCAAATAGTTTCTTATATTGGTGCAGGTGTCTTTCTTATGTTGGGGTCCATCCCAGGAGCAGCTTATACCATAAAATCTTAAATCTTATACACAGGATCAGTAAGTGCTGTTGGCTGGTTGCTTCGGGTTCAAGCTTATTGTGGGTAACAATACAAAACAGTTCTACTGACTTCTGTCATGATTGGTTTCCCAGGGCATGTTTGTTTGTTTTCAAAACAGGGTTTCTCTTGCTGTCCTGGAACTGTGTAGACCAGGCTGTTTCCGCCTGCCTCTGCCTCCCAGGTTCTAGGATTAAAGGCATGCGCCACCACCACCTGGTTGCTAAGGAACTTTTTGAGTTGATATTTGAGTCTCTCATAAATATGTGCATGAATTCCTTTCTTTATATAGAAATATATAATTATATATATATTAATTATATATAATATATTATATATTATACACAATTATACATAATAGAGTCAAACAAATCTCCCCATCCAGAAAGTAAGGTTATCTATTAGCAGTGTCTTTTAGCAATCAACCCCTAGTTTACTCTGCAGAGAAGTATTCTTTATAACACAGTTGCTCTTTTTGCTCTCCCTGAAAGTTCAGTCCAGGCTACTTATGACAGTTTAGATGTCCTTTCCATATCCAATTCTCCAAAACCCAACCTGAAGGCCCTCCCTTAGAAAACCATAATTATGTTTGGCTTACTCAGAGGAGGGGATTGTGATATAAGAACAATGTTAGTGGGACACTGGATTGTCTCCTCAAAGACACCATGAGGACAGAACATTTTCCATTGTAGTTCAATTAGCCAAACTTATTTGTTTAAGTAATACAATCTGTTTATGTTTCTGTAATGCCCTGTATGCATTCTATCTTATGGTCACATTCTCTATAATTTATTTTGTTATCTAGCAAAAACGTCATTGTCTTAAATTTGTACTTTAGAAATGAAATAGCTAGCTTATTGTTTATAAGCCTGTGCAGGTGAGTGAATTATTTATTCTTCTTTCATATGCTATATCCCCAAAGCAGTTTCCCTCCCTCCTCCCCTCCCAGCCATTCCCTGCCTCCTGTCTATCCACTCCTCCTCTGTTTCTCCAGTTTCTCTTCAGAAAAGAGAAACAACTTGCAATAAGACTAGATACATCCCATCATACTAAGTCTGGATGGGGCAACCCAGTAGGAGGGAAAGGAGCCGAAAGGCAGGGAAGTAGTCAGAAACAGCCCCCACTTTAACGGTTAGGAGTCTCACAAGAATACCAAACTACACAATTTTAACATATATGCAGGGACCTAACTCAGACCCAAGCCAAACTTATAACTGCAACTAAAGCCTTGGAGTTTATAGAAAATAGACAACCATAGGTAACCATAGACACACATTCTAAATATGTCTTCCTACCATTACATGCCAATGCTTCAATCTGGAAATAAGGGGAATCATTAAAATTCCCAAAATAGTCCTATCAGATACAGACTGCAGATCTTGTCTCATCTAAAGCATACAAAAACTCTCAAGGTCACTATTGTACATTATAAAGAGAATATTAAAGACACAATAAACTTATCAGTAGAGGAAATCAATTGGCTGACTTCAAACATGGCCGCCATGACCCAGAAGTCTTACTAACCCTTGCTGATCTCCCGACATGACTCCTCATAGGCCTCTGTAATCCACCTTTGGGAAAGAAAAAGCAAGAGAGATAGGGATCCTAATTAACACCAAGAGATGGCTGCAGAGAGCATAGTACTGTTGTGCCCAAAATATCCAGCGGAAGTACTGCTTTTACACAGTTTTGTTGTTTTGTTTGTTCTTTGTTAGGAATTGTGGAATCTATCTCTAGGTTCCTTAAAAAATTTTTTTTGTAGCTCAAGTTCCTGCATTACCATGTATGTCTTGGTACAAATATTTGACATCAAATAAGATACTATGTTCATTAATTGCTTTTTTTAGTCTATATTTTTTTAAATCATTTGAAACATGCAGTGGGGCTTTGCATCAATCTTCCTTGATTTATAAATGCTCTGTATAATGTTTTAAATTCACTTTTCAAGATTTTGTTTTGAAACAGAGTTGAACAAGCTGGAATCCAATTTGTGGCAATCTCCTGCCTTGGAGCTAACCTAAGTACTAGGGTAGAGGTGAGTGCCACCGTGCCATTTATTTGCTTGTTTGCCTATTTGTTTTAGTCTTCAGGTAAAGCAGCACAAACTGTGGTTTATTGCAGACATGATATCATCACTCATCACTGAGAACAGAACAAATGCTGGAGGCAGAAACTCCAGATTTTGAGCAATGTGGGCCTGATGATGGGACAGCCATAGAAGATCTAGATTCAGACAGTAAAGCACATAATCAAAAGCTGCTTTCGTTGAAAATTATGGGCTGAAGAGGCCACAAAATGTCAGATGTATGTTAAATCATCTACAAGACTGATTGGCTGATTAGAACTTCCTAATTGTGTCATCTTGAGCAAGCTTCAGCCCCTTCAACGAGCCACCTGTTGTCTATCTCTCTGTCTGACCTAACAGCCTTATGGCTATCTTATGAAGCCTTTTTGGTTGTCTTCACTTAATAAATTAGTAGATCTCACCAACTCCAAAGCTAAGAATTTCATCAGATAACAACTGAAACCTTTAGTAGACATTTCCCGACATTGCTGTAACCTCCCTATGTGATGCTTTAATGCATTGGAAAAGTTGTGAGCTTTATTTGCTCTGTTTCTATAAACACTTCATTAAATTGGTACTATACTGGAACACGATGTGTGGGACAACCTGAATCTTTGTTGCTGGATATGGAGTTATAGGCAGTTTATGTAGGTTGTGAGAACCATAGTTGAGTCCTCTGAAAGCGTAGAAAGCACTCTTTACTTCTGAAACATCTCTCTAGCCCTTCCCTGTTACATTGAGAAGACTCTGTTACAAGACTTACCTCTTTCATTTAACAGAAAGCATAATTTATTTCCTCAGACTGCATTGGAATAAATTCTTAAAGTTTGACATATCAAATCTTTATCTGAATGAATCTGAGTATTCATTTGTATATTTCACTTTGTTACTTAGGATTTATAGATTACTAGGGGAAGCCCTCTTCTGCCCATCCCCTGGCACCCACGCATACATTGTATATACTCTCACACACACACACACACGTATACCCACAAATAAAAATAAATTTAAAAATGACATGGGAAATCCACATAAAAGTTCTGGATCCCCTCCTCCTTGGATTACCACCTCCTCATGTTCCATAAAATTAAGCAAAGGACAAAAATACCTGTGAGCAACAGCTGATGGATCAGATCATGAAAACTTATGTGGGCCAGGTAGTGGTGGTGCACGCCTTTAATCCCAGCACTTGGAGGCAGAGGCAGGCGGGTTCCTGAGTTTGAGGACAGCCTGGTCTACGGAGTGAGTTCCCCGGGGCTACATAGAGAAACCTTGTCTCGAAAAACCAAAAAAAAAAAAAAAAAAAAAACCCAAAAAACAAAAACAACAACAACAAAAAAAACCCCTATGTGATGGAAGAGGAAGTAGATTCAATAGCCTAACGCCTCCCAATCCCTACTCTGGCTTCAAAACCAAATTAAAACAAGAGAAAGGGGTCATTTGGATAAAGAATCCTAAAATGGTAAGATATAGTGCCCAGAAGGAAAAAAAGAGGGGAAAAGTAATTCATTTCAAGCCTTTGATGAGAATTAGGGGACTTACGGTCCCATTGGAAACCTTAACAGATTTGAGTTTAAGCCTGGAGGAGGAAATTACTTTCCAGGCCAACTTTGAAGCTGTGCTACTCTAAGCTAGAACCAGGAAGGGAATTTTTCTTCTATCATCTAACACTTCCGTTGTAGGGTAAACATGTAAAAATTTTTGGCACTCTGCCCTTGCTTTTAAAAGACTTCACATTTCTCAAGGTCTTTGATATTTCATGCTGGAATGTAAAATTTTCTCTGATCCTCAGGCTTTTTTAGATCACATTTATTACTTACTTTTCTGTTATGATGAAAACACCCTGACCAAGGCAACTTACAGAAAGAAGAGTTTATTTAAGCCCACAGTTTGAGAGGGATTTTTGTACCAGCAAATGGCAGGCATAGCAGCAGGAGCAGGAAGCTGAACACTCACACCTTCAATCATCTTCAATTAAATTCAAGCAGGCTTGGAGTGGAGAAAGCTAACTGGATATAGCGTAATGCTATAGAATCTCAAAACCTGCCCCCAGTGGTCAACTTCCCCTAGCAAGGCTGTATCACCTCCCCCAAACACCACCATCAACTGAGAACCATGTGTTCAAACACCTGAGAGTAGGGGAAACGTTTCTAATTCAAACTGCCACACCATGGCGGGGGGATATGTGTGTGTGTGTGTGTGTGTGTGTGTGTGTAAAAATCTAAGCAGAGAGGGGCTTTGCTTGAGACTTACAAAGGAAAAAAATTGCTTGGTAGCTAAACCTATACGTACAAGTAATCTTAATTTGCCACCATGAACCATATATGCAATTTGGGTCAATTCTTAAGGGAAGTACAGAAAGAAACCAACAGTTAAGTAGGCAAAAGAGAACTTCTGGGAAAGATTCAGGTGTGTGGTTATATTTTTGTTGAAAAGAGTAAAAAAGAAAAAAGGAATATTTTAGATAAGGATGGATTTGTTATGGTAACACAAAATTTTTTTCCTAAGAATAAAAGATAAAAGGAGAGGATGAAACCATGAAGGCTCAAAGTGAAGTCACAGAAGTACTTAGTCAGTTGAACAAGGTTTGTGGAGGCACTTAAGGATGATACATGTCTGATAATTGATTACCAAAATCCTTATGTTTATTTTTACCTACTTACGGTAGTACTTATAAAAACTGGCTTAACTCAAAAAAGAAATTGGAGATGGCTTACACTAGCAGCTTGACAACACACCTGAAAGCTCTAGAACAAAAAGAAGCGAATGCACCCAAGAGGAGTAGACGGCAAGAAATAATTAAACTCAGGGCCGAAATCAACCAAATAGAAACAAAAAGAACCGTACAAAGAATCAACAAAACCAGGAGTTGGTTCTTTGAGAAAATCAGCAAGATAGATAAACCCTTAGCCAGACTAACCGGAGGGCACAGAGGCACTATCCAAATTAGTAAAATCAGAAATGAAAAGGGAGACATAACAACAGAAAATGTGGAAATTCAAAAAATAATCAGATCCTACTATAAGAGCTTATACTCAACAAAATTGTAAAATCTGGATGAAATGGACAATTTTCTAGATACATACCAGGTGCCAATGTTAAAGCAGGAGCAGAAAAACCATCTAAATAATCCCATTAGTCCTGAGGAAATAGAAGCAGTTCTTACTAGCCTCCCAAGAAAAAAAGCCCAGGATCAGATGGGTTTAACGGGGAATTCTATCAGATCTTCAAAGAAGAGCTAATACCAATACTTTTCAAACTATTCCACAAAATAGAAACTCAAGGAACACTACCCAATTCATTCTATGAAGCCACAATAATGCTTATACCTAAACCAAACAAGGAAAGAGAACTTCAGATCAATTTCCCTTATGAATATTGATGTAAAAATTCTCAACAAAATTCTGGTCAACCGAATCCAAGAATGCATCAAAACAATAATTCAACACGATCAAGTAGGTTTCATCCTAGGGATGCAGGGATGGTTCAATATATGGAAATTCATCAATGTAATCCACTGCATTAATAAACTCAAAGAAAAAAATCATATGGTCATTTCGTTAGATGCTGAAAAAGCTTTTGACAAAATTCAGCATCCTTTCATGATAAAAGTCTTGGAGAGATCATAAATTCAGGGCCCATACTTAAGCATAGTGATAGCAATATACTGTAAACCAGTAGCTAACATCAAACTAAATGGAGAGAAACTTGAAGTAATCCCACTAAAATTGGGGACCAGACAAGGCTGCCCACTCTCTCCCTATATATTCAATATAGTATTCGAAGTCCTAGTCAGAGCAATTAGACAACAAAACAACGTCAAAGGTATACAAATTGGAAGGGAAGAAGTCAAAGTATCACTATTTGTAGATGATAATGATTGTATACTTAAGCGACCCCAAAAATTCCACCAGAGAACTCCTAAAGCTGATAAACAACTTCAGTAAAGTGGCTGGATATAAAATTAACTCAAACAAATCAGTAGCCTTCCTCTACTCAAAGGATAAATAAGCCGAGAAAGAAATTAGGCAAATTAATTTACCCTTCACAATAGTCACAAATAATATTACATTCCTTGGTGTGACTCTAACCAAGCAAGTGAAAGATCTCTATGACAAGAACTTCAAGCCTCCTAAGAAAGAAATCATAGAAGATCTCAGAAGATGGAAAGATCTCCCATGCTCATGGATTGGAAGGATTAACGTAGTAAAAATGGCCATCTTGCTGAAAGCAATCTACAAATTCAATGCAATCCCCATCAAAATTCCGAATCAATTCTTCATGCAGCGAGAAAGAGTAGTCTGCAAATTCATTTGGAATAACAAAAAACCCAGGATAGCAAAAACTATTTTCCAAAACAAAAGATCTACTGGGGGAATCACCATCCCTGACCTCAAGCTCTACTACAGAGCAATAGTGATAAAAACTGTATGGTATTGGTACAGAGACAGGCAGGAAGATCAATGGAATAGAATTGAAGACTCAGATATGAACCCACACATCTACGGTCACTTGATATTTGACAAAGGAGCTAAAAAAAACATTCAGTGGAAAAAAGACAGCATTTTAAACAAATGGTGCTGGATAAACTGGAGGTCAGCATGCAGAAAAATGCAAATAGACCCATTCTTGTCTCCTTGTACAAAGCTCAAGTCCAAGTGGATCAAGGACCTCCACATAAAACCAGATACACTGAAGCTTATAGAGGAGAAAGTGGGGAAGAACCTTGAACACATGGGCACAGGGGAAAATTTCCTGAATAGGACTCCAATGGCTTATGCTCTAAGAACAAGAATAGACAAATGGGACCTCATAAAACTGCAAAGATTCTGTAAGGCAAAGGACACTTGTCAATAGGACAAAACGGCAACCAACAGATTGGGAAAAGATATTTACCAATCCTGCATCCATTAGAGGGCTAATATCCAATGTATACAAAGAACTCAAGAAGTTAGACTCCAGAATGTCAAATAACCCTATTAAAAATGGGGTACAGAGCTAACCAGAGAATTTTCAACTCCTTAGTTATCAGGGAAATGCAAATCAAAACAACCCTGAGATTCCACCTCACACCAGTCAGAATGGCTAAGATGAAAAGCTCAGGAGTCAGTAGATGCTGGAGAGGATGTGGAGAAAGAGGAACACTTCTCCATTGCTGGTGGGATTGCAAGCTGGTAAATGCACTCTGGAAATCAGTATGGAGGTTCCTCAGAAAACTGGACATAGTACTGCCTGAGGACACCTCTATACCACCCCTGGGTATATACCCAGAAGATGCTCCAACATGCAATAAGGACATATGCTCCACTATGTTCATAGCAGCCTTATTTATAATAGCCAGAAGCCGGAAAGAACCCAGATGTCCTTCAACAGAGGAATGGATACAGAAAATGTAGTACATTTACACAATGGAGTACTATTCAGCTATTAAAAATAATGAATTCATGAAATTCTTAGGCAAATGGATGGAACTAGAAAGTATCATACTGATTGAAGTAACCGAATCACAAAAGAACACACATGGTATGCACTCACTGATAAGTGGATATTAGCCCACAAGCTCAAAATAAACATGTTACAATTCACAGACCACAGGAAGCACAAGAAGAACGTAGACCAAAGTGGGGGTGATTTGGTTCCTCTGAGAAAGGGAACAAAATAGTTGCAGGAACAACTATGGAGACAAAGAGTGGAGCAGAGACTGAAGAAAAGGCCACCCAGAGACCGTCCTACTTGGAGATTCATCCTATAAGCAGTCACCAAACCCAGAAACTACCATGGATGTCAAGAAGTGCGTCCCGAAAGGAGCCATTTATGGTTATCTTTTGGAGCGGCCCTGCCAGAGCCTTACAGATACAGAGGCGAATACTAGCAGCCAGCCATTGGTCTGAGCACAGGGTTCACTATGGAGGAGTTGGAGGGCAAGCTGGAGGAGCTGGGGGGGGGGGTTGGTTTGCAGCCCCAACGACAATGTCAGTCAACCAGGTGCCCCAGGGCTCCCAGGGACTAAGCCATCAACCAAGGGGTACATGTGGTTCCAGCCAAAAGATTGGCAGAGGAATACCTTGTCGGGCATCACTGGGAGGAGAGGTCCTTGGTCCTGTGAAGGCTCAATAGAGGCCCCAGTGTGGGGAAATCGAGTGGCATTCGTGGGAGTGGGCTGGGTGGAGGAGCATATTCTTGGAGGCAGGAGGTGGGAGGATGGGTTGGGGATTTTCGGGGTGGGGGGAAACTGGGAAGGGGTATAACATTTGAAATGTAAATGAAGAACATATTTAATTTAAAAAAAATCCAAAAAAAAAACTGGCTTAAAAGACGGAAGAATAGATTGGGCAATGGAGGCACACGCCTTAAATCCCAGCACTTTGAACTGTTTCTGTAAATTTGCTTAGTATTAGAACAGCCCTGAGAAGGAAAGCAGATCTATCTCTATATGAAAAGTTATCTCCATATGACTTCCCACATCTTAGTGGGCCCACAGACCTCTCCACTATGGAAACCAAAGAAAAAAAAATTAAGACACTGAGCTGGCTACCAGGCATGGTGCTGCATACTTTTAATTTCATTACTCAGGAGTCAGAGGCAAGTGGGTCTAGATAAACTGGAGGTCAACCTGGTCTGCATAGTGAGTTCCAGGCCAGCCAAGGCTACGTAGTGAGATCCTGTTTCAAAAGACAAACAAAAAACAAAAATAAAATTAAACAAACAAAAAAAGTAAGAAGCTGGGTTGAAGAGATGGCTCAACAACTGTTGCGGGGGCGGGGGGGCGGATAAGAATGCCAGCACATTCCCGCGCTAGTGCTGGCAAGGCGATGGTGATCCACAGACCTCACACAGGGCCAAAGTGCTCCTGCTAGCCTGACAATGGACCTGCGAACTCTCCGCTGGTTAGACCTATGCTCCTGTGATCTGCTGGCCTGCTTACTTTCCAGCCCCCACTTGGCCAACTCTCTGGCAGAGGTCCCATGAGTTCATCTCACTTCCACACAACCCCCACACATTCCACGGTCTGCCAGTTCACCCCTCAATTACCCCATAGAAGCATGACTCCTAATGCTTGATTAGTTAGCCAATTAGATTTATGTACATTTAAAATCACAATTACAAGATGCCAATACAGTAATTTGGAGTCAACCGATAATGATAAAAGCTTTATCCCAATATTTCTAACCTTATAAAAACTTAGCTATTTGTGGCTGGTAAATGCCTCACAGGTCCAGGTCCGAAACTATCTCTGTTCTTCTCTTCTCCTCCTGCGATCTCTGTCCTACTAACTCCTAGCTCCACCTCCCCTTTCCTGTCCAGTCACAGGCCTTCGACTGCCCTAATATGATTGGACATTGAAAATCCTACAACAGAGCATTTGTTGCTCATAGGATCGTGACTCAGTTCCCAGCACTTACATGGTGGCTCACAACCATCTATAACTCCAGTTTCAGAGGATCTGACACCCGCTTCTGACATCCATGGGCACTAGACTAAGATGTACATCTCTATCCTCTGAAGATATGAGTACTTAAGTGTCTCCACATAGGTATGTGGTTTATTTTTTGTGTTGAGGTACCCGCTTACAAACCTTGTTTCACTTGGGGTTCACTATGCTTATTTAGGCAATGCGCATTTATTTATACTGTACTGTTGCCAGTTATTTTGCCTGTTGGCAGCATCTGAAGACATGATCATGACCTGCAGAGTTTAGGATGTAAAACATTTAAAGAAAGGCACACATTTAACAGGCAGAGGAACATATACGCTTTAGACACACACCCAGGCCCATATCAATGTTTTATTTGGAATAAATTGATGACTACACAGATATTGTATGCAACTAGGAAATTTCTTTGAGAAGTCTCCAGATGTTGCAAATATCAGAGCTCACATTTCAGACCTTTTGACCAGCCTGTCTGGAAGCATGCTGGGCATTCAAGTTACTCTGAACTTTCAATAACCTTATCTGAAAGAGCCATAATCACAACAAGGAGTGACAGGGTGGTTGACAGGAGCCCTATTGGAAACACAGGAGTTCTGTGTTTTTTAATTATGGCTTCTTTCTTAACTGGAAAGGCTGGTGAAAATTCAAGGATGGTTTTGCCATAGAGATCTACTACATGGTTCCAGGTCACAGAAATAATGATACAAAGGCTACCGAGGATCAGAATTAAGACAGAGCACTTGAAGCAAACTATCTGAATGTAAGGTAATGAAGCTTTGGTAAAGCTGACCCTAATGACTGCTGAGATGAAAACCAGCACAATAGGCTTTATTAAAGTTGCCAGCAATATGAGGTTACTGACATTCAGGTGAAATGGTCCAGGTCGAGTTGACAGAGCTATGCATCAAAATTCTGGTCACAGACCCAGAGACATTAAATTCTTGATGGTAATAAGCTTCCCAGTGTTCGATGTACACAAGCTGGACAACCTTGTTATCGAATTCCCAGAGGTGCCAGTATCTGCTCCTTGCAAGGATTATTCCAAGCCCCGAAGAAAAGAGGCTACAGAGGAAGCCAGTCAATTTGAAGATCCACTCCTTCAACCCCGAAAATCTGAAGGTGAGACAGTAAAATTATATAATCAACTAGGCACGTGAAGTGTGAAAAACAGAATGAGTCATGGTTTCCATAGTATGAAGTATTCATTCCTTGCCTCTGCTGTCTTGAGACTGTGTTTAAATGATCTAAATACTATAATAAGAATATAGAAAGAACTGGAAAAAGTTCAGTGATAAAGAGGGTACTGTTCTTACAGAGGATGCAATTTCAGTTTCTAACACGTACACTGGGTGGCTTAAAATTGCTTATCACTCTGAACGATCTGATGGCCTCTTCTGCCTCCACAAGGACCTGCAGTTGCATGCACATATCCACAGACATATCTACACAGACATAGAGATACATAATCTAAAATAAATCTTTGTAGAGAAAGAATAAAAGATGCTTGGAATCCATGACTGTGACAGGAATAGCCATTATAAGATTCTTAAAATCATTTTATTATTTGCCTATATATGTCTATGAATCACATCCATGCCTGGTGCTGTACTTTTGTGTGGAGGCCAGAAAATGGCATTGGATCTCCTGGAACTGGAGTTATATATACCATGTAGGTGCTGAGACTGGAACAGGTGTCCTCTAGAATAGCCAATGCTTTTATTCACTGAGTCATCTCTCCAGCCCGATATAAGATGTTTTAGACAACAATTTGGCAATACCTTTCACAAGCTGAAGTGTTCACATTTGTTGACTAGGAATTTCATTTCTTGCAATTAATAGTAAGATAAGAGTTTACAATATCTTATATAAAGTGATATTTATTTCAGTACAGTTTCCAAGACAGAAAAATTAATAACATAAATCAGTATATAAAGTAGAAAAATGCTCAGTTTAATTGTGATTTCTCCAGTATGGTAGTGGAATATTACATGACCACTACAGAGAATGGATAAATGTAAATGATCTTAAAAGAGAAAAAAATGGAATGCCCAATTGTGCCCAAAGACTTCTTTAAAAACCGAAGGAGGGAGGAACATAAAATTTGCACAAAATTAGAAACTCTAAGCAAATCATTTGGTGGAGTAGCCACTGACATTCCTATTTGCACATTTCCCTAAAATGTATACATTCGTAAAGAAACATATGCATGATGATTTATAATTTAAACAAGGGTGAACACAATCTTAAACATCTATTTGTAATTTATTGGTGGATATAGCTTGGTGGTGTAGTTGTTAGAGTCCGTCAGAAGACCCCCACTCAATAAGGCCACAGAGACCGGAATCACTGCAATCCACAAGAGGTTTAATGTTTCAATGTATATTGAGGTCCCCCAGCATGCAGGCAAGAGGAGCCCCCGAGCTCACAAAGCATACCCTTTTTATAAACTTTTTGGCGGCGAGTTCAGCGGTCGCCTGAGTTGGACAACTGTGATTGGTTACCCTGAGCAACATTTAAAATTATTGGTCAACTCGAATGGGGAGGTTGTCTCTGCCATTCAGCCCTGTCCTGCCCACCTTGTGGTATTCGTGGTATTTCCTGGCATTGTCTTTTAGTCACTTCCCTCTCTATCCTAACCCTAGGCAGGGTAGTTCTGTTTAGCCCATTTCCGTATCTGTCCTTACCCCAGGCAGTCACGGACGGAATGGAAAGTTCCTGTCCGGCTGTGTCCCCCCCTTGGTCGTGGGGAGCTGGCCTGCTGTTTCTGACAGGGTTCTCACATAGTGATTACCTAACTAACGTGTGTTGAGACACTGAACTCACTCCCCAGTCCTACAAAACTAAAATCTGGAAGTAGAAGATGAGGAATCATAAATACATCCATTTTGTAGCCGTTTCTTACTCAACATTCAGCCTTGAGATAATTGGCTTTATACAGGTGCAACACATAAAGTATATTGAGATATTTTGGGTGAGCAAATTTTCTTTGACACAAAAACTTACACTTCCCATTAACATTATGAAGCAACTTATTTAGATCATTAGTCAACTCAAATCTTTGGATGTAGCAATAATGAAAATGAGAAAAATTACACGTAGGGATCCCACTGATTCATTGAGCAAAAAGGAAGGAAGCATAGTCCTTTAGCTATTAGGCATGAGAAGATAATGTCATTGCCATTGCCTAAGCAAAAGATGTGAAGGGCCTACAAACTGGGATCTCCTAGCCAGGAAACCTTCCCTATCAGCTCTCCATTACTCCACAGTCTTTGTGAAATGTCCTTCCTAACTTGGATAATATACAAACTGTACTACTTGTGAAGTTACATCAGCTGGATGGGGATGCAATTGATGGTAGCTTGAGTAATACCCTGCTCACACTCTTTTCCTTTGCAAGGGCATTTTGAGGCAGTGGGTCTTGAAGCACAATTGGAAACAGGGGTGGAAAATGCTGTCAGGCCAGATAAATGGCAGAATTGGTGTCTGAAAACCTAGAGTAGAGGCATACATTTCTTAAAGACCCAGTTGGAAAGCTTCAATATACCTTATTTTAAGTTGTTACCTTTTTGTTTTGAGGCAAAGTGATCCATTTGGAAGATGACAGAATTAAAAATTCACTACACAATAGCACGAAATGTTAACCACAGATGGAATCACAAGAAGAGGGGAAGTACCTTGAATAAAAGTACTGTTCAGCAGATATTTCAGTTTAGAACAAGGGTTGGCTGACAGGCTCTCCCAAACTTTGCATTCCTAGCCTGTTTGATTATCTTGAGAGTCATTTAAACACTTCAGGGACATTAGCCCATCTGATATTCCTAACCCTCCAATGGCGCCCACACTATTATCATCCCCATTTTATAGATAGGAACAACACAAAGAGGTTAATTTGTATACTCAACTTCAAGAAACTACCCATGTAGTTGTAGATGTAATGGCAGTACAGCCTCCAAAGCCCTCATAGACACACATGGGAGCTTCCAGGCATTTAAAGTATACAGAAGAACTTACATACACCTAATCATATGCCATTGGGTCACTTTGGCTTTAGGATCCTATGAAATTGAGAGTGAATGATAAAAAAAGTGTGAAAAATATAAAATACTTACCTCTTTGCCTCTTCTATTAAGACCAAATGTTGGTGACTGCCAACTATTAGAAAAATAACTAAACATTCTTATGCTTCCATGGCTACTAGAGCTTAGATGGCAGATTCTGAGCAATGAATGAATTCCAAAAATATATGAATCTACTGTTTAATATCTCTTTAATATATTGATCAGTCTTTATAGAAAGAATTTTATTTTTGAAGTCACGAATCAAATAGCTACTATAATTTTTGAGATCCATAAAAATGCTTAAGAAACAAATTCTAGGTAGGTGAAATGGTTGAGTGGATAAAGGCACTTGCCCTCAATCTCTATAATTAGGAACCCACATGGTGGAAAGCAAGAACTGATTCCACAAAGTTGTGCTGGGATGGTAAGATCATTCAGTAGGTAAAAGTGCTTCTCAAATCCTGATGACTTGAGTTCTATCCATTCCATAAAAGTGGAAAGAGAACCAACTCTAAAAAGATATCTTCTGACTTCCACATGCATGCTGCAGCATATGTATGCCCACATATAATTATTATTTTTTTAAAAATAAATCCCACAGTGGATAGAAAGATGTCCTGCTACAAAAGCCAAATATCTTTACTGCAAAAATAAGGCTAACCTGGGCATCTTTAATTCCTCGAGACACAAAAACATGGTTAGATATTGACAATTTACAGCTCTTAATATGTTCTGGGAGTTTTTGTTGTTGCAAACATAAATCTTTGTATTCTCCTTTGGTATTTTGCTGTCAATGTGGCTTTGACCTGGTTATGCTAAATGTTTGCTATATGTACATACAATTTTGGTTCTTCCTATATACAAAATTGGAGAAACTCCCATACTATAGGAGTCACAGAGGTCTTTGTGCTTACAGATAAGCCCCAGGGGAACCTAAAGTGTTAAGTGCACAGAGTTGTTCCTTCAAGGGAAGGAATGTAATACCTGTTATCTGCCCAGAAGGTTGAGCATGACTGTGCTCACTAACCAGGTGACCTTTGCTCTGTGTGGCTAGTGTTTTTTCTGGCACTTTATCCTCTCCCAGACTCTCATCCTAAATTTGTTTTTCTCAGTCAATCTACAGACTCTCAAAAAAACTTTAAGAACTTTTGAAAGAGTTTTGATGTAGTCACAAGTGACCATATTTAGCTTACTTTGTTCTTCAAGGAGATTTATGTATGCTTTGTTGTGTACTCAGAATTGAGTTAATTATTGAAATAATGTTCACCAAATTATGCTGTCCTTAAATATGTCTAAAATAAACCACTTGAGGTCAGACTCCAGGAGTTTGAACCAACACTGGCTACTGAGTCATTTGAACTAAAGTGCTTTCTTGCTTCCAAAAGGCCTGTGAAGGTTGCAGAGAACTCTGCACCACATCATAAGCACACATTCAAAATGAACCAGAGATATAAATGAGCAGAGCGGTTACAGAAAACATGGCTTCCTTTTTTATGCTTTCCTTCTTTTCCCTTAATATTTTATGCATGGCATAATTTCCAAAGAAGAAAAGCTGCAAGTCTTAAGCATACATCTCAACGAATCATCACACATTTATGTACTCCTGTTGTCTAATTGGAGATCAAGACACAGACTATTACTGCTAGTTGTTAGAGGAGCTAATAACTGATAAAGCAAATGCCCTTCATTCACAAATCTTTAAGTTTAATCCTCAACTCTCAAACTAAACAATAACAACTACAAAACAAGATGAAATAAACCCTTTCCAAACCCAACTAGCTTTCTACAAGCTGTTCTAGAAGCCCTGTGTGTACCTTCATAGGAAAGCCAAGGTAATGGTCCGAAAAATAGATCAGAGGTGTGAATGGCATTCAGAAAAAGACAAAAATCCCTTTCAATACCTGTGAAAGAAACAAGGAATTGTTGAAGACCTGGTGAAGAATCTGGTTTTCTTTCAGTTATTTATGCTTATAATCTGAGGACTATGCAAATTATAGGCAACAAGGCAAGGGCACTTATTGAAGAACATGTAATTCTTTTTCTTTTTTTTATGTTAGCATGCCTCTAATTAAAGTATCATTTATTTTTTTCTTTTTTATTTTCTATATTCTTTACTTTTTTCCCCTTTTATTATTTTTATTTTCTATATTCTTTATTTACATTCCAAATGATTTCCCCTTTCCCAGTTCCCCCCTCCCCGAAAGTCCCATAAGCCCTCTTCCCTCCCCCTGTTCCCCATTTGCCTAAGAATTTCAAGAATTCATTGTTTTTAATTACTGAGTAGTATTCCATTGTGTAAATATACATGGAAACTCTGACAAAATTGAAGTAATATATAGAAAAACACGTTAAGATGGACTATTTCATGGAAAAATTATACAGATAAAATGGTAGGCATAAAAATATTCCTAAGTTGATTGAAAGTGCAATTATAAACATTTTCTGATAAAATTGAGCTACAAGGAAAATACTTCTGAAAAAATTCAAGAAATATATAGAAAAACATGTTAAAACTGACTATTTCATGGAAAATTATACAGATAAAATGGAAGGTATAAAAATGTTCCTAAGTTGATTGAAAATAAAATTATAGATATTGTCTGATAAAATTGAAGTTTTACATGGAAAATATTTTTGATAAAATTGAAGAAAAATATAGAAAAACATTAAAATTGAAGTTTATCATGGACAATTATACCGATAAAATGGTGCACATAAAAATATAACTAAATTGATTGAAAGTGGAATTATAAACATTTTCTGATGAAATTGAAGATTTACATGGAAAATATTTCTGATAAAATTGAAGAAATATATAGAAAAAAAGTTAAAATTAAAGATTAACATGGAAAATAATACAGTTAAAATGGTAGACATAAAAACCATCACTAAATTGAAAGAGGAATCACAAACATTTTCTGATAAAATTGAAGATTTACATGAAAAATATTTGTTAGACTATGTTTTGTGTTGGGGAATTGAGTCCATTGATGTTAAGCGATATTAAGGAATAGTGATTGCTGCTTTCTGTTAGTTTTGATGTTCTTCTTATGTTTGTATGGTTACTTTCTTTTGGGTTTGTTTGAAAAAAATTACTTTCTTGCTTTTTCTAGGGTGTAGTTTGCCTCCTCATGTTGGCGTGTTCCATCTAGTATCCTTTGTAGGGCTGGATTTGTGGAAAGATATTGTGTAAATTTGGTTTTATCATGGAATATCTTGTTTTCTCCATGTGTGGTACTTGAGAGTTTTGCTGGGTATAGTAGTTTAGGCTGGCATTTGTGTTCTCTTAGGGTCTGTATGAGATCTGCCCAGGATCTTCTAGCTTTTATCGTCTCAGGTGAGAAGTCTGGTGTAATTCTGATCGGCCTGCCTTTATAGGTTACTTGACCTTTTTCCCTTACTGCTTTTAATATTCTTTCTTTGTTTAATGCATTTGATGTTTTGATTATTATGTGACGGGAGGTATTTCTGGTCTGGTCCAGTCTGTTTGGAGTTCTGTAGGCTTCTTCTATGTTCATGGACATCTCTTTCTTTAGGTTAGGGAAGTTTTCTTCTATAATTTTGTTGAAGATATTTACTGGCCCTTTAAGTTGGAAATCTTGGGTTTCTTCTATACTTATAATCCTTAAGTTTGGTCTTCTCATTGTGTCCTGGATTTCCTGGATGTTTTGGCTCAGGAGTCTTTTGCATTTTCTTTAACTGTTGAGTTAATGGTTTCTATGGTATCTTCAGCCCTTGAGATTCTTTCTTCTATCTCTTGTATTCTGTTGTTGATGACTATGACTCCTGAATTCTTTCCAAGATTTTCTGTCTCCAGAGATGTCTCCCTTCGTGATTTCTTTATTGTTTCTACTTTCATTTTTAGATCCTGGATGGTTTTGTTCAGTTCCTTCACTTGTTTGTTTGTGTTCTTCTGTAATTCTTTAAGGGATTTTTTGTTCCTCTTTAAGGGCCTCTACCTGTTCACCCATGCTCCCCTGTATTTCTTTCAGGGATTTTTGCCATGCTAATCTTCTCTGTATCTTTCAAATTTTAGTATATGTGCTGCCGAAGCGAGCACTATATTCTTTATTTACATTCCAAATAATTTCCCCTTTCCCGGTTCCCCCCTCCCCCAAAGTCCCATAAGCCCTCTTCCCTCCCCCTGTTCCCCAGTCAGCCCCCTCCCAATTCTCTGTCATAGTATTCCCCTACACTACTACATCCAGTCTTTACAGGACCAGGGGCCTCTCCTTCCTTCTTCCTGGGAATCAATTAATATGTGAATTGTGTCTTGGGTATTACGAGCTTCTGAGTTAATATCCACTTACCAGTGACAGCATACCATTTGTGTTCTTTTGTGATTGGGTTACCTCACTAAGGTATCATTAATGCAAATCTCAAGGTTGTTTTGATTTGCATTTCCCTAATGACTAAGGATGTTGAACATTTCTTTGGGTACTTCTCAGCCATTCGATATTCTTCAGGTGAAAATTCTTTATTTCTGTACCCCATTTTTAATAGGATTATTTGGCTCTCTGGAGTCTAACTCCTTGAGTTCTATGTATATATTGGATATTAGCCCTCTGTCGGATGTAGGGTTGGTAAAGATCTTTTCCCAATTTGTTGGCTGCCTTTTTGTTCTTTAGACAGTGTCTTTGCCTTACAGAAACTTTGTAATTTTATGAGGTCCCATTTGTCAATTCTTGATCTTAGAGCATAAGCTATTGGTGTTCTGTTCAGGGAATTTTCCCCTGTGCCCATGTGCTCAAGGCTCTTCCCGTTTCTTTTCTATTGGTTTCAGTGTGTCTGGTTTTATGTGGAGGTCCTTGATCCACTTGGACTTGAGTTTAGTACAAGGAGATAAGAAGGGATCGATTTGCATTTTTCTGCATGCTGAACTCCAGTTGAACCAGCACCATTTGTTCAAAAGACTATCTTTTTTCCACTGGATGGTTGTAGCTCCTTTGTCAAAGATGAAGTGACCATAGGAGTGTAGGTTCATTTCTGGGTCTTCAATTCTATTCCTTTGATCTACCCACCTCTCACTGTACCAATACCACACAGTTTTTTAACACTATTGCTCTGTAGGACTGATTGAGGTTGGGGATACTGATTCCCCCAGAAGTTCTTTTAATGTTGAGAATAGTTTTAGCTATCCTAGGTTTTCTGTTCTTCCAGATGAATTAGAGAATTGCTCTTTATAACTCTAAGAAGAATTGAGTTGGGATTTTGATGGGGATTGCATTGAAACTGTATATTGCTTTTGGCAAGATGGTTATTTTGACTATATTAATCCTGCCAATCCATGAGAAGATTTTTCCATCTTCTGAGGTCTTCTTCAATTTCTTTCTTCAGAGACTTGATGTTCGTGTCATACAGATCTTTCACTTGTTTGGTTAGAGTCACACCAAGATACTTTATTTTGTTTGTGGCTATTGTGAAGGGTGTCATTTCCCTAATTTCTTTCTGAGCCTGCTTGTCCTTTGAGTATAGGAAGGCTACTGATTTGTTTGAGTTGATTTTATATCTGGCCACTTTGCTGAAGTTGTTTATCAGCTGTAGGAGTTCTCTGGTGGAGTTCTTTGTGTATAGTATACTAGTTCTTTGTGATAGTATACTATCATATCATCTGCAAATAGTGATAATTTGACTTCTTCCTTTCCAATTTGTATACCTTTGACCTCCTTATGTTGTCTAATTGCTCTAGCTAGAACTTCAAGTATTATATTGAAAAGATATGGAGAGAGAGGGAAGCCTTATCTAGTCCCTGATTTTAGTGGGATTGCTTCAAGTTTCTCTTCATTTAGTTTGATGTTGGCTACACGTTTGCTGTAAATTGCTTTTACCATGTTTAGATATGGGCCTTGAATTCCTGATCTTTCCAAGACTTTTAGCATGAAAGGATGCTGAATTTTGTCAAATGCTTTTTCAGCATCTAATGAACTGACCATGTGGTTTTTTTTTCTTTGAGATTGTTTATGTAGTGGATTACATTGATGGACTTCCTTATATTGAAACATCCCTGCATCCCTGGGATAAAGCCTACTTGATCATGGTGAATGATCATTTTGATGTATTCTTGGATTCGGTTGTCAAGAATTTTATTGAGTATTTTTGCATCGATATTCATAAGAGAAATTGGTCTGAAATTCTCTTTCTTTTTTGGATCTTTGTATGATTTTGGTATCAGCGAAATTGTTGCTTCATAGAACAAATTGGGTAATGTTTCTATTTTGTGGAATAGTTTGAATAGTGTTAGGTCTCCTTTGAAGGTCTGATAGAATGCTGCACTAAAACCATCTGGTCCTGTGTTTCTCCCCACACCCCCCCTCCACTGGAAGACTTTCAATGACCACTTATATTTCTTCAGGGGTTAAGGGACTGTTTAGATGGTTTATTTGATCCTGATTTAATTTTAGTATTTGGTATCTGTCTAGGAAATTGTCCATTTCCTCCAGATTTTCCAGTTGTATTGAATATAGGCTTTTGTAGTAGGATCTCATGATTTTTTGAATTTCCTCAGTTTCTGTGGTTATATCTCCCTTTTCATTTCTGATTTTGTTAATTTGGATACTCTCTCTGTTCCGTCTGGTTAGTCTGGTTAAGGGTATATCCATCTTGTTGATTTTCTCAAAGAACCAACTCCTAATTCTGTTGATTCTTTGTATGGTTCAATTTGTTTCTACTTGATTGATTTCTGCCCTGAATTTGATGATTTCCTGCCTACTACTCTCTTAGGTTTATTTGCTTCTTTTTATTTCAGGGTTCTCAGGTGTGCCATTAAGCTGCTAGTGTATGCTCTCTCTGGCTTCTTTTGGAGGCACTCAGGGCTATGTGTTTTCCTCTTAGCACTGCTTTCATGGTGTCCCATAAATTAGGGTATGTTGTGCCTTCATTTTCATTAAATTTTAAATAATCTTTGATTTCTTTCTTTATATCTTCCTTGACCAAGGTATCATTGAGTAGAGCATTGTTCAGCTTCCATGTGTATGTGGGCTTTCTGTTGTTTTTGTTGCTATTGAAAACCACCCTTATTCCATAGTGATCTGATAGGAGGCATGGGATTAGTTCAATTTTCTTATATCTGTTGAGGTCTGCTTTGTGACCAATTATATGGTCGATTTTAGATAAGGTACCATGACGTGCTGAGAAGAAGGTATATTCTTTTTCTTTAGGATGAAATGTTTTATATATATATCTGTTAAATCCATTTGGTCCAAAGCTTCAATTAGTTTTACTGTGTCCCTCTTTAGTTTCTGTTTTCCTGATCGGTCCATTGCAGAGAGTAGAGTGTTGAGGTCACCCACAATTATTGTGTGCTTTGAGCTTTAGCATAGTTTCTTTTACGAATGAGGGTGCCCTTGCATTTGGAACATAGATGTTCAGAATTGAGAGTTCTTGGTGTATTTTTCCTTTGACCAGTATGCAGTGTCCTTCCATGTCTTTTTTGATGACTTTAGGTTGAAAGTCAATTTTATCCGATATTAGGATGGCTACTCCAGCTTGTTTCCTGGGACCGTTTGCTTGTAAGATTGTTCTGCAGCCTTTTACTCTGAGGTAGTGTTTGTCTTTGACACTGAGGTGCATTTCCTGTATGCAGCAAAATGTTGGGTCTTGTTTACATATCCAGTCTGTTAGTCTATGTCTTATTGGGAATTGAGACCATTGATGTTAAGAGATATTAAAGAATAGTGATTATTGCTTCCTGCTATTTTTGATGTTATTTTTATGTTTGCGTGGTTATCTTCTTTTGGGTTTGATGAAAGAATGTTACTATCTCATTTTTTCCAACGTGTAGTTTCCCTCCTTGTATTGGTGATTTCCACCTATTATTCTTTGCAGGACTAGGTTTGTGGAAAGATATTGTGTAAATTTGGTTTTATCATGGAATATATTTTTTTCTCCATCTATGGTGATTGAGAGTTTCACTGGGTATAGTAATCTGGGCTGGCATTTGTGTTCTCTTAGAGTCTGTATGAGATCTGCCCAGGATCTTCTAGCTTTCATAGTTTCTGGTGAGAAGTCTGGTGAGGAGTCTGCCTTTATATGTTACTTGACCTTTTTGCCTTACTGCTTTTAATATTCTTTCTTTGTTTAGTGCATTTGGTGTTTCGATTATTATGTGCCGGGAGGACTTTCTGGTCTGGTCCAGTCTGTTTGGAGTTCTGTAGGCTTCTTGTATGTTCATGGGCATCTCTTTCTTTAGGTTAGGGAAGTTTTCTTTTATAATTTTGTTGAAGATATTTACTGGCCCTTTAAGTTGTAAATCCTCGCTCTCTTCTATACCTATGATCCTTAGGTTTGGTCTTCTCATTGTGTCTTAGATTTCCTGGATGTTTTGGGTTACAAGATTTTTGCATTTCAGATTTTCTTTGATTGTTGAGTCTATGTTTTCTATGGTATCTTCAGCACCTGAGAGTCTTTCTTCTATCTCTTGTATTCTGTTGCTGATGCTTGCTTGCATCTATGACTCCTGAATTCTTTCCATGGTTTTCTATCTCCAAAGATGTCTCACTTTTTGATTTCTTTTTTGTTTTTACTTCCATTTGTAGATCCTGGATAGTTTTGTTCAGATCCTTCACTTGTTTCTTTGTGTTTTCCTGAAATTCTTTAAGTGATTTTTGTGTTTCCTTTTTAAGGACTTCTACTTGTTGACCCATGTTCTCCTGTGTTTCTTTAAGGTATTTTTGTGTTTCCTCTTAAAGGGCTTCTACCTGTTGACCCATGCTCTCCTGTAATTCCCTAATGGATTTTTGTGTTTCCTCTTTAAGAGCTTCTACTTGTTGACCCATGTTGTCCTGTACTTCTTTAGGGATTTTTGTGATTCCTCTTTAAGGGCTTCTACCTTTTGATCCATGTTCTCTTGCATTTCTTTAAAGAAGTTATTTATGTCCTTCTTGAAGTCTTCTATAAACATCATGAGATGTGATTTTAAATTCAGGTCTTGCTTTTCCAGTGTGTTAGGGTATCCAGGATTTGCTCTTGTGGGAGAACTGCGTTCTGATGATGCCATGTTGCCTTGGTTTCTGTTGGTATTGACCTTGCATTTGCCTTTTGCCATCTAGTTTTCTCTGGCATTAGCTGGTCTTGCTGTCTCTGATTTTGGCTTATCTGTCTTGTAAGCCTGTATATATGTACTCCTGGAATTCCTGTTCTCTCTGTGCACATGGGTATGTAGGCTCTCCTGGGAGACCAGCTCTCCTGTGCTCCCAGGCCTCTCTGCACTCCAAATGACCTAAGTGTGGCTAGTTCTCTAGGAAGTATTAGGAGATGGAGTCTTCCCTGTGGCAGACCTTATGAGATTCTGCCACAGCAGAAAGAGCAAATGCCCTGTGTGCAGCTGGTTCTCGAGGAAGTATCAGGAGAGGTGTCTTCACTGCAGCAGACCTGGCAAGATTCTGCCACAGCAGAAAGAGCAAATGCCCTGAGTGGCTGGTTCTCTAGGAAGTATCAGGAAATGGAATCTTCACCAACGCAGAGCTGGCAAGGTTCTGCCCCAGCAGAAGGGCAGATGGTGGTGGTCTATAGATGTTTTTAAGATTGGGTATATCATTCACATCCTCTGACAAAAATCATTGGTCTTCATCAAAATCAGTGCCCCATATTCCACGTTATTTTGTTTTGATTTTAATATACCAGTCTATTTGCCTCTTAGTAAATGAAAAAGTAGAGAAACTCTTATGAATGATGGAAAGAATCCAAGAAAACTATGCTTGCGAATCTTCCTTTTTAAGAATGTTAACTTTTTGTTGTTAAACCATATACAAACAAACAACAAAAACAAACTCATCAGGTCGTGTTTATATATTTGTGCAAACATGCATATGTAACAATAATAATCAAAGAAAAAGAGGCTATCAACTTGACAGTGTGTGGTGGAGAAATGGGAAGTGGGAGGAAGAAGAGGGGGAAAAGTAATGTAAATATTTCAATTAAATATAATTTATTTATTATTGAAAATAGATTCTTCTCTCATACAATAGATCCCATTCACAGTTTTCCCTCTCTTTACTCCTCACAGCCCCTCACTTCTCTGGATCCACTCCCTCTCTGTCTCCCATCAAAAAAGCACAAGCAGGACTCCAAGAGACAGCAACCAAATGTGACAAAACAAAATACAGTAAGAAAGAGCAGAATCCCTCACATCGACTCTGGGCAGGGCAATCCAACAGGAGGTAAAAAGAGTCATACCTGCTCCCACACTTAGAAGTTCCACAAAAAACACCAAGCTATCTAATAGACACAACCTGTAAGGAGAAGACTGGGTGCAGATCCATGCAGGCCCTGTGTTTGTTGCTTCAGTCTCTGTGAACCCCTATACTCCTGCTTAGTTGATAAAGTGGGTCACATTCTCCTTGTATTCTTCCTGCCCTCAGACTCCTACAATCTTTCCTCCCTCACTTCCAGATGGTTCCTCAAGCTCCAAAGGGAGGGACCCAATGGAGACTTCTGATGTAGACTCTCTTCTCATAATGTCTGGTTGTGAGTCTCTGCATCTGCTTCTATCTGTTGCCAGAAGAAGCATCTTGACAACTGGACAAGGTACCAATTTTTAAGTACAGCAGAATAATCATTAGGAATTATTTCATTTTTTTAGACCAGTCATGTTTAGTTCTATTATAGTTCTCTGGACTATCCAACTTCTGGTTCTTAGCCACGCAAGCAGTGTAGGGAATGGGATCCCTTTTGTGGAATAGGCCTCAAGTTAAATCATACATTGGTTGGCTGTAGGCTTATATTTTTCAAAACCTACATTAATACGTGTACTTAAATGCTTTAACCTCCCTTATAGTCCACCACCCACCAGAGGTAGTAGAAAGGAAAGGCTAATAGGGCAAAGGAGGATGTGGACCTGTTTAGAAATAGTTATTTGGGACAAATCCAATCTGCATTGTCAGAATATCAGCAGTTCAGTTCACACAAATCAGCCGAGGTAGCTTGATCCATTTGCAAACATCATTCACAAACCCACAACAGCAGTTTGATCCAGAAAAAACAGCAAGGCTCTGTCAATCAGCGCATGTCTGCAGAAGCAGCAATAAGTCACTGGAACACCACCACAAGTTCTTTGGTGTGTTTCTCTCTATGAAGTTACTACAGATGATGATCAGCAAAGAGTGGTAAGATAAACCAATACCACACAGTGTTGTCTACTGACTGTTGGGTTATATTTATACCCTTTCCAAACATCATATGTTCTCTCAAGCGACTGCTTTAGCAAAGTGTCACATGCCCCTTTTCCAGGTAGATTCCAGAAAAGCACCACATGTCTGTTCTCAGCAAAACATCTTTCCACTTGTCTGCTTCAGCAAGAACATCTCTTCTAAGGCAGTTTCCAGAAAAACATTACACAACACAACTGAGTCTCCAAAGAAACCAGACATTTTCACTTCTGTTGGCCACTCCCACATGTTCTACATCATCATTGTTTGTCCCAGAACATCTTTCAGGCAGGACAGATTGTTAGTTGAAGGTTTTGTGGCTAGGTTGGTGTCCAGGTTTCCATTTCAGTAGCCCACAGTATACCTTCCTGCACTAAAGGGACTAGTGTCCTTGTGGTAGGATGGAACTGGGTCTTGAGGCAGATAGATTCCCATCTTCCTAAGGAACTGTCACACTTATTTCCATAGTGACTGTACAAGTTTGCACTCTCAGCAATGGAGGAATGATTCCCTTGCTGCACATCGTCATCATCAGGAGCTGTCACTTGTGTTACTGATCTTAGTCATTCTCACAGGTGTAAAGTGGAATCTCAAAGTAGTTTTGGTTTGCATTTCCCTGCTAGCTGAAGATGTTAGTATTTAAGTGTTTCTTTTTTTTCTAATTTTATTTTATTTTCTAAGTTTTTTTTATTTACATTCAAAATCATTTCCCCTTTCCCGTTTCCTCCCTCCCCGAAAGTCCCATAAGCCCCCTTCCCTCCCATTCAACCCCTTCTTGCTTCTCCGTCGTGGTATTCCCCTACATCCAGTCTTTCCAGGACCAGGGGTCTCTCCTTCCATCTTCTTGGAAATCTATTGATATGCGAATTGTGTCTAGGGTATTCTGAGATTCTGGGTCAATATCCCCTTATCAGTGACTGCATACCATGTGTGTTCTTTTGTGATTGGGTTACCTCACTAAGGATGATATTTTCAAGTTCTGACCATTTGCCTAGGAATTTCGTGATTTCATTGTTTTTTTTTTCTTCATTTATTTTTTTTATTTTATTTTTTTAATTTACATTCCAAATCACTTCCCCTTTCCCGTTTCCTACCTCTCCGAAAGTCCCATAAGCCCCCTTCCCTCCCTCTTTTCTCCATTCAACCCCCTCTCGTTACTCTGTCCTGGCATTCCCCTACATCCAGTCTTTCCAGGACCAGGGGTCTCTCCTTCCATCTTTTTAGAAATTTATTGATATGCGGATTGTGTCTAGGGTATTCCAAGATTCTGGGTCAATATCCCCTTATCAGTGACTGCATACCATGTGTGTTCTTTTGTGATTGGGTTACCTCACTAAGGATGATATTTTCAAGTTCTGACCATTTGCCTAGGAATTTCGTGAATTCGTTGTTTTTAATTGCAGAGTAGTATTCCATTGTGTAGATATACGACATCTTCTGAATCCATTCCTCCGTTGAGGGACATCTGGGTTCTTTCCAGCTTCTGGCTATTATAAATAAGGCTGCTATGAACATAGTGGAGCATGTGTCCTTATTGCATGCAGGTAAAGTCTCTGGGTATATGCCCAGGAGTGGTATAGCCGGATCCTCCGGGAGTGTCATGCCCAGTTTTCTGAGGAACCGCCAGACTGCTTTCCAGAGTGGTTGTACCAGCCTGCAATTCCACCAGCAGTGCAGGAGTGTTCCTCTTTCTCCACATCCTCGCCAACAACTGCTGTCTCCTGTGTTTTTGATCTTAGCCATCCTGACTGGTGTGAGATGGAATCTCAGGGTTGTTTTGATTTGCATTTCCCTAATGACTAAGGATGATGAACATCTCTTTAGGTGCTTCTCAGCCATTAGATATTCTTCAGGTGAGAACTCTTTGTGTAGCTCTGTACCCCATTTTTTAATAGGGTTACTTGCCTCTCTGGAGTTTAACTTCTTGAGTTCTTTGTATATCTTGGATATTAGCCCTCTGTCGGATGTAAGGTTGGTAAAGATCATTTCCCAGTTAGTTGGTTGTCGCTTTGTCTTTTTGACAGTGTCTTTTGCCTTGCAAAAACTTTGTAATTTAATGAGGTCCCATTTGTCTATTCTTGATCTTAGAGCATAAGCTATTGGAGTTCTGTTCAGGAAATTCTCCCCTGTGCCCATATGTTCAAGGTTCTTCCCTAGTTTCCCTTCTATTAGTTTCAGTGTGTCTGGTTTTATGTGGAGATCTTTGATCCACTTAGAATTGAGCTTAGTGCAAGGAGATAAGGATGGGTCAATTTGCATTCTTCTGCATGTTGACCTCCAGCTGAGCCAGCACCATTTGTTGAAAAGGATATCTTTTTTCCACTGGATGGTTTTAGCTCCTTTGTCAAAGATCAAGTGACCATAGGAGTGTGGATTCATTTCTGGGTCTTCAATTCTGTTCCATTGATCTACATGTCTGTTACTGTACCAATACCATGCAGTTTTTAACACTATTGCTCTGTAGTACAGCTTGAGGTCCGGGATACTGATTCCCCCAGAGGTTCTTTTACTCTTGAGAATAGTTTTAGCTATTCTGGGTTTTCTGTTATTCCAGATGAATTTTTGAATTGCTCTTTCTAACTCTATGAAGAATTGAGTTGGGATTTTGATGGGGATTGCATTGAATCTGTGTATTACTTTTGGTAAGATGGTCATTTTTACTATATTAATCCTGCCAATCCATGGGATGAAGCCTACTTGATCGTGGTGAATGATCGTTTTGATGTGTTCTTGGATTCAGTTGGCAAGAATTTTATTGAGTATTTTTGCATCGATATTCATAAGAGAGATTGGCCTGAGATTCTCTTTCTTTGTCAGATCTTTGTGTGCTTTTGGTATTAATGTAATTGTGGCTTCATAGAACGAGTTGGGTAGTGTTCCTTCTGTTTCTATTTTGTGGAACAGTTTGAAGAGTATTGGTGTTAGGTCTTCTTTGAAGGTCTGATAGAATTCTGCACTAAAACCATCTGGACCTGTGCTTTTTTTGGTTGGAAGACTTCCAATGACAACTTCTATTTCTTCAGGGGTTATAGGATGGTTTAGATGGTCTATTTGATCCTGATTTAATTTTGGTACTTGGTATCTGTCAAGGAAATTGTCCATTTCCTCAAGATTTTCTAGTTGTGTTGAATACAGGTTTTTGTAGTAGGATCTGATGATTTTTTGAATTTCCTCAGTTTCTGTTGTTATCTCTCCCTTTTCGTTTCTGATTTTATTAATTTGGATACTATCTCTGTGCTCTCTGGTTAGTCTGGCTAAGGGCTTATCTATCTTGTTGATTTTCTCAAAGAACCAACTCCTCGTTTTGTTGATTCTTTGTATGGTTTTATTTGTTTCTACTTGATTGATTTCAGCCCTGAGTTTGATGATTTCCTGCCTTCTACTCCTCTTTGGTGTATTTGCTTCTTTTTGTTCCAGGGCTTTCAGGTGTGCCATTAAGCTGTTAGTGTATGCTGTCTCCCGTTTCTTTTTGGCGGCACTCAGGGCTATGAATTTTCCTCTTAGCACTGCTTTCATTGTGTCCCATAAATTAGGGTATGTTGTGCCTTCATTTTCATTAACTTTCAAAAAGTCTTTGATTTCTTTCTTTATTTCCACCTTGACCAAGTTATCATTGAGTAGAGCATTGTTCAGCCTCCATGTGTACGTGGGTTTTCTTTTGTTTTTGTTGCCATTGAAGACCACCCTTATTCCATAGTGATCTGATAGGAGGCATGGGATTATTTCTATCTTCTTGTATCTGTTGAGGTCTGATTTGTGACCAATTATATGGTCAATTTTGGAGAAGGTACCATGAGGAGCTGAGAAGAAGGTGTATTCTTTAGCTCTAGGATGAAATGTTCTATATATATCAGTTAGTTCCATTTGGTCCAAGGCTTCAATTAGATTCACTGTGTCCCTGTTTAGTTTCTGCTTTCCTGAACGATCCATTTCAGAGAGCGGGGTGTTGAAGTCACCCACTATTATTGTGTGCGGTGCGATGTGTGCTTTGAGTTTTAGTAAAGTTTCTTTTACGAATGAGGGTGCCCTTGCATTTGGAGCATAGATATTCAGAATTGAGAGTTCTTGATGGTGGATTTTTCCCTTGATCAGTATGTAGTGTCCTTCTGTGTCTTTTTTGATGACTTTAGGTTGAAAATCAATTTTATCCGATATTAGGATGGCTACTCCACCTCGTTTCTTGGGGCCATTTGCTTGTAAAATTGTTTTCCAGCCTTTTACTCTGAGGTAGTGTTTGTCTTTGACACTGAGGTGCGTTTCCTGCATGCAGCAAAATGCTGGGTCCTGTTTACGTATCCAGTCTGCTAGTCTATGTCTTTTATTTTCTTTTTTTTTTTAATATTTTTTTTAAAGATTTATTTATTTATTATAGGTAAGTACACTGTAGCTGTCTTCAGACACACCAGAAGAGGGCATCAGATCTCATTACAGATGGTTGTGAGCCACCATGTGGTTGCTGGGATTTGAACTCAGGACCTTTGGAAGAGCAGTCGGTGCTCTTAACCACTGAGCCATCTCTCCAGCCCCCTAGTCTATGTCTTTTAATTGGGGAATTGAGACCATTGATATTTAGAGAGATTAAGGCATAGTGATTATTGCCATCTGCCATTCTTGACGCTATCTTTATGTTTGAGTGTTTATCTACTTTTGGGTTTGATTCAAGAAGGTTATTATCTCATTTTTTCCAGGGTGTTGTTTCTCTCCCTGTATTGGAGGTTTCCACTTATTATCCGTTGCAGGGCTGGATTTGTGGAAAGATATTGTGAAAATTTGGTTTTATCATGGAATATCTTGGTCTCTCCATCTATGGTGATTGAGAGTTTTGCTGGGTAGAGTAGTCTAGGCTGGCATTTGTGCTGTCTTAGTGTCTGCATGAGATCTGCCCAGGATCTTCTGGTTTTCATAGTCTCTGGTGAGAAGTCTGATGTGATTCGGATAGGTCTTCCTCTGTATGTTACTTGGCCCTTTTCTCTTACTGCTTTTAGTATTCTTTCTTTGTTTAGAACATTCGGTGTTTTGATTATTATGTGACGGGAGGTATTTCTGTTCTGGTCCAGTCTGTTTGGAGTTCTGTAGGCTTCTTATACGTTCATCAGCATCTCTCTCTTTAAGTTAGGGAAGTTTTGCTCCATAATTTTATTGAAGATGTTTACTGGCCCTTTAAGTTGCAAATCTTCACTCTCATCTATACCTATAATCCTTAGGTTTGGTCTTCTCATTGTGTCCTGGATTTCCTGGATGTTTTGGGTTACACGTTTTTTGCATTTTGCATTTTCTTTGACTGTTGAGTCGATGCTTTCTATGGAATCTTCAGCACCTGAGATTCTTTCTTCCATCTCTTGTATTCTATTGTTGATGTTTGCATCTATGACTCCTGATTTCTTCCCAAGGTTTTCTATCTCCAAAGTTGTCTCCCTTTGTGATTTCTTAGTTGTTTCTACTTCCTTTTTTAGTTCCTGGATGGATTTGCTGAGATCCTTCACTTGTTTGTTTGTATTTTCCTGTATTTCTTTAAGGTATTTTTGCATTACCTCTTTCAGGATTTCTTCCTGATGACCCATGTTCTCCTGCATTTCTCTGAGCGATTTTTGTGTTTCCTCCTCATGGGATTCCATCTGTTGATCCATTGTCTCCTGCATTTCTTTAGGCAGTTCTCGTGTTTCCTTTCTAAGGGCATCTAACCGTTGATTCATTTCTTTAAGCAATTTTTGTGTTGCCTCCTTATGGGCATCCATCTGTTGACCCATATTCTTCTGCATTTCTTTATGCAAATTTTGTGATTCCTTTGTGAGTGCATCTACCCGTTGATTCATCTCGTTAAGCGATTTTTGTGTTGTCTCCTTGTGCGCCTCCATCTTTTGATCCATGTTCTCCCGCATTTCTCTAAGCGATTTTTGTGTTTCCTTTGTAAGGGCTTCTAACCGTTGATTCATGGTCTCCTATAACTCTTTATGAGATTTATTTGTGTCCTTCTTGTGATCCTCTAATAGGATCATGAGAAGTGATTTTAAATCCAGATCTTGTCTTTCGGGTGTGGTGGGGTATCCAGGACTTGCTCCTGTTGGAGAGTTGGGTTCGGATGGTCCCACATTACTTTGATTTCTTTTAGTAACATTCCTACGTTTGCCTTTTGCCATCTGGATACCTCTGGTGTTAGTTGGTCCTGCTGCCACTGGCTGTTGGTTGGACCTCCTGTGAGCCTGCAAAGCTATTTCTGCCCCCCCCCTGGATTACCAGGATTCCCCTGGCACCGATTTCTGGGGCCTGCCTGCTCCTGAGTGACTTTGGAGCCCTAATGTGCCTTGCCCCAAGTGATCTTATATTGGGGAGGCCTTGCACATCTAAAGGCTCAGCCTAGTGGATTCCTGGAGCAGAGGTCGCCAAAGGGAGGCTGGTAGGCTCCTGCCCTGTGCAGGGGTGTGTGATCTCTCCTAGGGGGGGGAGGGGGCGTCCCTCTGCCAGGCAGAAGTCCCACAGCAGAGCTGGCGCACTGGTCACTGCAGATCAGCCCCACACCTGGGAGCTGCACACACACAAGCCGCCCGAGACCCAAGCGACATTATGCCAGTCTGTCTCAGAACCTGGCTGTCCCAACTTCCCAGTCACTGGAGCAAAGATGGCGGAGGGCACTCTCCGTGGCGCCGCTCACCCTGCAGACACGATGGCCTGCCGATCTGGCACCCAGACGACCACAGCGCTGACCCGTTCTCGGGCACAGACGGAAACCCCAACAGGCCGTGTCCCAAGTGATGTTATATTGGGGATAGGGAGCTTGGGGTACCTGTCTCTTCAGCGCAGTCTGCGGGAACAGAGGTCGCGGAAGGAAAGCTGGTAGGCTCCCGCCCAGTACGGGGTCCCTCTGCCAGGCAGAAGTCCCACAGCAGAGCTGGCGCGCTGGTCACTGCAGATCAGCCCCGCACCTGGGAGCCGCACACACACAAGCCGCCCGAGACCCAAGCGACATTATGCCTGTCTGTCTCAGAACCTGGCTGTCCCAACCTCCCAGTCACTGGAGCAAAGATGGCGGAGCGATTTCATTGTTTTTAATTGCAGAGTAGTATTCCATTGTGTAAATATACGACATCTTCTGAATCCATTCCTCTGTTGAGGGACATCTGGGTTCTTTCCAGCTTCTGGCTATTATAAATAAGGCTGCTATGAACATAGTGGAGCATGTGTCCTTATTGCATGCAGGTAAAGCCTCTGGGTATATGCCCAGGAGTGGTATAGCTGGATCCTCCGGGAGTGTCATGCCCAGTTTTCTGAGGAACCGCCAGACAGCTTTCCAGAGTGGTTGTACCAGCCTGCAATCCCACCAGCAGTGGAGGAGTGTTCCTCTTTCTCCACATCCTCGCCAACAACTGCTGTCTCCTATGTTTTTGATCTTAGCCATTCTGACTGGTGTGAGATGGAATCTCAGGGTTGTTTTGATTTGCATTTCCCTAATGACTAAGGATGATGAACATCTCTTTAGGTGCTTCTCAGCCACTAGATATTCTTCAGGTGAGAACTCTTTGTGTAGCTCTGTACCCCATTTTTTAATAGGGTTACTTGCCTCTCTGGAGTTTAACTTCTTGAGTTCTTTGTATATATTGGATATTAGGCCTCTGTCAGATGTAGGGTTGGTAAAGATCATTTCCCAGTTAGTTGGTTGCCACCGCTTTGTCTTTTTGACAGTGTCTTTTGCCTTGTAAAAACTTTGTAATTTAATGAGGTCCCATTTGTCTATTCTTGATCTTAGAGCATAAGCTATTGGAGTTCTATTCAGGAAATTCTCCCCTGTGCCCATATGTTCAAGGTTCTTCCCTAGTTTCCTTTCTATTAGTTTCAGTGTGTCTGGTTTTATGTGGAGGTCCTTGATCCACTTGGAATTGAGCTTAGTGCAAGGAGATAAGAATGGGTCAATTTGCATTCTTCTGCATGTTGACCTCCAGTTGAGCCAGCACCATTTGTTCAAAAGGATATCTTTTTTCCACTGGATGGTTTTAGCTCCTTTGTCAAAGACCAAGTGACCATAGGAGTGTGGATTCATTTCTGGGTCTTCAATTCTGTTCCATTGATCTACATGCCTGTCACTGTACCAGTACCATGCAGTTTTTAACACTATTGCTCTGTAGTACAGCTTGAGGTCCGGGATACTGATTCCCCCAGAGGTTCTTTTACTCTTGAGAATAGTTTTAGCTATTCTGGATTTTCTGTTATTCCAGATGAATTTTTGAATTGCTCTTTCTAACTCTATGAAGAATTGAGTTAGGATTTTGATGGGCATTGCATTGAATCTGTATATTACTTTTGGTAAGATGGTCATCTTTACTATATTAATCCTGCCAATCCATGAGCATGGCAGATTTTTCCATCTTCTGAGGTCTTCTTCAATTTCTTTCTTCAGAGACTTGAAGTTCTTGTCATACAGATGTTTCACTTGTTTGGTTAGAGTCACACCAAGATACTTTATATTGTTTGTGGCTATCGTGAAGGGTATCATTTCTCTTACTTCTTTCTTAGCCAGCTTATCCTTTGAGTATAGGAAGGCTACTGACTTGCTTGAGTTGATTTTATATCCAGCCACTTTGCTGAAGTTTTTTTTATCAGCTGTAGGAGTTCTCTGGTGGAGTTCTTTGGGTCGCGTTAGTATACTATCATATCGTCTGCAAATAGTGATAGTTTGACTTCTTCCTTTCCAATTTGAATCCCTTTGACCTCCTTTTGTTGTCTAATTGCTCTAGCTAGAACTTCAAGTACTATATTGAAAAGATATGGAGAGAGAGGGCAGCCTTGTCTAGTCCCTGATTTCAGTGGGATTGCTTCAAGTTTCTCTCCATTCAGATTGATGTTGGCTACCGGTTTGCTGTAAATTGCTTTTACTATGTTTAGATATGGGCCTCTAATTCCTGATCTTTCCAAGACCTTTAGCATGAAAGGATGCTGAATTTTGTCAAATGCTTTCTCAGCATCTAATGAGATGACCATGTGTTTTTTTTCTTTGAGATTGTTTATATAGTGGATTACATTGCTGGATTTCCTTATATTGAACCATCCCTGCATCCCTGGGATGAAGCCTACTTGATCGTGGTGAATGATCGTTTTGATGTGTTCTTGGATTCGGTTGGCAAGAATTTTATTGAGTATTTTTGCATCGATATTCATAAGAGAGATTGGCCTGAGATTCTCTTTCTTTGTTGGATCTTTGTGTGCTTTTGGTATTAGCGTAATTGTGGCTTCATAGAACGAGTTGGGTAGTGTTCCTTAAGACATATGAGATTCCTCTATTGAGAATTTTCTGTTTAGATCTGCACCCCATTTTTAATTGTATTATTAGGTTTTTCTTATATGTAGTTTCTTGAGCTCTTTATATATTTGATATTAGCCCTCTATCAGATGTAGAATTGGTAAAAAATCTTTTCCCACTCTGTAGGCTGCTGCTTTGCTCAACTTAATGTGTTCTTTACAGAAGCTTTTCCATTTTATAAGGCCTGATTTATTAATTGTTGTTCTTAGTTCTGTGCTATTGGTACTCTGTTCAGAAAGTCTTTTCCTGTGGCAATGCATTCAAAACTATTCCTCACTTAGTGTTTCAGTTTTAGGTTGAGGTCTGTGATCCAATTGGATTTAAGTTTGTGGCAGGATGGGAAATATCAATCTATTTGCATTCCTCTACATGCAGCCATCCAGTTAGACCATTACCATTTGTAGAAGATGCTGTCTTTTTTTTTTTATTTTTTTACATTGTATCATTTTGGCTTTTTTGTCAAATATCAAGTGTCCATAGGTGTGTGAGTTTATTTCTGGCTCTTCAATTCGATTCCATGGATCCGTGTGTCTGTTTTTATGCCATACCATGCAGTTTTTATTACTATAGCTCTGGAGTAGAACTTAAAATCAGGGATAGTGATACCTCCAGCAGTTCTTTTATTGTTCGGGATTGTTTTATCCTGGGGTTCTGTTTGTTTGTTTTCATATGGAACTTAAAATTGTCCTTTTAGGTCTGTAAAGAATTATGTTGGAATTTTGATGGGGATTCCATTGAATCAGTAGATGGCTTTTGGCAAGATGACCATTTTTATTACGTTAATCTTACCAATTCATGAGCATGGGAGATCTTTCCAACTTCTGATATCTTCTTTGATTTCTTTCTTCAAAGTCTTGAAAAAAAAAAGACATGAAGTTTTTGTCCTACAGATCTTTCACTTGCATAGTTAGAGTTATTCTAAAATATTTTATATTATTTCAGGCCATTGTGAAAGGTGTCATTTCCTTGATTTCTTTCTCAGTCTATTTGTCATTTATATACAGGAGGGCTACAGAGTTTTTTGAGTTAATCTTTTATCCAGCCACTTCACTGAAAGTGTTTATCAAATGTTAAGAGTTTCTCTGATGGAATTTTTATGGTCATTTATATATACTGTCATATCATATGAAAATAATGATACTTTTACTTCTCCCTTTCCTATTTGTATCCCCCTGATCTCCTTCAGTTGTCTTATTGTTCTAGCTAAGACTACAAGTACTAGATTGAATAGATATAGAGATTTAAAACCTTGTCTTGTTCCTGATTTTAATGGAATTGCTTTGGGTTTCTCTCCATTTAAGTTGATGCTGACTATAGGTTTGCTGTAAACTGCCTTTATTATGTTTAGGTATGTCCATTGTACTCCTAATCTCTCCAGGACTTTTATCATTAAGAGGTGTTGGATTTCGTCAAAAGCCCTTTCTGCATTTAATGAGATGATCATGTGGTTTTTTTTAGTTTATGTGGTAGATCACATTTATTGATTTTCATATATTGAACCATACCTGCATCTCTGTGATTAAGACCTACTTGCTCATGGTGGATGATATTTTTGGTGTATTCTTTAATTCAGTTTCCAAGTATTTTCTTGAGTATTTTTGCATCTATGTTCATTAGGACATTTGTATGTAATTCTCTTTTTTTAATGTGTTATAGGCATCAGGGGAATTATGGCCTCATAAAATGAATTCGTCAGTGTTCTTTTTTTTGTGCAATACTTTGAGAAGTATTGGCATCAGCTCTTTGACATTCTGGTAGAATTCTATGCTGGGCTTTTTTTTACCTGGAAAACTTTTAATTACTGCTTTTATTTCACTCAGGATTATAGGTCAGTTTAAATTGTGTGGTGGTTTGAATATGCTTGGTTTAGGGAATGGCACTATTAGGAGGTATGACAATGTTGGAGTAGGTGTGGTCTTGTTGGAGGATGTGTATCACTGTGGGAGTAGACTTTGAGGCTCCTATGCTCAAGATTTGCCCAGTGCAGAAGAGCCTCCTCCTCACTGCTTATAGAGCATAGTTTCTTTCTATGTGCCTTTGGATCAACATGTAGAACTCTCAGTTTCTTCTCCAGCACCATTTCTGCCTGTACGCTGCCATGTTTCTTGGATGATATTGATGATGCACTAAATCTCTGAAGCTGTAAGCCAGCCCCAATTATAAGAGTTGCCTTGGTCATGGTGTCTCTTCACAGCAATGAAACCCTAAGACAAATTTTTAATCCAATCTTGATTTAACTTTTGTAAATGGTACCTATTAACAAAATTATTCTTTTACACTTTCCAATTTGCTAGCATATGTTCTCTCATACATTACATTCTGTTCATAGTTCCCCCCAATCTTCCCAGTATACCCACAAACATACCTCCCCTCTCCCCTAGATCTACTTCTCTGTTTCCTTCAGAAAATAGCAGGCCTTCCAGGAATATCAACTGAACACAGGATAACAAGTTACAATAAGACTAGATACAAATTGTCATATCAAGGCTGGAACAAGGCAAACCAATAGGAGGAAAGAGGTCCCAGGGCCAGGCAAGAGTCAGAGACACCTCCTACTCCCACTATTAGGAGACCCACAAAAATACCAAGTTACATGAGCATAACATATATGCAGAGAACTGAGATTTTTTTTAACGTATGTCCTTATGATTCTCTGGATTTCCTTGGTGTCTTTTGTTATGTCTCTTTTTGTTTCTGATTTTAACTTGGATATTCTTTCTCCATCTTTTAGTTTGGATAAGGGTTTGTCTATCTTGTTGATTTTCTCAAAGAACTAACTCTTTGTTTCATCAATTCTTTGTTCTCTTTGTTTCTATTTTATCATTTTCTTCCCTCAGTTTAATTATTTCTTGTCCTCTACTCCTCTTGGGTGTGCTTACTTTTTTGTGTTATAAAGCTTTCAGGTGTGCTGTTAAGTTGCTACTATGAGATCTCTCCATTTTTTTAATGTAGGCATTTAGTGCAATGAACTTTTCTCTTAACATTGCTTTTATGGTGTCTCATAAATTTGGGTGTGCTGTGTATTTATTTTCATTGAATTCTAGAAAATCTTTAATTTCTTTTCCTGTCTTGACCCAGTTTTCATTCAGTAGAGTTGTTCAGTTTCCATAAGCTTGTAGCTTTTTGTTGTTGTTGATATCCAGTTTTAATCTATGGTGGTCTGACAGAATTCAGGGAGATATTTCAATTTTCTTGTATCTGTTGAAACTGCTTTGTGCCCAAATCTGTGGATAATTTTGGAGAAAGTTCCATAAGGTGCTTAACAAAAAGATTCTTTTGTGTTTTGGTGAAATGTTCTGTACATATCTGTTATTTGATTTCATTTATATCATCTGTTAGTGCTCACATTTCTCTGTTTAGATTTTGTATGGTTGACATGCTCATTGGTGAGAGTCCCACTATTAGTGTGACTTAAGCTGTAGTAGTGTTTCTTTTATAAAAGTGGATGCCCTGGTGTTTGGGGAATAGATGTTAAGAATTGTCATTTAGTGGATTTTTTTTTTGATAAGTATATAGTATCCTTCCCCATCTCTTTTGATTACTTTTGGTTTGAAATCCATTTTGTTAGATATTAAAATGGCAACACTAGCTTGCTTCTTAGGTTCATTTGTTTGGATTATCTTTTTCTAACCGTTTACCCTGATGTAATATGTATACTTGATGTTGAAGTATGTATCTCTTTATTGGGGGGATTGATACCATTGATGCTGAGAAATACCAATGGCCAATGATTATTGATTGTTGTTATTTTTCTTGTTGTTATTGTCATTGTTGCTGGTGGTAGTATGTATATGTGTCTTCTTCCCTTCTTTTGATTTTGCTTATGTAAAATTATTTATTTTCTGGGTTTTCATGGATCTAGTGAACTTCTTTGGGTTGGAGTTTTCCTTCTGCATCTTTTGTAGGGGTGGATTTGTAGACTAAATATTGTTTAAATTTGAATTTGTGATGGAATATCTTTTTTCTCATCTACTGTAATTGAAAGTTTTGCTGGAAACAGTAGTCTGAGCTGGCATCTCCAGACTAGCATTGCAGTCTGGAGTACATCTGTCCAGGTTCTTCTGGCTTTTAAAGTCTCCATTGAGAAAGCAGGGACAATTTTAATAGCTCTGCCTTTATTTGTTATGTAAGTCTTTTCCCCTGCAGCATTTAATATTTTTTTCATTTTGTATATTTTGTGTTTCAATTATTATGTGGCATTAGGACTTTATTTTCTGGTCTAATCTATCCGTTGTTCTGTACCTTCTTCTATAGGTATCTACTTGTTTAGGTTAGAAAATTTTTCTTCTATGATTTTGTTAAATATTTTTCTGGACCTTTGAATTGGATCTCTTCTCCTTTTATTCTTGTTAGTTTTACATTTGGTCTTTTCATAGTGTCCCAGACTTCCTGGATGTTTTGTATCAGTAATTCTCTAAGTTGAACATTTTCTATGACTAACATGTCTATTTCTTCTATAGTATCATTCATGCCTGAGATTCATTCTTCCATAACTTGTATTTTGTTGGTGAAGCACGCCTTTGTAATTCCTGTTCGAATTCCTAAAATTTTCATTTCCATAGTTTGCTGTTTGTGTTTTCTTTGTTGCTTCTATTTCCATTTTAAGGTCTTGAACAGTTTTATCCATTTCCTTCAACTATTTGTTTTTTCTTGGATTTCTTTAAGAGATTTATTTTAAAAGGATTTTTTTCATTTGTTACTATTATTTTGTTTGTGTTTTTCTGGCTTTAAGGGATTTATTCATTTTCCTTAAGGACTTCTATCATCTTCATATAGTTGATTTTAAGGTCTTTTTCTTGTGTTTCAGCCATGTTGGGCTTGCTGTGCTAGGGTAGATGGGCTTTAGTGGAGACTCATTTTCCTGGCTACTATTGAGTGTGTTCTTATGCTGGCATCTAGATATCTGGACTTGGGTGATTATAGATCTAGGTACTGATTTCTAGGTTTGTCTTTGTTGGGTGAATGCTTTGTTCCTTGGTTTCTGTTTCCTCTTTGGATTTTCAGATGACTGTTTTACTAGTGTGCAAGGTAGGTGTGTTCATAGAGAATGCTCACTGGTGTTGAGGACTAGGATGCAGCAACAAGTGGGGTGATGGAGTTCAGGAGAGGATGGTCTGTGGGATCCACAGAAGATGTGGACAGAGGAGGGAAGGAGGCTGAAGCTGGTGATCTGTTGCAGCACAAAACTGAGAGATTAGGTCTAGGTGAATAGAGAGAACGGGGAAGTTCTGTGGGCAGCCAACTGATTTTCTGGCCTGTGGTTGAGCTGGATCTGCCTGAGTTGGGGGCTGGGATACAGCAATGAGATGGGGAAATGAGGTGGTGGGGTGGTAGTCTGTGGGATCCACACATGTGGGTAGAGGGGTAAGGGAGTCTGCTGCTGCTGTTCTGTTCTAACATTTAGGATGAGCCTGAAGAATTGGGTCTAGGGCAGCAGTTCTCAATCTGTGGATCATGAACCCTTTGGGATTTTAAAGACCCTTTCACAGGGATCACCTAGGACCATCAGAAAACAGTAATATTTATATTATGATTCATAACAGTAGCAAAATTATAGTTATGAAGTAGCACCAAAATATTTTTATGGTTGGGGGGGTCACCACAACATGCAAATGTATTAAAGAGTCTCAGCATTAGGAAGGTTGGGAAGTGGTCTAGGGGAACAGAGAGAGCAGAAAAGGTCTGCAGGCAGGTTACCTGGTCTTTCAATTAAATATATTTTTTAAAAAGAAAAATGTAAATATAATAATTCTTTGGTAAAAAATATACAGCAACAAATTCCTCTATATTTCAGTTGTCTGATATTCCTCTTAACACCTTGCTGCAGACACAATTTATATATATATATATAATTTAATGTTATAATTAAAATTATATTATATATTATATATATATATATATATATATATATATATATATATATATATCAACAAATCCATCTACAGATTTCTCTGGATCATGATGCCTGGAAGCTAGCTCTAAAACAGTAAGAATAAGAAAGGCTTCTAGTCCTTAGTCAGGTGGCCTGAGGAAGTCCTAAGCAATGTAAACCTGTAAGTATAGGCAAGTAGGTAGCCAAGGATGTCTAACAGCTTGCCTGGTGAAGGTTCATCTGAAAGACACAGCTAACTGCTTAAGCCTTAAGGGAACTGAGTGGAAACCATTAGAATAGATATAGGAATGTTCATGGGCCTTCGGAAATGTAAAGGACTTGGTATCTGCTCCCTGCCTTAGGAAGTCTAAATTTGTCAAAGCACTTTTAATGACATGAGTATGAAAAGGCAGGGGGTCCCATCTCAAAAGAACAATACCATGTAAAGAAATAATTGTTAAGTACTAGCAAATTTACTGAATTACACCACACACACACACACACACACACACACACAGAGAGAAACACAGACACACAATTTAATTCTTAGAATACAATTATCATGAAGCAAAACAGTCACTGGAATATTTTTCAAAATAAAAGACAACTGGATTTATCAGGGACTCTCCATCTGGAGAAATTCATCACTTCATCATTTAACAAAGTCAAAGTGTACCAGTAGCATTTATTTATTCTTTTTGGAGACAGGGTCTCTCTATGCAATCCTGGAACTTATCATGTAGATCAGGCTGGCCTCTACCTCCCAAGTGCTAGGATTAAAGGCTTATATCATCACTCCCTATTCCACTAACATTCACTATTGAAAATTAAAACATTATACCAAAAAGTCATTCTTGAAAGTACATATATACAAGTAATTATATGGACTGAAAAGATTTTACACACACACACACACACACACACGAAAGAAAAAGAGTCCATGCACTTAAAAGAGAGCAAGGATGGTCTGTAGAGAGGAAAAAGAAGAAAATAATTATATATATATATATCATCTCAAAAGTAACCCAATAAATCAAAGGGAAATCATAACCTGGTACTGGAAACCCAGCCAACTAACTACCAAGGGCTAATGAACACATAGATTTTGGAGGAGAATCTACAACCACCACTTTACTAAAACAGCATGATCCCTAATTACACTGTATTTGCTCTTACATTCAGAGATGACCATTATAGAAAACCATAGTCAATCAAAATGCAAAGTTGTGGAGCCCAGGTCCAATTGATACATCTACAAATCAACCCCTGCACATAAGGCTCAGGGATCATTGCAGAAGAGGAAGAATGTAAAAGCCAGAGGATCAGGGAGTTGGCTATGAAACTGTATCTCCTAGAAATGTCACAAGCTACACATATAGTCTCACCAACATGACTGTCTAAACATGAGCTAAACCAGGACAACAGCAGATATGCTAATATGGACAGGGTGCGGGGAGCCCTTGAAACCTAAACCAAAAGAAGAACCACAGGCAACTAAGGAATGCTGAGAACAGGAGAACTAGTCTTCAGTAGATAAGAACACACCATTATCCAATACCAAACCATCAGCTCATACATACAAGAAATATTATACAGACTGAACAGGGTGTATTTATTATTTAGAAATATATGTGCATGTTTATTACATACATGTATATGTAACAACACTTAATGAAAACCGAGACCATGAATTTGAAAGAGCAAGGAGGTATATGGGAGGGCTGGGAGGGCTGAAGGGAAGGGGGAAATTATGTAATTGTATTATAATCTAAGAAATAAAAGGAATAATTTTAAAACTAAAAACAACAACAACAACAACAACAACAAAAAAAAAAAACCCATACACATTTGGTGCGATGTCTCTGTGGGTAAAGGCACTTGCCATGAAGCCTGAAGACCTAAGTTCTATGCCCAGGACCCACATGGTAGAAGGAAAACCAATCTGTCTATATGAACAAATAAAGTGGATAGTATTTGCTTATTTCATTTGCTTCTAGCTTCAAGAGGTAACAATCCTATCATTCTTTAGCCTAGAAGACTCAAATGTCACATTGCTGTACATTATAAACTGGCCAATCACTCCTTTTTTCTTGAAGATGTCTGGGTACTTCTCTTTGCCTCATGTGATTCTTTGTGAAGTACTGACATCCCAGAGTCAGTTGGGCTGATCCTATCACATCATCTTCCTTTCTACTTTGTTTCTTACTAAGTTCTGTATCTTAGCATTATGAATGATGCTCCCTAAAAATATAAATATGCCAATATGATAATGCTCAGAGCACTACAATGTGACTTGATACTACACTTTAAGTATTAATTGAAGGCCAGGAAGCAATTAGAACATATCTTGGAGAGAATATCTTTACAGAGATAAAGAAGTTAAGTGAGGACATTGAGTTTGGCTTCATTCAATGTAGTTGGTATCCTTAAATGATGAAAATTATTGTGTAGGTATTGGAGAGATGGCTCAGCAGTTATAGCTTTTCTTCTAAAGGACCCATGTTCAATTCTCAGTACCTACGAGGTAGCTCACAACTGTTTTTAACTTCAGTCTCAGAGCATCCAACACACTCTACTCTTTTGGTCTCTGTGGAAAGCAAATCTCTGTGGAGAGCAGGCTTGTATGTGGTGTGGAGATACATGCAAGGTAAACACTACCATTACATATAAAATAACATTAAAATAAAATGGAAAACTGTACAGAGAAACAGCTCATATACCTCAAATCAAAGAACTTGCTCTTTGGAAGAACAGAGGCATTTTCAAGTGCCAAGCAAAGAGAGACGATGAGACAGACCCTGTGAGTCACATCTAACACATGCCACAGGACAGAAGATGAACAGAGGAAGCCACAAGGAGATGGATGTTTCTTGAAGGTATTTTTCTCCTGTCTTAGATATTAGGAAGTGAGGAGATAAGATGAGGGCATGCTTGAGACCTGTCTTCAACTGCAAGGTCAGAATGCACCAGGAGGTAGATGAATGGTGGATTTGAATGCAAATCTAAATGAAATGTGGAAATGAAAGGTAAGACAGAAAAACACTGAGGGTTGTGGAGTTCCTAATAGAACTATCCTGGACAGGGAAGGTGAGGGGCTGTTACAGGCTGATAGTGGAAATCCCTTCTAATGCTTGAGCAATTCCGGAAATGACCATACTTACAACCATCCTTTTGGCTGACTAATCCTGAACAAAGTTTTTCTAGTACTGGAAATTGAAGCTAGGCTCCTTTGCATACTAGGAAAGAACTCTACTTAACTAGCCCAGCCCCATTTCCCCCTCCTTGATACAGTCTTATTAAGTTGCACAAACTGGGCTTGAAGTTGGTGGGTAGCTCAGGAAGGCTTTGAAGTTACACTCCTTCTCAGCCTGTAGAGTAATTAGGATTGCAAGCATGTGCTACAATGCATGGACAAAAAACTATTTTTAAAAGGAAGGCCTCTTAGTTAGGGTTTCTCTTGCTGTGATAAAATATAACCAAAAATGAGTTGGAGAAGGTTTATTTCAGCTTATAATTGTAGTTCATCATCCAGGGAAGTCAGGGCAGGACTCAAGGCAGGAACATGGAAGAAAGCTGCTTGCTGGCTTGCTCAGAGTGCTTTCTTATACAATTCAGGTGCACCTGCCCAAGGGCAGTGGGCTGGACCCTCCCACATTATTAAACAGTAAAATGCCCTTTAGACTTGCCTACAGGCCATCTGATGGAGACATTTTCTCAACTGAGGTTCCTCTTCCCTGACAACTCTGGTTTAAGTGTGCACTCACACACACACACACACACACACACACACACACTCAAACCAAAAACAAATACAAAACACCAAAACAATCAGAACAGATACTTTAAGCAGCACATGATCAGGAAAAAGCAGAGTGAGAATAATTACGTATTCTTCTTCTGAGATCGTAGGAAATGCCTGTCCCATCAGAGGCTAGGCAACAAGTAGCTACATGAAGAACATAATTATATTTGTGAATGAAGAGAGAGTGGGGGTGGGAGTGGGGTGTGGACTTTAGGACTGGGGGTGTAGCTTAGATGGTAGAGTGCTTGCCTAGTCTATCCAAAGTCCCAAGTGTGAGCTCCAGCACCCATAAACCAGGCATTTGGATGAATGCATGTAATCGCAGCCCTGGGCAGGTAAAGGCAGGTGGATCAGAAAGTCAAGGTCATCCTCAGCTGCAAGTTCAAGGTTCGCCTATTATGTATGAGCTCCTCCCTCAGAAAAAAAGAAATGTAGTCTTTGAACCTGACTGCCTGGATGTAAATTCCTTTCTCTGGCAATATATACTATTCACAGAGCCTCAAAGCTTCAGTCTTATGTATCAGAAATGGGGATATTAATCGTATGTACATGGTAGGGTTGTTGTGACAGAGTACTCCAAGTACTTAGCATAAGCACTAGCATCAGGAAGAACTCAGTATTGTCAGTACTGGTCACAGAAAGCATCTGTTATTGGGTTTGACACATGAAGTCGAATCAGTCATCCCTGTCCTCCTTCACCCTCATCCCAGGATCAATCAGGATGCATATACCTGCCTTGGCTACGTAGAGCCAAACTCAGGACATGTAGACTTCCGTTCCAGATCTTGTCACAGGGCTGAGCAGGGGCACACTACCCAATGAGGCAATGTTTATGACCAAAGACTGGGGTCCTCTACTAGGATTGTGGCTCAGCTAGAAGACCATTAACCCCAGACAAGAACCCAGTAGTGTGGAGGAATTCTTTCCTGAAGAGTACTCACTCATAAGAAGTTCTCCAAGTACAAAACAACAAAAAGTCATACCAAAAAAAAGAGAGAGAGAGATTTAAATCATGGAAGTGTGGGCTAATGCCTCCTCAGCTGGCATACACCTGGACGTGGATGCCCTTTGTTGCCCAGGGCATCAGGTAAGCTAGATAACCAGGCTTGACATGGCGTACTATCTTTGCTGTTATTTTATGTGAGACAAGGTTTAATGTAGGCCATCTGTCCTCACATTCATTGAGTAACCAAGGCTGGCCTTGAACTGCCTAGGGGAAAATGGATACTATGATGCATCTGTAAGAACGATGCTCTGAAAAGAATGAACATTAACCCTTGAATTAAAGTAATGGGCTGCTTCTGAGGTTCCAAGATGAGCCACGTGGGGGACAACACACTGCTCAGACTAAAGTTCCCATCAGACAAGGCACTTTGTGCTCAGCAAACATCAGATCCAACAGATTAACTATGTATTCCAGACCTGCTTCTCCTGCTACAACCCCCAAAGAGTCCATTCCTAGTGTCATGTGCCCAGTAAGGTGAGAGAGAAAGCTGTGGGACCTAAGCCAGATTGCAAGAGATCAGTAGAATGGACAGGCCATGGCGTGAGGGAGACTAAAAAGATCAGAAAGGCTGCTTAGAAAGCAGTAGTACAAAGGACAATGTCACTAAAAAAGAGCATTGTAGTAGGTATGGTAATGCACTTAAGATTTTAATCTTTGATTGAGTATATGCCACAACAGTTCATTTTAGTTTTTAACTACCAGGAAACTGTTTATATTTCTACACATTATTACCACTGATTTTTGTTGGGTCACAGAATTATGACATATGTAATAAGTAGTCACACTGTTGACGTAGAAAGGACAAAATACACAGCAGCCTGCATCAAGCTAAATCCCAAGAGTTTTATCTACCATGCCCCTTTAGGTATGTGTTTGGCACCAGTATACAGAAGGAACAACTGTGCTGTGAGTCCAGCTGTGCACCATTCTAAGGACTGGGATTGCAAGTGTTTGCTACTGTGCCTGGCTTAGGATAATTTCTGGAGGAGGAATGCTACTATTTGAACTCAGGGAACCATACTCATACCCTTTTCCCATGGACTACATGCTCAGCACTGGTATTTTTATTCTTTTTACAAAGCTATAAGTAGGAAATAAAGACATTCTTCTTTCATTTGAAGAGACACTATTTATTTTGTTAAAGTCAAGCAAGAGGATCTGTTGATAAGTGGTAAGCATCAAGCATGAATGTGCATATTTGCCAGGGCAGAGTTCAGGGTAAAGCCACAAAAGCTGACCACAGGCAAGGTCAGTATATGTACAGAGAGTTCCATAGCTGTGCCCATGCCCACGCCTATGCATGCCAAGGACCAACCATTAGCACCAGATTGTTTCTTATGCAGTAATATCACAAGTCATAGACATATGTACATGAACTCTCTGAAATTCTTGGGTCCCTGCTAATCAGACATGGAACAGGCAAATAGGGAATTGATAGGAAGGTCATAATTGTTATGTGTTTCATTACAAGCATGCTAGAGCACTACATATTGTTTCCCATAACAGACAATCCTGAAGGAACATGAAAAGGCAGGTTATAGACAAACAAAATTCCATTACTCACATGTTACACACACATATCATTAAAATGTTTACAACACTGTATTTGGGGGTAAAGAACCACAGGTAAATAGCTTGGTGTAAATTAAAAACAAAATAGTCTGCAATTCCTTGGAAAGTTTGTGGCGAGCCAGCATCGTGTTTTCTGACATGACCCACATTCACAGCAAGGGATGACCAAGTGGAAGGAGGAAGAGGCCGCAGTGGCAGATCAGGAACTTCAAAAGGTTGAGTAGCTTCATTTAATAGAATCAACACTTTTGTAAAGATTTTCTTCTGACTGACAGTGATAAGCTGTCAACTATGCCATCCATGGTCTGTAGTACAGAAGCTTCTTGACTCAGCTGTATGGAGGATACTATATCATCTTCACCAGAGCTTATGCTGTCAACGTCTGTTCCTCTGGCTCAAGAAGCATGGATTCTGGTCCTTTAAGACTACTGTGTGTGGGAGTGTGAACACATGCACATACACATGGTTATAAGTGTGCATGTGTATTTTGGAAAAGTTGTGGCTACTGCTAAGAGAGGGAAATCTTTGTATCTGCTGCAGTCTCAGGAGAACACACAAATTAAATGATCCCTTGATAGAACAAAGACTAGTGATGCCTAAATATCAAGTTACCAGGGGGACTTGCTTATCACTCACCATGCATTTAGGTACATAAACACCTTTTGAACTACACCAAATCTACACACATTTAACATAGTAAATTACACACGCCATTGGTAGCTGAACATTTTTCATGTGTTTATCTGCTATACATATATCCTCTTTGGTGAAGTGCCTAGTCAAGTCTTTTGCCCACTTTTTTTCAAACCATTTCTACTGTTGGGTATTGGAAGTTCTTTATAACAAATCCTTTATCAGATAGATGTATGAAGCCATGAAGTGGGATATACTGCTAAACCCAGAACTCAGGAAGTGGAGGCAGGAGGATCAGGAGTTCAAGGTCATTGGACTATATAGGGAGTTTGAAGCCAATCTGGGTTCAAACAAACAAATAATAGCAAAAACAAAATGAGCACCAAGTCAGACACATGATTTACAAATGTCTTTTCCCAATCTCTGTCCTGTCAACTGGAAACCAACAGGATGACAGTGTAGCTTTAATGAATAACACTCTATTTGTCATCTTGCCATTTGAACTGTTAAGGACAAAACTCTGTTTCAAATGTAAGCACTAGTCACTCCACAGGACCTCTGATCATTGGATGGAGTCTTAAGTTTTAAGGTACGTAGCATGTGGCCCATGGTAACAGACAAAAAAAAGAGAGATAAACCACTGATTATCATTAAAAATCATGTACACAAACACGTTAGTGTTCTGGGGAAGGAAACTTCAAAATATTCCATTGGTCTCAGGAAATAAAGAACAAGCAACAACATTATTAGTAGACACACTTTTAACCAATTAATATCACTTGGCTAGAAATTATTTAAGATATGACAAGAAGGATACTGGATAACTGTTTAGGGTGTTTCAAAACATGCATACAAGTTATGTGATAATTTTAATCTTGGAACGAATGAATCCAATATGTAGGTTGTTCATTTTATAGTTAGTCTTTAACTACTAGGAAACTGCTCATGTTTTCCACACATCAATTAATTATCATCACTGATTTTTACTGGGTCAGAGAATGTTATGATGACAGAATGATGAATGCTCACATTGTTAAGTGAACAAGGACAGAACACACAGCAGCCCATGCCTGGCTATATCACAAGGGTCTTTCCTCTCATGCACTGTAGGGATGTTTTTGGCATCTACACAAGGGAGGAACAATGGTGCCACTGCTGCAAAGGAGGGCTAGGAAACCCTTGTTGACTAGCAAAGCCTGGCATTCTGTGAAATCACATGTGATACGAAACTATGTTCAGCAAACTAACAGAAAAGAAAATCATAAATAAATCATCACATATTAGCAGGACATTATTGCTTTTTTTACTAGTCTTGTGGCTCCAGAGTATGTCTCTCCAGAGATGGGCAAATAGGCTTGGGTTCACTCTTATAGTCCCAGGCATTAATCTCCAAGGCTCGATGTCCACCTTCTGCAAGAATAGGCCTTTCATTTGCTTCTCTCAGGCTGTAGGCTGTCAAACAAACATTTGAGCTGCTCTTCACCCAGGTGGATTTTATCTTCCAGCTCTCGCTGCTCAATGATGAGAGCTGACTTCATCTTCACGAAGTGCTCATAGTCAGCCAGGTTCTCCTCGCTGAGGTAGGTGGCCAGGATGTCGAACACAATGCGCTCACGACGGTCCAGGTTCTCTTTAAGCTCCTTGGCATCTTCATGCTGCTGAGTTAGGACTCTCTGCTTCTCCAAGAGTGACTGCTATGGGGGGCGGGGGGGGGAAAGGACAGAAAGTTCAGTTGAGGTAGGACTAAAGCAGAGTGGCTAACCCCTTAAAATTCCTGCAGCTTTTGGAGACTTATCTCATAGCTATCCATGGAAACCTTGAAGCCACATGGGATCCCCATAGGAGTGACTAGGATGTGGTCTACAAGTAACTGCAGCTAGCTTCTCTACCGTCCTTCCTTCCCTGCCTCTCCCAAAAGCCCTCTCTCAGTTTCCTTTCTGTCTGTGCCTTCTTTCCCCCATGTGCCTTAAAATCAGGGACTAGCAACTACAAAGTTCTGACATGCTTCAAAGGGGCAAAGGACTTTGGGCACCTGTTAGTTCCAAAATCGAAAAGGGGGGAATACTATGATAACACAGGCTTATAATCTCAGCTACTCAGGAGGCAGGGCAGAAAGCAAAATAAGACTGAGGCTATAACTCTGTGGTAGAGAGTTTTCCTAGTCTAAGTGAGACCATGGGTTCAATATCTAGAATGAGAGGGAGAGGAGTAGAGGGAGAAGCGCACACACAGACTAAGATTGATTCTAGAGAAGAATTAAACTCTTTGACAGGTGCTACAAAGACAAAGAAAGGAACAGAAGAGCAAGACACAGAGGACAGAACTGCTGGGAGGTTTGTAATGGAATAGCCCTTAACTCCTTATCATGTCCTGTTTGGGGGTGGGGGGTGGGGGTACAGTGTCTTGGTTGGGGTTGAGGGACATAACACATAAAACTTATAATCACTGATTACAGTTTACAGAATACATAGCTGGGCGGTAGTGGTGCACGCCTTTAATCCCAGCACTTGGGAGGCAGAGGCAGGAGGATTTCTGAGTTTGAGGCCAGCCTGGTCTACAAAGTGAGTTCCAGGACAGCCAGGGCTACACAGAGAAACCCTGTCTCGAAAAACCAAAAAAAAAAAAACAAAAAAAAAAAACAAAAAAAAATACATAGATCCAATAGAAGTCCAACTAACTCCAAGATGAAGGAAGCTTAAGAAAAGAAGAGACGAATGCATTCAATGTCTTCACATGGAGATTGGCAGAAAGAGGTCAGGAAAGAGGGGCTGTTACCTGTTACTAAGTGTAGATTGAACCAGAACTTTTCTTTGGCATGCCCATGACCATACAAACTTTAGAAAGCACATTGCTTTGTCAGGTTCAAGACAAACCAATGAGATATTTTCATGGAAAGAGGCCGGGTAAGGCCAACTTACTCCAGTCAGAAGATAAGCAGACATTAACTGGGTCTATAAATGTGTTTCAGGCTGTTGAACCTCATAGGTGCCTGAAGGCTTCTGAGATAGTGGTAGGAGAGTACAGTAAGTATTTCCTTAATAAGGATGTTAAGTTCCATAATATGCAAAGAATGTAGAGTTTGACTAAAATACAACCTATGAAATAAAGCCAGAAAGGAAAATACTTCTCTTCTTTTGAGTACAAGAAAACTGAGGGTACACATGGTGGTACATGCTTATAATGCCCCTGACTCCCTGCATCTACTTAGCTTGTTCTGTCATTTGAAAGGGAACCAAGAGAATGGACCCCAGATATATCAGAGTAACACACTCTAGATAGTACACAGGCCATACACAGATAGTATGAGACTTCTAAGAGTTGACTTTCTTAGCACCTTAAGAAGAGCCTCTCTGAAAGATTCTCAACACTTTCCATTTCCCAGACAGATGTGTTTGCATGTACCCGATCTCCAGGAGGATTGTCATCTAAATTATTAAGGGCATTTTCCACACGGGCCAGGCGTCCTGACAGTGATAGCAGGAGGTTCACCACTTTGTCCAGGTCCCCAATGAACATCCGGAACTTGTCAAACTCATTGGGCTTGCAGACATCTTTCACAATGGCTTCCACTTCATCACCAAGAGCATTGTTGGCTTGGATGTCCTCCAGCAGGCTCTCACGTGCTTCCCGGAGCACCTGCAGTTTGCGGCTGATACTGTCGATGAGTTCTTGCTGTAGGGTACAGGGAAGCATGGGGACACTTGTTAGGATGATCCCAAGCTGGTGCCCAAAGTTAGTGTAGCCAAATTATATACATCCTGAGAAGAATTCAGTCATATTTGGTGTATCAGTCTTTGCATCATCAAATAATGGGGGGGGGGGGGAGTGTAAAACCAGTAGGAAGAGAAGGTCTCCTGGTTAAATATAAGCTTCCTTGTTTATATGAGCCAAAGTGGTAGCTCAGCAGATAAGGTGCTTGTTGCTAAGTCTGATGACTTGAGTTGCATTCTCATACCAATTATACTCTAATCTCCATGCAGGTGCTGTGGTATGTGGATGCATACACCCCCAATACACAAATGTTAAAAGAAATTGTATTTACTGAATATGTAAACTCTGATGTGTATATATAAATATATTAAAAAAACAAAAGAGGGCTAGTGTATAGGTCAATGATAAAGGATTTGCCTAGTATCTAAGAGGTCTTGGGTTCCAGGCTCAGCACCATTAAAATAAACAAGCTTGGCAGTGGTGGCACACACCTTTAATCCCAACACTCAGGAGGTAGAGGCAGGCAGATCTCAACCTGGTCTACAGAGTGAGTTCCAGGACAGCCAGGGCTACACAGAGAAACCCTGTCACAAAGATTAAAAAGAAAAGAACAGAAAAGAAAAGAACAGAACAGAACAGAAAGTCTGACAGTTAATTTTGATTGTCAACTTGACTCAGCTGAAACTTGTTAGCAGAGTCGTGAAGTACAGGTCATAATGTGTCTAGAAGGATGTTTTCAAAGACCATTAGGTCTTGGAGCTCCGACCTAATTAATGGTTTTATCCATCTACCATTTCAGAATTTGAAAAATCTATTGGAAGGTGGTGGAACTGTGGAAAGGTGGAGCCTGGTTGGAGGACTGACACAGTGGACATGATCTGAAGTGCTGCATCTTGTTCTTCCTGTTGCTATTTTGTTCTACGTCTTAGCTGTGATGAGCTCAACAGTTCTGCTCCACCATGTCATACCTATGGGAATATGGGAGTATTCAGTCTATGAAACCATGGTTAACAAGAAACTGTCTTTCTCTGAAGTTGTCTGCTAAGTATCTCATCACAAAAAGGTAAAAGTAACATATGTAAAGGAATTTCAGTGACATTCTGAGACATCTTTCAGTGTAATCTACTGCCTTTGATCTGACCCGAATAATAAGTTACTATGGAAAATTATATGTACCATAAACCACTTCAACTTTCACTTTTTTTTTTTAAATTTTATTTTTTTAATTTACATTCCAAATCACTTCCCCTTTCCCGTTTCCTCCCTCCCCGAAAGTCGCATAAACCCCCTTCCCTCCCTCTTTTCTCCATTCAACCCCCTCTCATTACTCTGTCCTGGCATTCCCCTACATCCAGTCTTTCCAGGACCAGGGGTCTCTCCTTCCATCTTTTTAGAAATCTGTTGATATGCGGATTGTGTCTAGGGTATTCCGAGATTCTGGGTCAATATCCCCTTATCAGTGACTGCATACTATGTGTGTTCTTTTGTGATTGGGTTACCTCACTAAGGATGATATTTTCAAGTTCTGACCATTTGCCTAGGAATTTCGTGAATTGTTTTTAATTGCAGAGTAGTATTCCATTGTGTAGATATACCACATCTTCTGAATCCATTCCTCCGTTGAGGGACATCTGGGTTCTTTCCAGCTTCTGGCTATTATAAATAAGGCTGCTATGAACATAGTGGAGCATGTGTCCTTATTGCATGCAGGTAAAGTCTCTGGGTATATGCCCAGGAATGGTATAGCCGGATCCTCCGGGAGTGTCATGCCCAGTTTTCTGAGGAACCGCCAGACTGCTTTCCAGAGTGGTTGTACCAGCCTGCAATTCCACCAGCAGTGGAGGAGTGTTCCTCTTTCTCCACATCCTCGCCAACAACTGCTGTCTCCTGTGTTTTTGATCTTAGCCATCCTGACTGGTGTGAGATGGAATCTCAGGGTTGTTTTGATTTGCATTTCCCTAATGACTAAGGATGATGAACATCTCTTTAGGTGCTTCTCAGCCATTAGATATTCTTCAGGTGAGAACTCTTTGTGTAGCTCTGTACCCCATTTTTTAATAGGGTTACTTGCCTCTCTGGAGTTTAACTTCTTGAGTTCTTTGTATATCTTGGATATTAGCCCTCTGCCGGATGTAAGGTTGGTAAAGATCATTTCCCAGTTAGTTGGTTGCCGCTTTGTCTTTTTGACAGTGTCTTTTGCCTTGCTAAAACTTTGTAATTTAATGAGATCCCATTTGTCTATTCTTGATCTTAGAGCATAAGCTATTGGAGTTCTGTTCAGGAAATTCTCCCCTGTGCCCATATGTTCAAGGTTCTTCCCTAGTTTCCCTTCTATTAGTTTCAGTGTGTCTGGTTTTATGTGGAGATCTTTGATCCACTTAGAATTGAGCTTAGTGCAAGGAGATAAGGATGGGTCAATTTGCATTCTTCTGCATGTTGACCTCCAGCTGAGCCAGCACCATTTGTTGAAAAGGCTATCTTTTTTCCACTGGATGGTTTTAGCTCCTTTGTCAAAGATCAAGTGACCATAGGAGTGTGGAATCATTTCTGGGTCTTCAATTCTGTTCCATTGATCTACATGTCTGTTACTGTACCAATACCATGCAGTTTTTAACACTATTGCTCTGTAGTACAGCTTGAGGTCCGGGATACTGATTCCCCCAGAGGTTCTTTTACTCTTGAGAATAGTTTTAGCTATTCTGGGTTTTCTGTTATTCCAGATGAATTTTTGAATTGCTCTTTCTAACTCTATGAAGAATTGAGTTGGGATTTTGACGGGGATTACATTGAATCTGTGTATTACTTTTGGTAAGATGGTCATTTTTACTATATTAATCCTGCCAATCCATGAGCATGGCAGATTTTTCCATCTTCTGAGGTCTTCTTCAATTTCTCTCTTCAGAGACTTGAAGTTCTTGTCATACAGATCTTTCACTTGTTTGGTTAGCATCACGCCAAGATACTTAATATGGTTTGTGGCTATCGTGAAGGGTATTATTTCTCTTACTTCTTTCTCAGCCTGCTTATCCTTTGAGTATAGGAAGGCTTCTGACTTGCTTGAGTTGATTTTATATCTGGCCACTTTGCTGAAGTCGTTTATCAGCTGTAGGAGTTCTCTGGTGGAGTTCTTTGGGTCGCTTATGTACACTATCATATCGTCTGCAAATAGTGATAGTTTGACTTCTTCCTTTCCAATTGTATCCCTTTGACCTCTTTTTGTTGTCTAATTGCTCTAGCTAGAACTTCAAGTACTATATTGAAAAGATATGGAGAGAGAGGGCAGCCTTGTCTAGTCCCTGATTTTAGTGGGATTACTTCAAGTTTCTCTCCATTTACATTGATGCTGGCTACCGGTTTGCTGTAAATTGCTTTTACTATGTTTAGATATGGGCCTTGAATTCCTGATCTTTCCAAGACCTTTAGCATGAAAGGATGCTGAATTTTGTCAAATGCTTTCTCAGCATCTAATGAGATGACCATGTGGTTTTTTTCTTTGAGATTGTTTATGTAGTGGATTACATTGATGGATTTCCTTATATTGAACCATCCCTGCATCCCTGGGATGAAGCCTACTTGATCGTGGTGAATGATCGTTTTGATGTGTTCTTGGATTCGGTTGGCAAGAATTTTATTGAGTATTTTTGCATCGATATTCATAAGAGAGATTGGCCTGAGATTCTCTTTCTTTGTCGGATCTTTGTGGGCTTTTGGTATTAGTGTAATTGTGGCTTCTAAAGTTTTAAAACTTTAGAAACTTTTAAAGTTTCTAAACTTAAAAAAATAAGTTTTAAAGTTTACTAAACTTTTAAAGTTAGAAACTTTACTAAAACTCAAAGCACACATCGCACCGCACACAATAATAGTGGGTGACTTCAACACCCCGCTCTCTGAAATGGATCGTTCAAGAAAGCAGAAACTAAACAGGGACACAGTGAATCTAATTGAAGCCTTGGACCAAATGGAACTAACTGATATATATAGAACATTTCATCCTAGAGCTAAAGAATACACCTTCTTCTCAGCTCCTCATGGTACCTTCTCCAAAACTGACCATATAATTGGTCACAAATCAGACCTCAACAGATACAAGAAGATAGAAATAATCCCATGCCTCCTATCAGATCACTATGGAATAAGGGTGGTCTTCAATGGCAACAAAAACAAAAGAAAACCCACGTACACATGGAGGCTGAACAATGCTCTACTCAATGATAACTTGGTCAAGGTGGAAATAAAGAAAGAAATCAAAGACTTTTTGAAAGTCAATGAAAATGAAGGCACAACATACCCTAATTTATGGGACACAATGAAAGCAGTGCTAAGAGGAAAATTCATAGCCCTGAGTGCCGCCAAAAAGAAACGGGAGACAGCATACACTAACAGCTTAATGGCACACCTGAAAGCCCTGGAACAAAAAGAAGCAAATACACCAAAGAGGAGTAGAAGGCAGGAAATCATCAAACTCAGGGCTGAAATCAATCAAGTAGAAACAAATAAAACCATACAAAGAATCAACAAAACGAGGAGTTGGTTCTTTGAGAAAATCAACAAGATAGATAAGCCCTTAGCCAGACTAACCAGAGAGCACAGAGATAGTATCCAAATTAATAAAATCAGAAACGAAAAGGGAGAGATAACAACAGAAACTGAGGAAATTCAAAAAATCATCAGATCCTACTACAAAAACCTGTATTCAACACAACTAGAAAATCTTGAGGAAATGGACAATTTCCTTGACAGATACCAAGTACCAAAATTAAATCAGGATCAAATAGACCATCTAAACCGTCCTATAACCCCTGAAGAAATAGAAGTTGTCATTGGAAGTCTTCCAACCAAAAAAAGCACAGGTCCAGATGGTTTTAGTGCAGAATTCTATCAGACCTTCAAAGAAGACCTAACACCAATACTCTTCAAACTGTTCCACAAAATAGAAACAGAAGGAACACTACCCAACTCGTTCTATGAAGCCACAATTACAACTTTCACTTTTTTACAGTGCTGGGGATATAATTCTGGGCCTTAATCATCCTAGGCATGCATTACTAAAATATATAGACCTATTATTTTAACCATTTTAAGTGTGTGGTAATGTGGAATTTAGCACATTCATACTGCTGTGCAGCCACCACCAGGCATTTGTTTCTAGAACCCTGTCTTCTTCAGACAGACCAGTAAACAATAACACTATAGTCCACCTGCTACACAAGCCATTTAAAGCAGTGGTTCTCACACTATGGGTTGTGACTCCTTTGGGGAGTAGAACAACTCTTTCACAGAGGTTGCCTAAGACCACTGGAAAACACAGATATTTACATTATGATTCCTAACAGTAGCAAAACTATAGTTATGAAGTAACAATAAAAATAAGTTTATGGTTGAGGGTCACCATAACATGAGGAACTGTATGAAGGGTCGTAGCATTAGAAAGGTTGATAACCACTGAATGAAAAAAATAAGTTTTATTTATTATTATTTTTATTTTTGTGTGTAGTTCTAAGGATCAAACCCATAAGCACCTTATCTGTAGTTCTAAGGACCTCTTACATGTTAAGCATGTAGTCTCACTGAGCTATATCCCTAACCTTAAAGCACTAATTTTCTTTCTGGTGTTTTACTGTTACTGTTGTTGAGATAGTCTTTCTGTATAGTTCAGGGTGGCCTACAATTTATGGTCCTCCTGCTTCAGCCTCAATGCTAGGATCATGGGTGTACCCTGACTCCACTGAATGTGTACATGATGTGCAGGTATGTATGTGAAGGCCAGAGGTTGATATGAGTGTCACTCTTGATTGTCATTTTATATTGAAGCAGGTCTCTCACTTGAAACCAGACAATGATGAATTGGCTATTCTAGCCAGTCAGCTTGCTCTGTGGAGTTCCTGTCTTTGTCTAAGCACTGGAATTACAGGCAGACTGCCACACCCATTATATATTTATGTGTGTTCAGAACTCCAATCCTCATGTTTTCATAGCAAGCATTTTACCCAAGAGCCATCTCTCTAGTCATCAAGCATTGATTTTCAAAGAGCCAAAGTAAAAATAAAATGTGGAGCTGGATATAGTTGTTCATGCCTGTCTGTAACACTGAGGCAGGAAGATTGTAAGAGATTTAAGACCAGCCTGGGCTACATATGAAGTACCAGGCTAGACAAGGCTATGTAACAAGATTCTCTCTCAAAAACTAAAGTATAACAAATACAAATGTGTACAACACACACAAAGAACCCCATCCCTCATGCACACACACTTTTCTGTTTTAATTAAAAGGAAAATTAGGATGCAGTTTATGGGTAGAGTACTTTCATCCCAAGAATGGGGTGGATGAATGGCCAAATTAATCTTTACTATCCAAAAATGTAAGTCTGGCTGGGTGTGTTGTTGCAAGTATATAATCTCAGAACCCAGGAGGCTTAAGCAGGAGGACAGCAAGTTAGAGGCCAGCCTGGACTATATAACAAGTTATAGGTCACCCTAGGCTATATAACATGAGTCTGTGTCCAAAAGTAAATAAATAAAATAAAAAATGTTCAAACTGTGATTCACTGAGATCCAAAGTAGTAGCTTCTAATGACACAGTATCCTAGCTCCTGGTGCCTCTCAGAGCAAATAGGCAGAACACTAGATAGACAAAGGTGGGTGAGTTCACTTTTTAAATTGTTTTTTTGGGGTGGTATTTCTGAGATGGACTTGCTATGTAACTCTGGATGGTGTATAAGCTGGCTATGTATCCAAAATTGACCCTGAACTTGTGCTAATCCTCTTCCCTCTTCCTCTTGAATGCTAGATTATAGATATGTGCTACCATACCTTGATGTTAAAGATATTTTGATATATTTTGTAGGGTAGTGTGTTAGGGAAAGAATCCAGGGCCTAATACAAGCTGGGTAAGCATTCTCCCAATGGGCTATGTCCTTGGCCAGGATATGCACTTCCAAATGCAATAGGAAATAACAAGACCTAACTGTAAAGAAAGTAGTTCTTTGTATGTGCAGTGTGGCCTAAATTAAAATGCTTCCACTTCTGTGACTTGTTTTATGAGGACAAAAACTGAAGATGTTGTTTTTAAAAAATATAGACATGCAACTAGAATAAAATACATAATACTCTAATTCAAAGTCTCTTCAGAGACTAAACACCCATCTCCATATTTAATTCCTGGAATTCACTGAAATAATTTTTTTAATGTATAAATAGTTCATGGTACTCCCTCCCTAACATTTCTAATGTAATTAAGATCATTCTATGTTATCTTTCAAATTACCAGTTTGGCAGCAATAGAGATAACACTATCCTTGCAGTGACTGTCATGGGTGCCACATAATGTGATCCTGAATTAATTTCCAACCTTCCTTCCTAGTTCACAAAGCTGAAGCCTTACTTTCTGCTGCTTCTCCCCAAGACCACCAAGCTCTTCCCATAGGGCATCTACACCTGCTTCACTTTTCCCTCACACAGCATGCATTTCTGGGACTTGAGCTCTGGCACTGCTCTGGGTCTCTACAATCAGGCATTTCTCTTTGTTCATTCACCCTGTTCCAACTGTCTGATACCGGATGTAGAATAACAAGGGTTGGCAAACTATTCCCATTAGGGGGTAGGGAGGAGATATTTTACTCCGTGTAGGTTACATGGTCAGCGGCAGTCAATATGTAAACAAAAGGATGTGGCTATGTTTCAATAAAACCTATTTCCAAAAGCAGGCAGAAAGGTAAGGTTTACTAAGCTTATGTTAGTCATCCTTTTGTTCTTGTTGTTGTTGTTGGTGGTGGTGGTGGTGGCCGCCTTACATAATTCCTATGAGAACACAGGGTCCCTTACAGAGGGATCCTTTCTTTAGTCTACCCACAGTTGGATCCTCAAAGGTTTTGTAGAAGGTTTAGAACAGAATTAAGCATGAACAGCTTATTCATGCCTACGTCTTCCATGAAAAGCAAACACAAATGCCTTCAGAGATGCTGAGCATGGTCTCTGCTAAGGTGACAAATGAGTGGTCCTGCTACCTTTCAGTGACCCAACATACAGTTTTGAGGGAAGGGTTGTTTGTTTGTTTGTTTTGAGGAAGGATCACACTATGAAGCCCAGGCTGGCCTTAAACTTACCACGCAGCATAGACTGACTCAAACTTGTCACTCTCCTGTCTCAGCCTTCTTAGTGCTGAGATTATAGGCATTAGTCACTATGCTCAGAAGGCAAGGAATTTTGTACTTCTCTTTCTTACCTTCTTAACGGAAAGGTCATGATCCAAGTCACCTGCTGAATACTCCTCAGGCTCCTGCAGATCCTTCATCTTGATAAGCAGTTCTGCCTTGGGGGCTGATGTGCTGTAATAGGTAGAATTGGTGGCCAAGGACACAACCCCTGGCACACCTGGGTCCTGTTTCCTGGGTGAAGAGGCCAAAATTTTAATCAGCTGCGACACATGTATACTCTTTGAACCTAGTACCTAGGTTGTAACAAATGGCACTGAGAGAAGGGCAAGAGTTTTAAAAAACAAAATAAACTTTTCCCACTAATACTCACAAGATTCACAGACTGTTATTCATTACTACCATTGTTTTTCAGTAGTAAGTTAGAAACTGTGGACCTTGCCATATTGGGCAAGTACTCTCATACCCAACTGTATCCCCCAATCCAGGCTATAGGGTTTTAATTTTTAAAAGTGTGTGTGTGTGTTTGTGTGTGTGTGTATGCACACTTACACATGTGTTGGGCTATCCTATGTTCTGCTGAATCTTGAAAAGAACATCTGGGTTCCATATACCAGACAGCAACTGCATGCCCCCAGATATAGCAAAGAAAAATGTCTTTAGACACTGTCACATGGTCACATGTCTCCTGTAGAAAATTGCTTTTCTTATCCCATCAGTAATTAGGACTACATTCAAGGCCGTACATATTCTAGGTAAATACTTTACCTCTGAAGTGCATCCTCAGCCCCTAGGTAATTGAAATTTAAACACATAAAAAACATCTCTAATGCAAGAAAATGATGTTCGACTAGAGGCAGACTTTGTAATGTGCTTCAAAAGTAGGTGAAAGGCAGATAGACAAAAGACACACAGATTAAAACATGATAGCTGTATAGACCAACCTAAGATAAACAGCCAAGTGTGGTAGCACATATGTGTAACATCAGCTCTTAGGAATCTAAGGCAGGAAGATTTTGAGTTCAAAGCCAGTCCAGTTAAATTGTCTCAAAACAAAATAAAATGGGTGTGGCTTTTAACTTAGTGATGACAAATTTACTTAGTATATAAGAGGACCTGGATTCTATTTCAACATTATCAAGAAGGGGGTGGGGGAGGGAGATAGGTAGGTGTTGGTAGATCCTATAAATCTAGCAATCAGGAAGCTGAGGTAGCAGGATCAAGTTTAAGGGAGCCCAAGCTTCTTAGAGCAAAATGGATAGACAGGCACATCACATGCATATTAAATACAGAGATTAGATGATGGACACAAGACAAGCAATGGGGTGGACAGTTAGCTTCATATTAGTAGATGGGCTGTCTCATACACTATAAGATCTTTAGTAGTACCTACTGTCTTTCCACTAGATGGCAGGAGTGTCCCATTCTCCAGTGTGATAGACAAAACTGGAGAGGATTTGTGGGTACTGCCATAATCATGTCAGGACATTAAGGATATCTGCTGCAGTGGGCATCATTTTGCCTATGCTAAATCCAGGTATGATAATTTAAAACCTTACCAAACAGTGCTAAGTTTGAGGACCCCAAGGAAAACCATCACCTCTGCAGAAGCAATCATGAATATCAATACACCCCTAAGTCCCTTCTTTCACTTTTAAGCCTATGAGATAGGGACTGAGAAACAAGCAGCTATGGTGTGTACCATCTGCTTACTTGTCCTCTGTGACTCTGGGTGAGGGGACTTTGGGGAGCAGCTTCCTCCGCTGCTGAGCTTCCTCTAGGAGGTGCTCGTCTTTGGGAAAAATTCCCTCCATTAGATCCATGGTAGTTTTGATCTTCATGCTGGGGTCCAGGATGTCAGCCAAAGACTTGTCCTTTCCCACAATCTCCCTGGCTAATTCTTCAGACTTCAAGTCATCCATGGTTTTCTCCTTGGCCTTCCCATAGTTGAGTGAGGGAGGGGAGGGACAGCTATCTCGGACAGGAGGTGCAGGGGTGCTAGGTGGCCGGGCCTCTGGAGGGCAGGCTCTATGAGGGGCTTCCACCTCCTGTCGTGTGTACACACAGAATCGGGAGTAGCACTGCTCTGATGTACTCAGTGTCTTGATCTGGTCCCTCTCCAGCCCACTGGGCAGTGGGGGCAGCTCAGCTGGGCATGCGAGACTCTGGCGGCTCTCCTTCTCGGGCTGGCTTTCTGAGTGCACAATTTTTATGGGCACCATCTTCACAGTGGTGTTGTTGTCCATCACCCGCTCGATTCTGCAAAGACAAGGGCTGTCCTCTGAAATCTTGACATGTACAGATTTCCACCCATGACTCACACAGGAATCCCCACACAAAGGCCCACTATCAACCAGCCACATAGAAAAACAAGGCAGAGGTTAGAAAGTGTCCTCATTTGACCCCTCATGGTCTCTGGATGCCTAGCAGTCTAACACAAACTCTGCCACGCACCTATAGGTACTAGATGAAGAGATCCTGAATGACATGAGACCTGTTTAATGTTCATTTTGTTTTCTTATGAAAATGAGCATTGAACTCCCAAGGGCTTGCACTGGGAAGACAAATGCTCTATCGCATGAGCTATGGCTATACTCCTTGATTTCTTGCTTTTATTCTGAGGGCAATACAAATGCATCAAGCATCATTTATTAATTCTCCCTTTGTAGGAAAAATTATCAGTGGAGAGAATTACCACAAATCTAAAAGTAGGTTGTTGCATACCAGCAGGTGCCTGGGTATTCCTCTATGTCCTTAAAATACACATTGAGAGTTGCTGTGTATAGAATTATTGCTGAGCACCTCCATCCCTGGGTTCCACTCGGTGGCTTTGTCATGTGTTCCATGTTTCTCACACATATTAATACCTAAGGCCACCCTATGAGGAATACCATGCAGTATACTGGTAATTAACTTGTCCTGTATTAGTCTCAGTGATTCACCCAGGGCAAACATAGTTTAAAAACTACAAGTTTCCAGCTAGGCATCGTAACTTAGGCTTGTAATCCTAGCACTAGGGAGGCTGAGGTAGGAGGACTGCTAAATTTCTGGCCAGTCTGTGATAAATAGCAAATGAAGAAAGAGAGAGAGAGAGAGAGAGAGAGAGAGAGAGAGAGAGAGAGAGAGAGAGAGAGAGAGAGAGAAAGGAAGGAATAGGGAAAGAAAAGGAAAGGAAAGGAAAAGGAAAAAGAAAAGAAAAAGGAAAAGGAAAGAAAGGGGGGGGACCAGCCAGTATTCACCACGACAAAAAGCCACTTCCTAGACTCAAACAGGTCTTGGGCCCCAGTGTAAGACACTGTTTCACTATGAAGCCCATTGTGTTCACTGTAGTTCTAGTGACTTGAGAAGCTATAGCACCCTAAGCTGACTGGCAAGAGAAAATATTATACAGTTTGCCTACCACACATGTCATCTTATTGCTTTTCCTACTGTTATGAAAATAATAAACATGTATATGTACCCAAATTCCTAGATTTTTTTTTTTTTGAGACAGGGATGTAGACCAAGCTGGCATCAAACTCAGAGATCTGTCAGCCTTTCCTCCTGATGTCTTGAAAATTGAGCCTCATGAATAATAGTATTGGTGTCTTTATTAAAGAACAGTAGAGAACTTCCTGCCTCCTCTACCATGTAAGCACACAGCAAGAAGGGGCCATCTATGAAGTACTTTTCTGAATCTGCCACACCTTTTTGACCATGGTCTTCTAGTCTCTAGAAACAGGAGCAAGCCATGTCTGTTATTTCTAAGCTAGTCAGTCTGTGGGGTTCTATTAAAGCAGAAACTACCAGACTAGAGTATTTTCTTTCCAGATCCAATCTGGAGATTATGCTACCAATCGAAAGATGACTAAATGATATTAAAACATAAAACACAGATGAGGCAAAAACATAAAGCTGTGGATTCAACACAGTCACTGGAGACTGTGCTGGTTGGTATTTTTGTTAACATCACAGAAGCTAGAGTCCTCTGGGAAGAGGAACCTCAACTGAAAAATGCCTCCATCAGATTGGCCTACAGACAAGTCTAGAGCATTTTCATGATTAATGATTGATGTGGTAGGAGGTCCTGGGTTGTATATAATAGAGCATGCTGAGTATGCCATGGGCAGCAGGCCAATAGTAGTGTTTCTCCCTCCATGGTCTCTTTCTTCAGTTTCTGCTCTGACTTCCTTTAATGGTGGACTATAAGCTGTGAGGGGAAAGTGACCCTTTCATACCCAAGTTGCTATTGGTCATGGTGTATATCATAGCAGTAGAAACCTAACTAAGATGCAATAACAACTGATGTCCTTTCTAAACTTAATTTTTATTGTTTAAGAACTTCATACATACTTATGTTTTTATCAAATCTGCCCCCACATTCCTCCACTATTCCTTCTCAATTTTGTTTTGTTTTGTCTTTTAAAACCACTGAGTTCACTTAGTGCTGTTAGTATGTGCATAGGTGCAGGGCTATCTACTGAAGTATGGGTAGCATTTCAGGGGCCACATCTTGAAAGAAAACTGACTCTCCCTCTCCTAGCAGCCACTGATTGCCAACAGCTTCTCAGATAGGGGATGGGTCTTTGTGCTTCCATTTATGCTGGGATTTGTATGGTTTGATCTTGTGCATGCAGTCCAAGGCACTGTGAGTTTATGTGCACAACTTCCCTGTCCTGTCTGGAAATCAGTTTCACTATAGTCATTTACTACATCTGCTACTCTTCCAATGAACTTCGAGAAAAGGAGGTGTGATATCAATGTTGCATTTAGGGTTGAAAATTTAGAAGTTTCATATTTTCTGCATGTTTAAAAGTTGTAGATCACTGTGTTAATTGCTATCTATTACAAAAGAAACTTTTCTGATGAGGGTTAAGAGATGCACCAACCTATGGGCATAAAGACAAGTACTTAAGGGAGGGTTTAATGCTATGTCCACATAGCAGAATGATAGTAGTTAGTTCTCTCCTATAGTCTATGCACTGTTAACAGTAGGAGACATAAGTTCCATTTTGTGAAACAGGTCTTAAAACCCCTCTTAACATTCCTGTCACTATTGCATGAGTAGGCATATAGTGTCAATTCATTATTAGAATTCCCAGAGTTCAAAGCTGGGTAAGGCTGTTAATTACTTCCCTAGTATCCATAACACCTTCTTAGACTATGAAAGCTAGCCAGTGGGAATGAAGCTTTAATGTTGTTACCAATTTTGTTCCATGTTTTATGACTCAAGTATGTGGTGTCTTCTACAATAGGCAACAGGCATGAAGTTCTGGAAGGTAACCAAGAACAATGACAATAACCTATTATGGTTAGAGTCTATGAGACCTCACTAACCAATAGCTTGAAAAGAGGTAACCCATGGCACTTGTCCTTTTATATGAGTTATTTCAGAGTTAAAGGGGGTAGGTTGAGAAGCTAAGGATATAGTTCAGTTGATAGAGTCTTTGGCTATCTTAGCACTTTGGAGGTTAGAGGCAATAGGATAAGGTGGTCAAAGAAAGGTTAGGTTACATAGTCTAGGCTACATAGTGGGTTCAAGACCAACCCAGATTATACATCAAGAGCCTATATCAAAAAACAAACAAACAAAAAAAAAGGAGTAAAGGAGTATTTTAAAGACTACGAAAATACTGGACATTACTTGACTTTACCTAGGCTAAACCTGATTTTAATCACTGGCAAAACATGCATATTCGGCATATATCAGAGAGTAAGGAAAATGAAATGCATTAAGTTCAAAGGGGATCATGATGTCACTAAATCACAACTGGTCATTTGAGCCATGTCTTATTCTCCACACAATTTTCCATGACCAAGTTTTATCCCAGTGTTTGAAGCTGCAACAAGGCTCCAGCAACAAACACTCGAAGCCTGCATGGGATAAATACATAGCATGGTGTCATAAGACAATACCTTGCTGAGTTGTCTTCATGGATAAGCAGGGGAGGCTTGTCTGTCAGCTTCTGTGGGGCAAACTGAGGTGAAGGGGAGCGAGAAGTTTCCATGGCTGATGTCTGTAGGTGTTGACACTTGGAAGAGAGCTGGGGTTCTGGTTGAGGGCAAGTTGTGTCCTCATTCACATGCTGGATGTCTTGCGGCTGGGCACTGCTGAGCACAGAGGAGCTGTGAGAAAGGGATAGTCGAAGCACATATATACATCCATGGACTCAATAAATGATGTTGGTAAGGACTTGTGGGCAGCCAGGTGAAGGTGTGCTGTCTAGGCCCTAGTACTTCCTGGGCTCAAGATTAGGCAACGAAGGCCTCTAAAGTGAGGCTGCCTCTTAAGGGTACAGGGCCATGCTCGTTGGCCACAAAGTGTGTTTCTGAGCAGGCAGGGGTGAAAGGGGATCCTGGACTTGGGGTCCTGAGTCACCAGTGTGTACTCTTTTGAGTAAGTGTATTCTCAAGGTAGAGTCCCAGATTAGTCCAGACCCTCCTGTGGAGCTCTGGGTCTTCCTGGGAGTGGGACAATTCAGGCAATATGGAATTGGCCTGTGTATTCTGTTTCAGTAGGTCCTGCAATATTCTCAGATTGACTTCCTAACACTGGGCATCAGCTTGTTTGGAAGATGATGGAATAGAAATTAGGCAAAAATTCCAATTAGGATCTTTTCTCTTAATCATTTTAAGGACTGCACATTTTCTAACACCTGTGCCCACTGCCACTTGTGATCTGTAACACATGTTAAATTTTAGGCTATATGTGGAACATGTTATATATGAAATATGAGGCATTAATGACACATATACACAGATCTGGTATAGACACATGTGTATATACCAACTATATTTCTTTAATAACACCTTAAAAATAAATACCTAAAATAAATACCCTCCCTAAAAAAGAAAAATCATGTTTTTGTGAAAATTGTCAGATCCAAATATATTTGGGACTATTTACTTCAAGTTGTAATATTTTTACATGGCATATGGGAAATGCTCATATACACAGGCCTTTCTATCACAGGGATAGGGGATGGGCCAAGAATCAATTCAGTCACAAAAACCTTAAAATTAGACATGCAAAATGTGAAAGACAACCGCTTATTTTGGAAGTAGCTATGACTTACAGAGTTTTCCTTTATACTATCATATCACATGAACATGCACATATACACATAGGCCTGCCCATGACACACACATAGAAGCTGGTCTGGATGTATGATTGTCTATGCCATTATTAAAGCCTATGGGTTGACTACTAGCAAACTTGCAACAACTCAGAGTGCAGTGCCTCTGCCAACATACCATACCAAACAAAGCCCAAGGAGAAAATAAACCTCTGATTTAAGGAAAAGAGCAATTCTCAGTCTAAAATTGACTTCTGGGCTGGGAATGGTGTTTCATATTATCCCTGTATTTGGGAGGCCAAAGCAGAAGGAATGCATCTAGTTAAAAGCCAGCCTGGGCTAGCTACAAAGTGAGTTGTTTCAAAAACAATCAGTTGTTTTTTGAGGGAAAGAGTACATAGCTCAGTGGTTGAATACTTGCCTAATATGTTAAGGCCCTAAGTTTGACCCAGAGGTTGGTTGGTGATAGGGGTAGGAACATACTACCAAGAAAACTTTGCTACTGACTCAGACAAGGGTAGCATGTATAAGTAGCAATGGGAGGATATATGTTAGTCACTGAGAAGAGGAACTCATTCCTGTTTCATACCTAGAGTACTTGAGTTTCTAGGCTTGTTACAACCTGAAGGTGATGTATAATATCAGAGTGTTACAGGTGGGATCTGCAGGGCTACCATGTCAGCACCCTGCCTTGTGGATGATAACCCTGTTGTGTCCTGGGGAAATGGGAGAGGAAGGTCCCTTCCTGGGTTAACATGTTCCAGAATAGAGCAGATCCAATGCCTCTCTGTGGCCCTGCAAACAGAAGTAGTTAAACTCCACTAGCAAAGGAACTAGAAACTGATATCCTAATGACAGCAGCAATAATGGCTCGGAAGGAATTATTCCTCTGGCAGAGAGGATGAAATCTCTAGCCTGTGCAGAGATTTAACATTCCTGGACAGGTTATTGCCCATCCCTCAAGAGGGTGAGTCCATCTTAAAATTGTGCTAAAAATGATAGAAGGAATAGCTTTTTAATTAGATAATGTACTTTTGCTTCCCTGAATTCCTGCTCAGCAGTGTAGTCCCTACAAGCTGACATGAGGTTCTGTAGGGTCTGCCTGACTTAGAAAGGTATAACAATGCTGGCCAAAGCCTAAATATACTTTCTCTAGTACTTTTGACTTTTTCACTCCTTCTAGGTAGATACTCTACCAACTAAGCTACATCCCACCCCTCTTTTCATTCTTTCTATAAAAGCTCTGCTCCCCACCACATCATACTGGCTTAACTCAATCAGTGCAGCTTTTTCTAGATTCTCTCCTCTATTCTCCCCCTTCTGCAGAGCTGCTTAAGTTTACAGCTTGCCTGCCTTGGGGTTCTTTTAAACTCTAATGAAATTGTCCTTAAGCTTTTGTTTGAGTCCATTCTTAATTCTTTTATTAATGAGGGGACCCTAATTTCCCTGGTATCACCAAGAAAACAAAACAACTTAGGTTCTCATGAGCCATTTAGGAAGCCAGGCACAACTGTGTTATTGCTCAGGAGATTAAGGACTACTCAGAAAACAAACTGCAACAAAACTACTAAACTTACCAGAGCAAGGAGACAAAACTCAAAGATGTGCCATTTTCTACTTGTAGTATACAGACATTCACAGAGGCTTCTAGTTTGAAGTTTCACCAAAGTATCTTAAGCAGAATAGTGTCTAGTTTAGGGAATAATAATACCTAGTTTAACAGTCTTTTTTGTTACAAAACTCCTATTAGTGCAGCTCCTAGCCATAAAGTTCAGTTCTTTCTGAACTTTCACCTGAATCAACGTGAACACACAATCATTTATTATAAATAATATATATGGAAAAATGAATTGATTACATTTCTGGCCAAATTCAGGGAAAAAAAAATTCTCAGTATGTCTGCCTTGCTCAGAACAGTATCCTAATTTATACAAAAGAGGAAACAAAGGACAAGAAATATGCACATGTAGATTGAGCTGTGTGGTACCAGTTATGGGAACTGGGAGATATATCAGGGCTTTAGGTAAAGGTCATTTTGATTCCCAGCAAGGTATTTCCTTCAGGGATCCTAAATTCTAGGACCCCCATTATAGACATTAGTTGCTGTCAAACTGAGGATGCATTCTGAGAAGAGCAAGTTATGTGTTAGCTGTCTCCTGTGTCATTTCAAAAAAGTTGGAATATACATGAACTGCTTTCCCTGAAGTTCCTGAAATGTAGTAACCATGCTCCCAGTCAAAAGATCCTAGTACTTAGTGTTATTTGATAAATAGCCACTGTATGATATAACCAGAATCAAATGAACTCCAATTTGTTGCTAAAATCTATGCATTATTAGTCACTTACACCAGTCACTCACAATTGTCCTTCTCTTTTTTTCTTGGCCCTTTTCCAGTTCAAGTTTTCAGAATCAATATTATAAAATCACCAACTAATTTTAACTGTGGCAGTTAGTAAGAATCTAGTAAACCAGGTCACAGATATACACAATAAAAGTCAAAACCAAATTCAAATCTATGTTTTTAATGGTATCCAAGAGATGTATAATACACAGAGTCTAGTATGGCATATCTGTGATATGTTTGAATGTAGGCATATTTATAAATAGATGTATATTGTATATGCTATATATGTCATCTGTGCAGATATTTAGGTAAAAGTGTGCCAGTGTTATATATATGGCATATGTGTATATATGCTCTGCTATGTATTCTTACTTTGTTGTATGTTATACATGTATATGTGTGGCTGTGTATATGTGGTTATATCATGGACATAGATCCCATGTCACTCTGCTTATTTGTCTATCTGGATCTGCCATCCATTTGTGCATATATTCTTCTGTCTAAACCTACTTTGACGGCCTTCACAGTCTCACTCCTCATTTTTGCAGCTAAACTTCCCCTGGAAGCTTAACCCAAGCCTGTGAATTCTACAGCTTGACTCACAGCAAACCTTTAACAGAGCTCATCATAACATACTCATTCCCACAAAGACTCTTAATGTTGATGGGACTACTTGGCAAATTCCTGCCAATGAAACTGATGACATACTTTGTGCTGGCACCATAGAAAGGCACAAATGTGTCTTTCTGGTATAGCATGTTCACAACACTAATGGGGGAAACATATAAAAGTTCTAGAAATTTTATTAACCTCACTATTACTTAAATTGACATATCTGATCCTGTTTTGGAGACAAGCAACCTCAGACCTCAATGGGAAGTTTCTGTATATGAGGAATGGCTGTTTTACTTCCAGACTCACTATAGCAGCTGAGGAATCTGGGTTCAATGCTCTCAGTTTCTGTTCTTTGCTCCCTATAGTCACATCTTAGGCATACCACTCTCTTTACTACATGGGTCCTTAGACATGCCAGCTCTATTCCAATCTTCATGTCCCACCCTAGCATGGGACTCTGAAGTGACCTTACAGTTCATTTCTATTCAGCCTGTGCTACTAGCTGGGCACAAAGCATCTCCACAGGAGACCTATAACCTGTATTCTCCAGTGCCTAAAAAGCAACCCATTAGATATATAAACGCGCTTGTTGCTGTCACTCACTTTCAGTCACTGTGAAGAATGTTATATATATATACAGGGGTGGTACTTTTTCAAGATGCAAACAGCTAAGTCTTTGGTGAAATAATTTTATGTATGGACAACCTAAATAAACATTTGTTTTACTGTTCTATTATCACTAATTCATTCACCACTGTTTTGCTAGTGGGGTTTATAGTTACCATTACAAAGGATGATGTGGAAATTGTCCAAGTCCTTTAGATATGTTAATAAGCAAACACTATAGAGTCTTTTTTTTTCCATCCACTTTTGGCTTTTGGTGTCAATGACAGGATTCAATGGATTCAACAGGATTCTGATTCATGGTCAGTTATTGCTCTATCAATGGCACAGTGTAAGAGGCCTTAGTAAATAGGAGTTCCATCTATCCTGGGGATTTTGCTGGCAGATACTTCAAATCATGATCCATGGTATAACCAGCCTTATGTTATCTAACCAGTAAGCCAACCTGAGGATGCTTTATATCCTTTCAGATACAAAGTCATCACCGGCTATACTGTGTCATATAGGTGTGCGTTACTCCCTTTTCTTATTACTGTAATAAATTGCCGGATAAAACATGGAAAGAAAGATTTCTTTGGACTCCTGGTTTCGGAGGAATTTCAGCCCATCATAGCTGAAGATGACATGATGAAGTAGTTTGATGACAGTGGGAACATATGATGGACATTTTTTATATCTTAATAGAACAGGAAGCAGAGAAAGCAGGCCAGAATAAGGATAAGGGGCAGGAATAACCTTCAAAGGTTCACCCCTATTTCTACCAGCAAGGCTCCATCAAAATTGTGCTATGAGCAGTGACTGAACATTCAAACCATGAGCCTATAGGAGACATATCAGATTCAAACCATAACTGGGTAGCTGTAAGTACTAAGGCACAGAGATCCCACAGCATAATAGGAGGATTTTGGTGGAATTCCTCTGAGCCATGCATCTAAGACACATGCAACAACAGATGGTCTGTAGGTGAACAGAACCATCCATTGTTCTCCATGACATCATCAGCATACAACTGCTAAGACACAAATCACACAGCCTAGGCAGAATATACAAAACCCAGGCAAAACAGCCCAATCTTCTGAGTTAGGAAGGACATTCCCCCAAGAGGCCAAGCCAGACACTCAGTGATTTACAGGCATCAAGGCTACCACTAGAACTCTGGGCTATGACAGAACAAACAAACTTTCAACAGAGTGTGGTGGTTTGAATGAGAATTCCATCCTAGGCTCACATAATTGAATACTTGTTTCCTACTTGGTAGAACTGTTTAGGAAGGATTAGGAGATGTGTCCTTGTTGAAGGAGCTGTGTCACTGGGGGCAGGCTTTGAGGTTTCAAAAGACTAGTTCCATTCCCAGTGTGTTCTCTCTCTGCCTCCTAACTGCAGATGAAAATGTCAGTTCTGAGATATTTCTGCTGCCATGCTTATGTTTCACTATCATGGACTCAAACCCCCTGAAACCATAATTAAATACTTCCTTTTATAGGTTTCCTTGGTCATGGTGCTTTGGTACAACAATAGAAAAATAACTGAGATATTTCCTCCTTTCATTAAAGCATGATTCAAAATGCTAACATGCCTTACGCATATCTATAAGCGATACTATACTGTCACAAATAGCAATATAGGCAAAAGACGTGGCTCAGTGGCTAAGGCAATTGCTGTGTAAGTGTTGATTGAGAACCAGGAATTCCATGGATTCCATGTTGAGGTGGGAGGTAGAGAACAGGAGAATTCCTAAAAGTTTGTGTGCCAGTTGCCTGGTATGTGCAACAGTGAAACAATAAGAGATTCTGTTTACAACAAGGAGGTGAGGACTACTATTTAAGGTTGTCTTCTTACTTTCACATATGTGATATGGCATATACTTCTATCATAAACACACCCACTCTACCTACACACACACACAGAGAGAGAGAGAGAGAGAGAGAGAGAGAGAGAGAGAGAGAGACCAAACAATGAATAGGAGCACTGTGGCCTGAGAATCACACTTGAGAGCTAGCTGCAATTTGTTTGCGAAGTGTCCAATTAACTCATGGAACAACTAGGCTGGAACCCAGACTCCCTGCCTTGGAAATAGCTGCATTTCCAGGAAGGGGAAATATCAACATCACTTAAGTCTCATGTTCTCTTTAGTTTCACATTCACAGTTTGAATGTGGCATCCAGGAAGTACATTTCCTCTGGCTGTGGGTATAGAGAAAAGTGATTTGGGAAAGAGAAAACTTATTCATCATCAGTCATAGATAACTAATCTGCCCTACAGCTTAGAGTGCTGTATCAGTTAGATCTCTGTATAGAAGTCAGGCAGCTAAGAGATAGGATACCCAAGCCATTCCACATGTAAGGCTCACAGGTGAGCTCCTGGTATTTCTCACCACCCTTCCCGCATTCCTGATAATTCTTAGAAGTCACGTAAATTCCTTGTTCAAGTACAAGCAGGAAGCTCTTCCATCAACACAGCATCTCATAACTGTCAAATGAAGTGGGAAATGAGACAGTGGGATATGGCACTAGAGCATCAAAGAGGCAATCAGTTAACCAACTGACCAACGAAGGCACAGAGTTCATCAGAAACATTTAAAGAACATGAACATTTAAGAATGATACTGATCACATTCTTAGAAAAATGTCAATTAATCATTAGACTTCCTAGAGCACAAGCAGCTGTAGAAGAGGTACTGTTTGATTATCCTCTGACTGTCCAATTTCCAGGCATGGAAACAACATGGCTGAGTATCTATTATTTCAAATGTTTGGGGAAAGAAGTATTTGAACTTTGAATTTAAAGACTTTTTGGACTATTTTCATTCATTCATGTATGTATGTATGTATGTATGTATGTGTGTGTGTATGTATATATATATATATAAACTCAATTATATGGAACTTAATTATAAATATAAACTTAATTATAAACATAATGCAATAATTCTAACATATGCAATGCACTTATATTTATAGACACATTTACATTTTACATGTTTCATACAGCTGAAAGATAATTTTAATATACTATTTTTAGTGTACCTGCATTTTGACTGCAACCCATCACAGTATAATGTGAGGTCAAATGTAGAAATTTGTCTTTTGTGGCATTATGTGGGCATCATTTCTGACTCAAGAGAATTTCATATTTTAGGTTTGTGGACTAGGGATGATTAACCTGTAACTCGCTAAAATAACAGACATATTATGCTTATGATGTTAAGGAAGAGAATCATTTCTGCAACTTTTGTTAAAATGTTTGGATCTTTTCATTTAACAGTTTCCTGTGTTTTTCTTTGGGGATTTAAGGGAGATGTATTTAAGACGAGGTCTCACTATGCAGCCAAGACTGATCTCAAACTTTCCATGTGGCCCAGGCAAGCCTGCCTGAACTTGAGTAGTTGGGATAGCAGATATACACTATCATACCCAGTTGTCAAAGTTTTGTGTCTTGCTGGATGTACTTTGGGGAGAACATAAGCCCAGAAGCATCCTGACTTTGGCCATGTGCTTACTACAATGCTTCCCGGCTAAAGCTTTTCTCTCTATGCCAGCCTGTGTTTTTCAAGCCATGTGGGAAAAGCAATTGCTTTAGAAAACCAGATGAGTTTTATTTCTTCAATGTCTTCACAGATGGATAAAAAGGTTTGCAGTTTCCTTGGGACTTCATTTTAGCTTATGGAGACTCAGATGCCAAGTAGTAATGAAGTTCAATTAGAAAAAAAATGATAAATCATTTGTGGTTAGGTGGGTTGGGGAGAAGACATTAAAAGATAAATTTCACTCACAGATGATGCAAACCCAAATTAATAGGCACTGACTTTTTAATACTATATGGTAATTTTTAAATGGGGCAGTGGGCTGGGGAAATGTCTGCTATACAAACATGAGGACTTGAGTTTGGATCACCAGCATCTATGTAAAAGCTGGGTATGGTGGTATGAGTGTGTATAACCCTAATGCTGGGGTGGAGGTTGGAGACAATAGGATCCCCTGAAGCTCAATTGGTCTGCCAGATGAATCATATTGATGAGTTTTAAGTTAAGAGACTGTCTCAAAAAATAAGGTGGAGAATGATCAATAAAGATATTTACATAGACTTCTGGACTCTACATGCATGTGCACCCCACATGCACACACAGCAGCCTGAATTTGGAGATTATAATCTCTAACTGCTCCTCAAGTATCCCAGTGAACTATGTATGCTTTTACAACATTCAGAGAATCTGTGGCAAGGCCTTTATCATTTCTGTGGCTCCATCCCTTCATACTGGGTCCCAATATGTGATGTAGCAAGACACTAGGCTCTTCTTAAACTTAGTCAGAAGGCCTGGCAGAGGTTGAATAGTGCAGGATGACACGCCTCCAAATCTATTTCAAAACCAGCCTTCTAAGCAATTTGGATGTCAAGAAAACATTAAGAATCTGTTTTGCAAAACTTCCCCTCCCAAATTCCTTCTCTCCCACTTTCTACCTACTACATGTGGGCATCAAAAGCTATCTATATTCCAGGCATTTTAATTCTTGGCTTGGAATGGTCCTTCCAAAGGGATTAATCATTATCTATAAAAAATGGTGACATTGAATGATCCCCGGCACCAGGTCTAGGAGGAATCTACCCATATTCTTACAGTCAGAACAATTTCCTGAGCCCTGGCCAGGATATCTCTTTGAAATGATATACTTTCAAAATGAAATCTGTGGAGCTCCACTTTGGTGGAGCAACACTGCCCCAGATTTCAAGAGGCCAGGAAAGTTTGTTTTTTAAACCTCATTACACCCTCCACCACATAAACTCTTCTGTACCATCTCCTGACATTCTCATATTCATTCTCTCTCTCTCTCTCTCTCTCTCTCTCTCTCTCTCTCTCTCTCTCTCTCTCTCTCCATCTGTCCCCTCCCCCCCCTACTTCCCTTAAGGCAGGGTCTCATGTGTCTCAGGCTGATCTTGACCTAACTATACAGCCAAAGAAAACCCTGGACTTTTGATCCTCCTGCTTCTACCTCCTGAATGCTGGAACTCAGGTGTGTACAATAATGTCCAGTTTATGTAATGCTGGGATTGAACCCAGGGCTTGCTGGATGCTAGGCTTTAGCAACCAATTGGGGTATCTCACTAGAACATTCTCCTTATATCTGTCACAATGTTTATAAAAATGAGCACTTATATACTCTGTTGTTATTGTTATTTCACCTTTGACAATATTGGGAACTGCAAATACTTAAGGCCTCAGGCCTATGAAACAACTACTCTACCACTGAGCTATAATTCCAACCTTCTACTTTTTATTTTCACATAAATTGCCCAACCTGGACATGGATTTAGATTTTCCTGCTTTAGCCTCCCAAGTAGCTGAGATTAAAAGCTTGGCAGCACCAGGCCAGGCCACTTATGATTTTAAAATTTTAGCATATGCCTTGCTATGTAGAACAGGGATTAGCAAACTAGAAATTTTAATCCTTGGTTTGGCATGTCACTTTCATTAAGAAAAAAGTATGGGTATTAAATTGCTGGTGTGCTACATGGTTTATAAACCAAGTTTTATCAGAATATACTGCTCTGGAACAATTTGGTCCTATGAAAACCTGCCCCAAAATACTTTAAGACCTATGGGGAAAAACAGACAGGGGCTGGAAAGATGGTTCAATGGTTAAGAGTACTTGTTGCTCTTGCAGAGGACCCAGGTTTAATTTCCAGCCCCCACATGGTGGTACACAAACATCTGTAACCACAGTTCCTGGGAATCCAGCAGGTGCACATATATACATATATACATTCATGTAGGCAAAACATTCTTTTACATAATTTTTAGGAAAAAGAAAAAAAGAGGCTGAAAAATCCAAGACTGTACACAGTACAATTTACTGAGAGATTGGTTTACTAATAGAAATGTGGTCATAGGTTATAGCAAAATCAGTTAGAGACCTACCATTTGAGTGAGAAAGAGGAGTATATATCTAATGACTTCATCCTACATGTAATATACTGTGTATCTTAATTTAATATTCAAGAATCAGGAACACGCCTAGAGCCAGGGTCTGGTTAGTTTATTTGTGGTATATTGTGAAACTATGTGAAGGAAACAAACCAGGATCAACTATAGAGGTGATGACTGAAGATCATAGCACTCAGATCAAGCTTGAATCCCTCTTCCAATTTTCGTTTCTTTGTTTGAGATAGAATCTTTATATGTAGATCGCTCTGGCATTGAACTACTTAGTTGCTAAGGACTTGTAGTCCTCCTACCTTAGCAACTACAGAATAGCCAATTCATTTTCCAAATACTTTGCAGACTAAGAACATAGCAGAGTACATAGGACATGGCACTGTCTTCTAATACTTGAACACTCCAATCTCCTACAAACTGTCAACAAGCCCTACCAGAAGCAAGCAACTTGTTCTAAGCTAGGATTTACATCTGTCTTCTGAGTTTTCCATTTCTCTTACAATACAACATAATACATCATCCTTAGCCACTCTTTCCTCTGTGCAAAGCACTGAAGATCATTTCAGAATTGACAGCACTGTGGATGGTTGCATGTAATGCCATGTAATTGGTAACTAGATACTGGCAACAATAACACATAGTTGCTGAAAGCTGGTGTCCACTAAAATACAGAACTGGTAATATAGAGTCACCAAATGTAGGCTATAACAAGAGGATTCAATAATAAGAGGTTAGGGTTAGAAATAATGTAACCCTAACCAACTGTAAATGTTTCAAAAGTATACACCATACTGTACAAATGTATAGTAACCTAAATGACAATGATTAAGAAAGTCCCACTTTTAATAGGAATGTGAGCAGTAATGAATAAAAAAAAAAGGCCAATAAATATACAAAAGAAGATTGCCTTTCTCAAGCCCCTAAGAAATGCATGTTAAAAGTGGGTTACTTCACCAATGGTTTATGCTCTAAGAGCAAGAATCGATAAATGGGACCTCATAAAACTGCAAAGATTCTATAAGGCAAAGGACACGGTCAAAACGGCAACCAACAAATTGGGAAAAGAACTTTACCAATCCTACATCCGATAGAGGACTAATATCCAATGTATACAAAGAACTCAAGAAGTTAGACTCCAGAGAGTCAAATAACCCTAATAAAAAATGGGGTACAGAGCTAAACAGGGAATTCTCAACTGAGGAAACTCGAATGGCTCTGAAGCACCTAAAGAAATGTTCAGCACTCTTAGTCATTAGGGAAATGCAAATCAAAACAACCCTGAGATTCCACCTCACACCAGTCAGAATGGCTAAGATGAAAAACTCAGGGGACAGCAGATGCTGGAAAGGATATGGGGAAAGAGGAACACTTCTCCATTGCTGATGGGATTGCAAGCTGGTAAAACCACTCTGGAAATCAGTTTGGCGGTTCCTCAGAAAATTAGACACAGTACTACCTGAGGACCCAGGTATACCACTCCTGGGCATATACCCAGAAGATGCTCCAACATGCAATAAGGACACATGCTTCACTATGTGCATATATATACACACACACACACACACACACACAATGGAGTATTATTCAGCTATTAAAAACAATGAATTCATGAAATTCTTAGATAAATGGATGGAACTAGAAAGTGTCATCCTTTGAGAGGTAACCCAATCACAAATGAACATACATGGTATGCACTCACTGATAAGTGGATGTTAGCCCAAAAGCTCAAAATAAACAAGTTACAATTCACAGACCACAGGAAGCTCAAGAAGGAGGAGGACTGAAATGGGGGTGTTTTGGTTCCTCTGAGAAAAGGAACAAAATACTCACAGGAGCAATAAAGGAGACAAAGTGAGGAAAGGCCACCCAGAGACTGCCTTACCTGGGGATTCACCCTATAAACAGTCACCAAACCCCAACACTTTTATGGATGACAAGAACTGCATACCAAAAGGAGCATGTCATGGTTGTCTCCAGAGGGGTCCTGTCAGAGCCTTACACATACAGAGGCAGATACTAGCAGCCAACCATTGGACTGGGCGTGGGGTTCCCAATGGAGGATTTGGAGGGTGGACTGGAGGAACTGAAGGGGTTTACAATGGGAAGAACAACGACGTTGGCCACCCAGACGCCCCAGGACTCCCAGGGACTAAACCATCAACCAAGGGTACACATGGTTCCAGCCAAAAATGTGGCAGAGGAATGCCTTGTTGGGCATCAGTGGGAGGAGAGGTCCTTGGTCCGGTGAAGGCTCAATAGAGGCCCCAACAAAGGGAAATCGAGGGGGTGGGAGGTGGGAGTAGGTCCAGTGGAAGAGCATATATATGGAGGCAGGGGGTGGGAGGAGGGGTTGGGGGTTTTCAGGGAGGGGGTAAGCTAGGAAAGGTTTTAGCATTTGAAATGTAAATGAAGACTATATTCAATAAAAAAGAAAAAAGTGGGTTACTTAATAAACCATAGAATTCCAAATTAATGTTTAATATTGGCAAAATTGTGAGGAAAACAGGACTTCCTAGGCTGCTGGTAAATGAGACATAAATAGCAAGGATACACTTCATAGGTCCACAAGGTGATATTTCCTAAATATGTATCTATCATGCCTTAAGACAACTCACATGGAAGGGTATGGCTTTCTCAGTACAATATGCTTACTAAAGTATTTGTAATTGTGAATGGCTAGAAGCAGCTTTATATGTCTATACTATAAGACAGATTTCTCATATCTTAGGCATAGTACATATAAAATGTTTTTATATTTTTAAAGGCAGTTTGCATACACTATGTGGAGAATGACTGCATATGTAAAATACATATTCATGCTAAAACAAGGCCTCAAAGCACACACGCTTTCATGTTCTACGGTGGAATCACTCGGTGAGAAGATTAAGGATGATTTTAATTATCTCTTCAATTTTTTATATTAATTTGAGGTATCTTCCTAACCTCTCTAAAAATTTATTTTAAAAGGGTGGGGGTAAAAAGGGTGAATAATTAAATAGATTATGGATCTCTTCAGACATCCAGAAATGTCTACAATTCTATCTGCTAACCTGCTCTAGCAGAAGCCAGGTAAAACTTCTAGTGTCCAAGAAAAGGGAAAGATGGGTAGCTCACAGTAGACATAAAATGCCAGCTTTTTTCTCTGGCTCCCCAGCCATGATCCTTCCATCCATCCCTCCCTCCCTCCCCCCTCAAATCTAAAGTAGTAAGAGCTATATAAATACATTCTAAAAGGCCATATAAATTATTACCTTCCTCAACCTCCAGCATCCAAAGTCAGACTCTGGGGGGAGTGGCCAGTCTGTGCAAAGCATGCAGCAGTTAACAAGCTTTTACTAAGTCATTTATCACTGCAGCTGGGTAGCAGAAGCCTTCTGTAACCCATCTAGTTGACACACACTTGTGATTATTTCCAGAATGTTGAAAAAAATACCTTTGTGTATGCTTGAATGAATGAGAATGCCCCTACAAACTTTCTCCTTAAGACAGAGGTAGGTGTAGGGGTGTGTGTGTGTGTGTGTGTGTGTGTGTGTGTATGTGTGTACATTTATGTACACATAAAATAAAAATACCTTTGTGTATGCTTGAATGAATGAGAATGCCCCTACAAACTTTCTCCTTAAGACAGAGGTAGGTGTAGGGGTGTGTGTGTGTGTGTGTGTGTGTGTGTATGTGTGTACATTTATGTACACATAAAATATTTTTCTACTATATATAAAGAATAAAGACTAGTCCCCTTTTCTACCACAAAAGCAATACTCTCCTATGACAAGATCATTAAAAATACTTATATCCATTCCAACCAGAAAATGTCAACCAACCATTTAAATTTGTTCCAGTATTTTATGCTTAAAAATTATTTTCCAATCATTTAAAAAACTGTAGTCAGTAGACAGCAAGCTATTTAGTTGTAATGCTACCAGATTTTGGAAAACCTTTCCTTAATTTGCCTTTCTTCCTCCTCCTTTTTTTTTTTGCCTCTGCACTGGCATAATCAATGCCTAAATGTGCAATTCAAGATGACACCTACTCCCATGAGTCAGTGAATACAGACTCAGTGTATGTATGTGTGTACAGCGATAGCTATGCAGCAATTTCCCTGTGAAAATGGCATTCCTTCTACACATGCAAAAGCTTCCTTGCCTGCAGCAAAGGCAATTCATCATTTAGCAACATGGTCCAAAACAATAACCTGCATTTTTAATCACAATGAAAGAAGCAGAATAAAAAATGCAAGCACATGTATAATAACACATTTAAAGAAAGAACATTATCACAATCAAAACAAATAATAAATTTTAAGAACTAAAATATTAAAAGCCACAGAGATTCCATTTTCTACTTACAGAGTTTTTTCACTGCAGTTAGCAAACTGTGTGAATATTCACATGGCCCATTTGCATGACCAAGCACGCACACCTGGTTTTACACCCCTACCACCCCCCAATTTGGATGTGGCTAACTCACCATTTTCTTTCAGTGTCTATACTCAGTGTCTCAGGAGTGAGAAAGCCTGCATCTTATGGCTACTGAAAAAGAAACGGCAATGCAGACAGGTTTTCACAGATTCTTCCTGCCTGCATACTCATGTGCAGAACTCACACAGAGCAATTTTTCCACACAGTTTCACCAGTTTTTCCACCAGTTAGGGACGACAGCTTTCAGTTCCTATGTGCTTTCATCCAGCTTTAAAAACCAAGGCTGCAAAAACTGCCTGTGTCCTTAAACATGCATGCAGCATGGACAAATGTTTCCCCTCTCACATGTTTGCATGCTTGCAGAGCGCTCCATCCAGAATCTGAACCCTGATTTGCATGATTTTTCATCTTTAGACAGAACAATAAACAATGAGAATGTATGCAGATCTTGCCAGATCAGACCCACGCCATTGTGAGCTGACAAACAACCTGCCCTTTAAGACTGTAGAACAAAAGAGGCATTGGGAACTACACCCTCCTCACAAATAGCACAAGTGATTTTTAAAATAGTTCCCCTCAGGGATAAGATGCCTTGAGAAGGAGCACTAGAGTCTCTTACCTGCATCTCTGCTTGCTGCTGTAGACTGTGGCTCATTCAGCCTGCAAAGACAGCTAAGTGCTTCAGGGACCCAAAGCCCGCCTCTGCCACCGCAGAATCCTGCTGCCTACAGCATTGTGGAGTCACGAAGGCATGCTGGCAACAGCTGGAATATCAGAGCCTGCTGCCTTAAGATTGATGTACAAGTTTATGAAGGTTCTGTCAACTCCAGAACCCAGTATATCTGGTCTCAGGGAATATTCCCAACACTTCCCATGATTAAGATATAAGAGGCTTCTCCTTTTAAAATCCCTATTAGACATGGAGGAGGGGTGTCCTTTCTTTTTCTATTTTCTGAAAGTGGAAAATATAGAAGAACCCACTGCAAGAATGTCATTCATGAATTCTACTTAAGAACTCTCACCAAAGCTATCACAGGCATACATGGTCCAACTCTACAACTACAATGAAGTTAAAGAAGATACTCAATAGCCTATTTTATGTCGGTGGATATTCTTACGCTGATTACACACATTAGGAATGTAATCCATCAACTAACAAACAAAGTGTTTCAGAACTTTTCCTGTGTGCAAGGGCACTGGGGCAAGAAGACAAAGCAACCAGATTGACCCCGTCTCACTCAATTCATCACATCACAATGACTTGCATTTAAAGACTCTGTGCCCCACCTCCACTCTGACCACAGCTCCCCAACCTCAGTGTCATGGTCCTGAACAGAAATTGTCCCCTCACAAATTTTCTTCATAGCTCCTTCCCACCTAGACAGCCCTCAATGTCCTGGACTTAGCCATCAGGGCTTTTGCTTTCCAGCTTGTTTCCATAAAGCTCTTCTCAATACACAGTAATTATTTCAGACTCCTGCTCATTTCACCAAATAACATGGTATCATAGTCTCCAATGTAGCACACTGCTAATCTATTATCATTATATCCATTAAGCATTTAGTTTTTTATTAGCATATATTCACTTTTACAGCATTATGGGTTTCATTCTTACATTTTCATACACTTAAATCACAAAGTTTTCTCATATACTCTAGTATCTTCCTTAGCCCCCTTCTTATCCTTCATCTGACCTTTCTACTACTTTCATGTCATATGCATATATGTGTATATGTATTTAATCAAGCTTCCACAGGAGAAAAAAAAAACAAAAAAACGTTTTTCCTGATCTAGCTTATTGTACTAAACATGATGATCTCCAGTTTCATCTACTACCCTGCAAATGACATTTCATTTTTCTTTGTGACCAAATAAAAGACATATATTCACCAGCCTTCATTTTTCTTTACTATTCTGTTTATAGGATACTCAGGCCAACTTAATAACAGTGTACAATGATGTATAGGTGTCTCTGTGGTATACTAACTTGGATCCTACTAAATGCTTAAATGTAAGAGAAAGGGTTAAAGAGGCTATTAAATATGGGTGGCCTGATACAAACAGTGAGGATTTGAACCTGTAGTTTTGATTGCAAAGCTCACACTCTTTCTATTGTTTTTCATGTCCACATAGTATTTTATATATATATATATAATCTCCTCATATACTGTGATGTCACCTCCCTGAGATCCCCATCCTCGCCTTCCTCTCCCAAGAGGCTTGCACATGTTAAAGTGTCAATCAAGTATTCTACCAACTGGGTATATCCCTAACACAAACATTTCATTTTCAAATGAAAAAAAAAATTACAGAATGGTTCGAAATACCTAGTGGTATCTACATGGAACTACATGGCTTTAATCCTGACACCCAGGAGGCAGAGGCAAGAGGATCTTTGTGAGTAAGGCCAGTCTAGTCTACAGAGTTACTCTACAGAGTCCAGGCAAGTCAGGACTACACAGTGAGACATACCTCAAATAACAACAGAAATACTCGGTAGTAGAACATTTTTTGACTGTGACTAGACGCACTGGGGTGTGCGCCCTTGAAGAGTCTATTTTATCCTAAGTCCACTCCTTCCCTTTCTGCTTCTTGATGGTATGAGGTGAGCAGCTTTGATCCTCTAGTCTAACATATTTTGATCCAGCATCCTGAATGGAGTAGAAGACAAATAATTAGACTTCCCTTTGTTTTGGTGTTCTTAATACTTCCGAGGATTTTTCAGGCACCTGTAACATGTTATTCACTTAATTCCCCCTCCCTTTTATAATTAGACTGTGTCTATAAATTTCTGGGTAAAGAGTACAGAGGTGAATTATCATTTGACATCATCATACAAATACTAACATATTTCGATGGTATCAATCCAATCATGTGGTTAATTTGTAAGCTTTCTCCATACTCTTCAGCCTACATTCTTCTATAGGATGTTACCAGATGACTGAAGGCCCAGAGTTATGCTCTACCTCCTTGAGGGTAGACATACTGAACTTTCCCACTGCTATAACAAAATATCCGAAAAAAAATAACAACTTAAAGGATAAAGGCTTTATTTTGGTTCATGGTTTCAAAGATTCAATCAAAGATTACCCTGATTCCATTGCTTTTGCTCTGAGCCTGAGTGAGGCAAAGTATCACAGTGGTCAACTACATGAAGTAAGGTCAAAATATCACAGCACCCCTAGTAAACATGGTGCTATTACTATATAGCATTCAGGAAGCAGAAAGGAGGATGAAGACTTAGGCTAAGACAGCCAAGAATACACTCAGGTGACCACTTCCACCAATCACACCCAGCTCCAAAAGATTCTACCATGGCCTAGTACTCCATTCACTTGGTTAGAGCTCTCACAATCTAGTCACTTTCCAAAAGCCATCAGCTTGCTACCAAGCCTTTAGCATAGCAATTCTAGGAGATATTTTGGATCAAAATCATGAGAGTAGAGTGTACTCACATTTTGTCTGCATGATAGACTTGTATATTGCCCATGTATTAATTTGTTCATTCATTTTTATAAACACGAGGAATTTATTCTACATGCTGGCTGATACCTATCACTACTTTATTTCATTGCTTCAAATGTTCCAGCTTTGTTCATTATAGGATTCAGGAGCCCTGAGATGTGTCTTCATTGTGGGTTCAGTGTGTGTGTGTGTGTGTGTGTGTGTGTGTGTGTGTGTGTGTGTGCGTGTCTGTGTGTGTGTGTATTTGATCTCCTTCTTTTTCAATCTCTTCCAGGCTTACCCATTTTTGATACTCCCTAGCCAGTCTTCAAGGTGGCCCTGGTCCTTCCTATGGGATTAAGACTTAGGTGTGGGCTGCATTTCAGAAGTATATTCATTTTCATTCTCATATTCTCTCTCTCTCTCTCTCTCTCCATTTATAACTGATCGAATTACTAGTAATAGATAAACATCACAGCATCAATTCACATTAGCTGTGTTTACGTAGGAAGACAGGTTTGATGGGTGAGATAAATGAACAGAAGTAATTTTCCTAAACTAGCATCACTGTAAATCTACCTTTTAGTGTTAATTTTAATTAAATAATCTGAAAGGAAATTTAAAACAGTTTTAGACTCTTGGGTAATGTTTTACATCATAAACAATATTATTTCCTGGGTTAGGAAGAAAGAAAACTGAGAAAAAATTATTGCCATCTTACTGTATTCTCTACCCCCACTTTAGCTGGTAATTCTAAATTGCTTTATTGTGTGTGTGTGTGTGTGTGTGTGTGTGTGTGTGTGTGTGTTATACATGTGCATACTTGTCACAGCACATGTGTGGAGGTCAGGGGAAAACTTGTAGGAGCTGGTTCTTTCTTTTCACTGTGTAGACTCTGGAAGTCAAACTGAGTCACCAAACTTGAAAGCAAGTGCCTTTACACACTAAGGTATCTCCCAAGTCTGTTACAATTTTAGACTACATTAAAAAATAAAATAATTTTTCAGCACTTTGTCCATGCCCATAAAGTAATTTCATCATACTTACCTCCCATTTCCCTACACTTAACTGTACCCAGATCTACTTCCACTCATACCATCCTCCCAACTTCATGCCAATGGACAGCCTGACGCCCATGAGTATATAGGCAGCACAAATCACAACTGGTGGGCTATTTTTAAAAAAGGACACAAAAGAATTCTTAAGGGAGATTCATCATAAATTACTTCTAAAGAGAAAGTACTTTTATGACATATAGGTTTCCATTATCTGGGTTTCCATATACACATACCTCTTAGTCTAAAGCATAATTACTAGGATTTATAAGACTGTGTAGTAATAAAAGTGTTAAGATATTTTAAAGTCATTTTGACAAACTATAAATCTGCATTTATTTTCTGAGACAGGGTCTCACTCTACTTCCTAGACTAACTTTAAACTCATCTTCCTGTCTCCATCTCAAGTGCTAGTTATACATTAAAATCCAAATTTCTTCTTAGTCAAAAAAAAAAAAAAAAAGAAAAAAAAAACAAACCACTTGTGCCCTTAAACTTAAAAAGGAATAGGCAGGGGATATAACTCATGGGTAGAATATCTGCCCAGCATGGGCAAGAGCCTGGTGAGATCTTCAGCACCACCACAAACAAACAAAAAGCAACACCTCCAAACCATATACATTTATCATCTGATCCTTTAGATACTTATCAAAAAAGTTTGCTTGTGAATTCTCTATGCTGAGATTTCTTTAAAATTGAGATAAAATTCACATCCCTTGAAGGATATAGCATATTTGTTCTTAGTATTATTCAATGAATTATGCAACCACTATTATCTAAGTCTAAACCATCATTCTAAAAGATTCTTCAGCCCTGCTAACTGTTCACGTTCCCCTCTTATTCCTGGCAAGCCATTAATCTAATTTTTTGGATTGACATATTCTGGATCAATTATATACATGGTAGTATACACTATGTGCTATTATTTTTTGTTGTATTATCTAATAGTATACACTATGTGCTATTATTTTTTGTTGTATTATCTAATATGTCTAAACATAAAACCCGTTTTATTTTCTCTGTTTGTATAGCTGTTAGTCTATAAACCACTAAACAATTTGGCAAATTTGTATGCAAACAAACTTCAAAATCTATGTCAGCTTAATACGGAGGGTAATAGGCCCTGCTATAAAAGGGCTCATTTTCTACTAGATAGAATGATGCATGCACCTGGGATCCCACTATTTGGATGGTTGAGGCAGGAAGACTATAAGCTCATAGCTAGCTAGTATTACATGGTGAGTTCCAAGCCAGATATTCAACATAGCAAGACCTTATGTCAATGTAGCAAAACAACAACAACAACAACAAAACAAAAAAACAAAAGCACTGAGGGCTGTACTTGAGAAAAGCTGACAGAGACACTTATCAGGCTACTGCGGTCCCTATTCATACATCATCTCTCCTTGTCCTTTGCTTTCCTTCCCAAACATATATAACATATAGCACTCTTGAAATTGTATTTCAAGCAAAACCTGCTGGTAATGCATGCTGTGACAGAATGTGGAATGAGAAGTATACTCTGCTGTGTGTTCAGAACCAAGGCTGCAGCACAGTCATAAGATATATACACCATGGATCAGCACTGCCATAAACATTTCAGATTTCTTACCCATTTGACTTTTAATATGGTTTTGGTCCTTATATATTCAGAAATCTTTTATTCTTACCAAGGTCTTGTGACTCACATTCAGTTAGGTAACACAACCTGAGGTTATGACCCACAGCTTAAGAAACTGGGATTTAAGATAAACTTACAAACAAATGATAACATCCAGGATGCCCCTTTATATATGTACTTACAAAGGCTATGCAAGTTAAGGAATGTCAAGAGTTCTAATTCCTGTAGCTGCTTATTAGATAGCTTAACCTCAACGAGTCTTTGCTTTCCTAAAGACCAGTCACAGCTAATAGTTTCACAGCTCTAATATACAAGAGCTAACATACAGAGAAAATAGTAAAGGGAAAAGTCAGTCAAGCTTTCTTGCCTATACTCACAAGAGGCTGCCTGCTTCTAGAGCCTACTTTTCAGTAGTCTGAAAACCAAATGTCTATAAGAGTATTTCTAGACTGGGTTAATTGAGGTAAAAGATACACCCTATATATCGGCAGTACCATCCTATGGGCAGAATAAAAGGAGAAAGTGTGCTAAGCAGCAGCATTCATTTCTCCTGATTCCTGATTATGGATGCAAATTGAAGCTGTCTCATACTACTGCTGTCAGGAGTTTCCTACCATTGAGAATAGTACCCTCCAACTATGAAATTTTTCAAGTATTTTATCACAGCAATGAGAAAAGAAACCAATAATAGACATGAAAACAAACTCTGGAGCTGCCATTTGCAGCAGGCAATCAGGCAGGTCCACAGTCTTCTGTGCTTAGCCCGCCAGGAGAGAATGATCTCCAAGCAGCGATTTCACTTCTGAGTGCAGAGGTGAGATCTCCACCTTCTCTCTGGAGGGGTACAGCTAGGAGCGCACAGGGCATACGATCAGTGGAGCAGCTGGGACAGGAGTCTTCCCTTCCGGCCGCCATTTGCAGCAGGGTACCAGACAGCTCCACAGCCTTCTGTGTACAGACCCTGCCAGAAGAGAGTTGGTCTCCCAGGAGTACAGACACAGGTTTACAGGCCTATAGGAGGGGCAAGCTCCAGTCAGAGACAACAAGACCAACTAAAAACACCAGAGATAACCAGATGGCGAAAGGCAAGCGCAAGAATCCTACCAACAGAAACCAAGGCTACTTGGCAACATCAGAGCCCAGTTCTCCCACCACAGCAAGTCTCGGATGCCCCAGCACACCGGAAAAGCAAGAGTTGGATTTAAAGTCTCTTCTCACGATGCTGTTAGAGGACATCAAGAAGGACATAGATAACTCCCTTAAAGAAATACAGGAGAACATGGGTCAAATGGTAAAGGCCCTTAAAGAGGAAACACAAAAATCCCTGAAAGAATTGCAGGAGAACACAAACAAGTGAAGGAACTGAACAAAACCATCCAGGATCTAAAAATGGAAGTAGAAGCAATAAAGAAATCACAAAGTGAGACATCTCTGGAGATAGAAAATCTTGGAAAGAATTCAGGAGTCATAGAGGCAAGCATCAACAACAGAATACAAGAGATAGAAGGAAGAATCTCACGGGCTGAAGATATCATAGAAAACATTGATTCATCAGTTAAAGAAAATGCAAAATGCAAAAAGTTCCTGAGCCAAAACATCCAGGAAATCCAGGACACAATGAGAAGACCAAACCTAAGGATTATAGGTATAGAAGAGAGTGAAGATTTCCAACTTAAAGGGTCAGTAAATCTCTTCAACAAAATTATAGAAGAAAACTTCCCTTAAGAAAGAGATGTCCATGAACATACAAGAAGCCTACAGAACTCCAAACAGACTGGACTAGAACAGAAAGTCCTACTGGCACATAATAATCAAAACACCAAATGCACTAAACAAAGAAAGAATATTAAAAGCAGTAAGAGAAAAAGGTCAAGTAACATATAAAGGAAGACCTATCAGAATTACACCAGACTTCTCACCTGAGACGATGAAAGCCAGAAGATCCTGGGCAGATCTTATACAGACCCTAAGAGAACACAAATGTCAGCCCAAACTACTTTACCCAGCAAAACTCTCAATTACCATAGATGGAGAAACCAAGATATTCCATGATAAAACCAAATTTACACAATATCTTTCCACAAATCCAGCCCTACAAACGATAATAGATGGAAAACGCCAACATGAGGAGGGAAACTACACCTTAGAAAAAGCAAGAAAGCAATCTTTTTCCAACGAACCCAAGGAAAGTAACCACACAAACATAAAAAGAACATCAAAAATAACAGGAAGCAACAATCACTATTCCTTAATATCTTATAATGTCAATAGACTCAATTCCCCAACAAAAAACATAGTCTAACAGAGATGTTTTTCATGTGGATCTTCAATTTTATCAGAAAATGTTTGTGACTCCTCTTTCAATTCAGTAATGCTTCTTGTGTCTACCATTTTGACTATTATTTTCCATGATAATCTTTAATTTTAACATTTTTTCTGTGTATTTCTTTGATTTTGTTGGAGGTGTTTTTCATGTAGATCTTTGGTTTCGTGGGGGGGGGGTGTTTGTAGTTCCACTTTCTATCAATTTAGGAATGTTTTTGTGCCTACCATTTTGTCAGTATAATTGTCCATGATAATCTTCAATTTTAACGTTTCTCTGTCAAACAATGTCTATAATTTTACTTTCAATCAACTTAGGAACATTTTTATACCTTCCATTTTATCTGTATAATTTTCCATGTAACAGTCAGTTTTAACATGTTTCTCTATTTCTTGAATTTTTTCAGGAATATTTTGCTTGTAGATCTTCATTTTTATCAGAAAATGTTTATAATTCCACTTTTAATCAACTTTGGAATATTTTTATGCCTACCATTTTATCTGTATAATTTTTCCATGAAATAATCTTAATGCATTTTTTATATATTTCTTCAATTTTATCAGAGATATTTTCCAGGTAAATCTTCAATTTTATCAGAAAATGTTTATAATTTCACTTTCAATCAACTTAGGAATATTTTTATGCCTACCATTTTATCTGTATAATTTTTCCATGAAATAGTCAATCTTAACGTGTTTTTCTATATATTTCTTCAATTTTATCAGAGATATTTTCCATGTATATTTACACAATGGAATACTACTCAGCAATTAAAAACAATGAATTCATGAAATTCTTAGGCAAATGGGGAACAGGGGGAGGGAAGAGGGCTTATGGGACTTTCAGGGAGGGGGGAACTGGGAAAGGGGAAATCATTTGGAATGTAAATAAAGAATATAGAAAATAAAATAATAAAAAAAGAAAAGAAAACAATGTCTGTCCCTGTGTGGTGGCACACATCTTTAATCTCAGGTGAATCTGAGTTTGAGCCCAGCCTGGTCTACAGAGTGAGCTCCAGGACAACCAGGGCTACATGGAGGGACCCTGTCTCAAAAAACCAAACAACCAACCCACCCAACCCAACCCAACCCAACCCAAACAACCAACCGGTCTTCTGCCTGTCTTTTTCTGGCAGCTGCTGTTTTTCATTTTTGGCATGATGTTCTTATGTTTGCATATAAAGAAAGAGTGTTTCAGTTCAGAATTCTGCCTGGTTTTATGAAATGGAAGCTGTCTCCTCATCCCTTTCCACCCTCCCCTATCCCTCTACTTCCAAGCTTAAGTTTCACCTTTTTAGCCTGACCCACCCAGCTCTGGATGCATAATTACCTAGCACAGTCCTTTAGAAAAGGCAGGCTGCAATTGCTGGACAGCTAATTGAAGGCCAGAGACAATAAACATCTGCCCTAAAGCTATGAACACAGGGTAGAGCTCTCCCATAATCAATCTCTGTTACTTCCAAAATCCACTTGGCAGAAGCTGGTTTTCTAAAGAGGAAATTGGTCTTCACAAATTTCTACACACCAAGTTCTCTCTCAAGAGCAAACAACACAAAGTGGGTTTGTTTTGCTGGTTAATGTATTTTATATTAGAGTAAAATGTCTCTAAATAATTTTCCCTCACATGAATTTAGTTTTGTAGCTCTATAGGAGTATGTTCTTTCCCTCCACCCCATCCCAATTAAATACAATTTTAAAGTCAATGGCAAACCAGCTGTGGTGGTCACCCCCAAATCTCATCTCAGCCCAATTTTGTATCACATCCCAGGATACTATCTTTACAGAAGAGGCTCAAATGTGGGGAGCAAAAACCAAATGTAGTATGTTAATTTTCTTAGAGGGGTTAAAATATGATTGTGAAAAACAAGTCAGTTTAATGATTTCTTCTGAGATGCTTATGTCTTCTTAACTCTGGAACAAGTACAGGTAGTAAAGCCCATTTCACTTACTAGCATTTAACTAAATGTTAGTAATCTTTTAAAATTTCAACACAGAGCATGCACTACCATGGAATGCTGACCAAGGACTCAAAGAAGATCGAGCAGCAAGCCATCTCTCTATTCATCTACTTATCTATTCTTCTGTCTGCTCATTCACTGTCTAGTATTCCCCCAACCATGCCTCCATCAACCCCTCATTTATCCATCCAAACAGCCATCTACCTAACTGAGGGACAATGAGTTAGACAAATTCTTTGGTAAGCCATCAGAGAGAGATGCTATGGCTACTTTCTAAAGATGGTGACCTTCTAAGATGGCTTGTTTGCTCCTCACCCTACTAACCTGAGACAAAAGCCTGACCTTCAAGACCTTGTTGGCTTTCTTCCTGCTAGAAGGGTGGCTGCTAATGGACTGGCTCAACAAGTTCACAGCAGCATCAGGACATTCTACGTAATACTTGGGCTAATTAACCATCCTATCTGTTTCAAACTGCCCAGCCTTAAATCATTCAAGGAAAACTCTTCAGAAAGTTTAAAAATCCCTAGCCCTTTTGTGAACAGACTGGACTTTTGGTTTCCTGATTCTTCTCTTCCCCCAGGCTTTAGAAAGGGTCATTTTTTTTCTCTGTGGGTCTATTGCATAAACAGGTTTTCTCACCCCCAATAAATAAATGCCTTTCAACTGCTGATTCTATTTGTGCTTGTTTGTTGCTACCTGTCATGCTCACAATTGTTCTTGCCTTTTACTTCTTTGACTGGCAGAGAAAATGAATCTAATTGAAGAGCCCTAGACTATACTCATAATGACATATCCACCCATAATCGACTCATTCATCCTTCTATCTATCTGCCTACTCATCTATTCAGGTGTCCAACCATTCATCCATCTACCTACCCTTCTCTGTATCCATCTGGTTTATCTGTCTGTTCCCTCACCCATCTATCAATTCACCAGTGTATTTATTCACCAACCATTCATTTGGCATCTAATCTATATAGAAACTATGTCTGATAAACAGTAGTGAAAAATTAAATTCTGTTCTTCCAAACTGCCTATCAGGAATGAGGAGGGAGAGTCCAGAGAACAGGACAATGGTGTGGAAATATATCCATGATATCATTCTCTCCCTACTATCCCAATCGGCAGAAGACATCATTGTTTACAATATAACAAGCATCTACTTTGAGGGTATAAGGAAAAGCAAATTTTGTTGTCACAATAAGTAATACATGAACAAAATGAAAGTAACTCAGTATGGCAACTGCTTTTTGCAAAAAGGGTATGCTATGCCCCAGTATAAAGTTAGTGGAATAGCAGCACATATCACCTAGATGGCTTCGGCCTTTTATCCTTAACATAAGGGAATAGGGTTGCCTGTTACTTATTGGGTGGGTTTAACCTTAGTGTCTACTAATGACTGGCTAATTTAGAAAGTAGTGGCATGCAATGGAAAAATAGAAAGAGAAAGGCTAGAATGTAAGTATTTTAGGAATTCCAGGAAGTCAATTACAAATGGTCAAACAAAATTATCTAAATAAGGACTGAGAAAAGGGGTTCTGGTGGAGGAAAGGACAGAAAAGGAAGTAAACATCATGTTCTTAACCTGATGTTAAGAAGAAAAATGTCTTACAAAGCCAAACTCTGAAAAGCAGAATTACTGAACAGGGTTGGGAGCTATACAATAAGGCTACAGTTATACAGTGTTCTGAAGCCCCCAACTACCATCTTGCTGTCCCATTAGCCACATATAAGACAGAAGCTCCTTTATTACTCTTCATTGTAAGTGATTTCCCTTCTTATGTGAGGGTGAGAAAGCTGACAAAGGAATAGAACTCACTAGCATAAAGGTATATGGAAGAAGCAGGGGCATCTATCCTAGTGTTAAAACTGAATTGAACCTCCTCCCAAATTAATATGTTGAAGTCTTATCTTCATATCTCAGAGTATAACTATGTAGGCAAACAAGACATTTAAAGTGGTGATTAAAGAGAAATGAGGTCACTTGGGTGGCTCAAAACTAATCTGTTTGGTGTCCTTGTAAGAACTAGAGATTAGGAACAGAGAGACCCACAATGTAAACAAATGAGGACATATCAAGGAGATGGAGTCTACATATAAGACAATCAGAGGACAACAGAGGAGTTGGTTGCTCCTTTCACTATATGTATTCCAAGGATGGAACTCAAGTACACAGGCTTGGTGGCAGGGGCCTTTACCAGGTGAACCATCTCACTAGCCCCTGTGAGAACATGTTTTTCTTTTTTTAATGATAGTCCTTAAGAAATCAAATACTGAACATTTAAGGGACCTCCAAGTCAGTAATTGAATACATTTGCAAGAAACAGACCCTGCTAGTTGAAATAAGCTTGAATATTCAGTCTGAAATCCCAGAGAACAGTGACCTCTAGGAAAACATCTTCAGAATGGGGAAGACAGCTAGAACAAGTGAGGTGGGCTGCCCAAGACCGGGTGTGATGAAGGGGAGAAAGTGCCACTGGGTCTGCCATTTTGTGCTCAGCCTTCCCAGCTACCCAGGGTTTTGTTTCCCCCTTAACCAGTAGATTCCTCTACTGATTTCTGATGTTCTGTGTACCTTTTTGTTTGTTTGTTTATACTAGAGAAGGTCTTGCCTAGAGTTGGTCTTGAATTTATGAGCTCCCTCCTCAGCCTGAGTGCTGGGATTACAGGGATATGCCAAATTCCCAGCTCCTCTCCACCAAAAAAAGATTTACAATTATGTACTTTCTGTTTAGCTATAAATACTTGTAATTCTTTCCTTGCTACATGATACAATCCTACAGGATCTTATACACATACACAAAAAAGATGTTACTAGCTGCATGTAATACCTCACACCTGAAACCCCAGCAAGTTCTGAGGTAGGAATATCAGCATGAGTTTGATGGCAACCTGTGCTACAATATGCAGGGAGTTTCTGGGTGTGAAGTGACACTGACACTGTATTTCAAAAATTAAGAAATTTTTAAATTAAAAAAAGTTATTTCTATTTGATTTGAATGAATAACCAGCAAATAAAAATAAAGTCTATTTCAACATTTTTGTGTTGTCTAAACAGAATGCAACAAACCACTTTTTATTTCCAAGCATCAAATAGCAGATAAATAATTAATTTCTTATAGAGACATGCTTATGTTTATTTAAACCTGTATAAGGGCACTAGGTATCTTTACATTTCTGTATTATAAATTTTTACTTTTATTATTCTTTTTTTAAAATTTCATTGATATTTTGCCTGCATGTGTTTCTGTATGTTCTTCTATGAGGGCATCAGAAGACAGTTGTGAGCTGTCATGTGGGTGCTAGGATTTGAATCTGAGTCCAATGAGCCACCTCTGTAACACCTTTATTTTTATTATTCTTTAATGTCTCAAGCATATTATTTTTTGCTGACCCTCCCCAAAATTTATAAATAATCCTGGGAAAAGCTGAAAATGAATCTTTAACATTCCTATTACAGAATTTCATTGGCTTGCCACTCTTCCATGCACACACACACACAGAGTGGGGAGAGGGAGGGAGGGAGAGAGGGAGGGAGGGAAGGAGAGGAGGGAGGGAGAGAGAGAGGAGGGAGGGAGAGAGAGAGGAGGGAGGGAGAGAGAGGGAGAGAGGGAGAGAGGAGGGAGGGAGAGAGAGGCAGAGAGGGAGAGAGAGCGCGAGAGTACAATTCTGAAAATTGCTAAGTTTGTCACTCAAAAGCAGATTGCTACTGGAACTAATTTCTTCAGAGTAGTTAAGCAGTCAGTTGAGAGACACAGCCATGATAAATAAAGCAGAGGGCCCCTCCTCTCTTCCTCCTATCCCTGTGAGCTCTGACAGTGCTACTGACATACATAATCACATGTGCACACACACCACATGCACATTATAGCTGTCCATGGTGACATTCTCTATACATAGCAGTGTGCCGCACTCCCCCCCTTCCCCTGCACAGCTGGTGCTCAGCACGTGACTGACTCAGAATCCAGGAATAAAGCTCTAATTGTCCTCCTCAGACACTGCTAAATTCTGTAGGCGGATTATTCAGCAGCCTTTCTTACCCATGGGTGCATCAGTTTAGCTGTGCAGACTGTTAAGTAATTGCAGGAATTTCTGAGGTAGGCACACTGAGTATCAATCTGGTCACCTCAGAGTCACATAAACATGTGATACTTTTGAATTGGGCTAACAACAGTTAGTGGAAAAACATTTGAAACAAGACCCTAACATAAAGCTCTTGAGAGCATTCATCTAAATTTGTTATTTCTGCAATGGAATCCTGAGCTTTGAAATCAGTGTTTCATTTGCATATCACATCAGTTATATAGGATGTACAAGGCATTAGAAAGATCTTTACTCAAGAAAGACTGGTGCATGCTGATTTCCATCCTTCCACCAGCCCTTGTAACACAGGATTATAATACATCTGCAAATATACACTCTTTACTTTCCCCTTCCACAGAAAGGGCAAGATCACAATGTGTACAGATCTAATCAAATTCATCCTATGCACAGCTCAACAGTTATCCACCCCAACAATCAGGAATTGATTGTTTCAGGCCACACCATAACAACATGGATCTTGCTTCTCTCTGGGTAGTCAACTGACTTCTATTTTAAAGCTCAGGTTAACTCATTAAATAAGCCTGATTTAGAAAACTTGGCCAAAATCCTTTGTGACAATTCTCAGACCATGACCCACAAACACAGCTGTGTGCCAGACAGTAAAAGTATCCCTTTAAGTACTTTGTTCAAGGATGTTAAACTGGACATTTATTTTGTCCCCATAAAGCATTCCACTAAAGAAAATTACAAGAGCCATTTTTAGAACACTAAAGGCTATTACTACCCTGCTTCTCCGGGCAGGGCTGCAGAACCCACAGGTTCTCTCTCCTGCAAACTTTAAGATCTCAGGGATGGAAATCACACTCAATTAGCAAAACCCAGACATATTATGCTAACCTAGCATTTACCTTCCATAAAGATATTCACCCTTAAAACAACTTTTCAGCAATCCCAAATACACCATTTACCTACCTTGGAGCAGAGCATCCCTCCTCAGCTTGTAGTGTACAGAGAAGTGCTTCTTTGTGGCCACCAAAGTCATCTGCCTGCCTGTTTGGTTCAACAGGCACTTCCTGTGAAGAACAACACCATAAGACACGGAGTCATCAAACTGCCTGCATGCCTAAGACGGCTGTTATTACGAAACCCTTCATTTGTGGGTTCACTTTGTGTGCCTGCCTCACAATGCCTGTGGTAAGGCCCGTTGTCTCAGACCTGGTCACAGGACATGGCTGTTCATTTCTGCAAGGCACTTTATTGAGACCACTGACCTAGGACGTCTGCATCCACTTCAGTTCTAAGCAGGAAACAGAATTCCTATGTGAAGCTGTTACCATGTGACACAATTGGCTAAAAGAAACACAATAAAAGACAGCTGGTCACAAGTCATTACTGTGAAACCTCACAGTCTAGGATTTGTGGGGGCTGGGTTCTTAATCCTAACTGAGAAGGCACAGAGTTCTCAGTGAACTGTGGATAAATCAGAGTTCTAGAAACAGCAGAAATAAGCTCTCCCTAGGTCTGCATGGAGTTTCAGTACCAAATCCCAAAAGCAAAAAAAAAAAAAAATCCCTCCATGCACAACATGGTGGGTATCTTCTAAGAAAGCTACTAGTATTCCTTTTATAAGAAAATGAGGCTGTTAATACTGTATTGTTACATTTCCCCCCACAGATCAGATACATAGAAAAAGTACAGAGAGAAAGAGAGGAAGAAGAGAAGCACAGAAAAAGTGACTGATTCAGAACACTTAAAATACTTATAAGAGTATATAGTTTTCTAAAAAGCCCAAAGTTAACTCAGACATCAAAACTGTCACCTTAAAAGAGTGCAAGAGGATGGGGTTGGGGATTTAGCTCAGTGGTAGAGCACTTGCCTAGCAAGAGCAAGACCCTGGGTTCAGTCCTCAGTTCTGGGGGGAAAAAAAGAGTGAAAGAGGGCCTGGTATGGTGGGCATAGTTCAAGTAAGATGATATAGCCTATCAATAGATGCCCCAACAAAGGGAAATCGAGGGGGTGGGAGTGGGTCGGGTGGAGGGGCATATAATTGGAGGCAGGGGGTGGGAGGAGGGAAACCAGGAAAGGTTTAACATTTGAAATATAAATGAAGATTACATTCACTAAAAAAAAAGATGATATAGCCTAATAATCATGAGGTCCTAGGTTCTATTCCCAGCACTACGAGGGGAAAAACAGTGGATTAGATTAATGCATCACTAAATGCATTTTACCAGAGCAAAATTCTATAATCTTAAGTACTCAAAAGGCTGAGGAAAGAAGACCACAAGTTCAAGATTTGTCTGAACTGCAAAATGATCCTGTCTCAAAAAAAGAAAAATAAGGTAAAAAGACAATTATGGGTATAGATCCATAGTAGGCTGATTGTCTAAAAAGTATAAATTTCAACCCTAGGAACTGGGTGGCGAGTATAATAAAATAAATACTAGATAGTAAATGACATCAATTTTATTATTTTTAACCCCAACCCACCTCATATCAAAATTTAAAATGTAGATGGGTGGGGTTTGGTAGAGAAATGGTTCAGCAGAATCCTTGCTGCTCTTAGAGAGGACTGGAGTTCAGTTCTTAGCACCCACATTAGGCAGCTTACAATCTCCTGTAACTCCAGCTCTAGGGGATCCATCTGGCAACCATTGGCACTAGCAAACATGTGGCATGCAAACATATATATATATATGAAAATAAAATCTTTAAAGAAATAGCTAGTATATGTTTACACAAAGCACCCATTTTCATTTTACTAAAGTTACTGCTTCTATAGTCTCCCAACACCTAGAGTCATTTGCTTAACATAAGAATAGATACAAGTTAATTAGGTACAAAGATAGAAAAGTGAAATTTAGGGAAGAGGGAGTTGGAAATAAAGAGATGTTTTTGTACAAATATGGCACTTAAAATGACAGTGCTGGAAGCCATTTCATCCCCTCATCTTTCAAACTAGAAATGATACTCTTGCACCTTAGTGAACCATCATATATGTTGGATATGCCCTAAGAATCTTAAGGTGGTGCTCAGTACAAGCTAAGTTATGGCTTATTGTATGCTGCATACCTGTGAGTAGTGATCTGTGGATGGTGATGAACGAGACCGTTCATGAATGTACTGTGGCCTCTGCTGCTGATCTAGACCAGCATCCAGAATATCATCTGCTGAATGGTATCGTCCAGAACTCCTGGCTTCCAGAGGTTTCCTCTGTTCCTTCCAAGATGCTTGATATTCTGCGAAAGTTCCAAGCCTTCTGGGTGGGTTTAATTTCTCTGAGGCCTTTTCTACTTTTCTGTCATCACTGAGGATCTCTCCACAGGAGGTGGCCCGTGACCTCTTCTGGAACCAGGGCTCTGTACTCTCGCATTCATGGCCCCCTGTCTGTGGCCTCTCAGCCTTCTCTCTTGGGAGTCCACAGAGAACTTGCCTATGGCCTGGCTTCTGGAGAAGAGATTTGCTTGTTTCCTCAAAAAACTTCCACCTGTCAGCAAATGTACCCACAGTATCCTCAGATGTCCTGACAGTAGGATGAGGACAGTTTTCCCCTGAGAGCCCCACTTCATTCATTTTCTCTGGCTCAGAATAGGACTTTAGTTTCTGCTCTGCTGTGAACCGTTTCCGGCCTCCAATTCGAAGAATGTGGGGTACACCACCTCCAGAAGAGGGTGGCTTGGCCAGACCTGCCTCACAGAGGCGCAGGGCAGAATCTGTCTCCCCAAGGAAAGAAGATAAAGAAGATGAGGCACTGTGGTCACAAGTCCTGTGTTCTGGGGGTCCTGAATACTGATCTGCTGAGGTGGGATCTAAATCTCGGCGTTGGAAAGAGGTGGCCTTCAGAACACGTGTCTGGGCCTCCTTCAGGTGCTCTTTATAGGTGCTGGGGAAGGAACCTTCTGGCACAACCCCCACATCAGCTCTCCAGTCTCCAGCACAGTCTTCAGCTTCACTATCTCCAGCTAGTGTCACTGTGCTTTTGCTCTTCTGCAGCTTTGCTCTGCGCATTTGGATCTCATTCCTCAGTGTTGTTGCAAAGCGGTCACTCCTCCGTGTGGGTTTACTTATCTGGGCATCAAGCAGTGGTGGCCTCTCATTTCCACAATCCTTGCTGTTCCCAGGTCTCCATGCACCATCTTGTGTCAAAGAGTGCAGCATGGGTGTTCTCTGACGAGAAATTCTCCCACTCTCTTCATCCACTAACTTGAAGTCAATACCAGGACACTGCAGACTAGCTCTCACAGTGTGGCTGACTCTAGGAGGCTCTTGGATTCCTGAGCAGCAGCCTTCAATCCCTGCATTTAGCTGGTGATACCCCTCTCTTTCATGAGAGGCCGGGGTCTCCTCATGCTGCTGTAGGTAGCCCCTCTGGCCTCCTGGGCGTAAGAGAGGATATTCAAGGTCCACAGGAGTTATACCTGAATGCCAATAGTCACCTCGGGCACTCCCCTGCACAGGCTGCCTGAGGGATACAGAAAAATAGTGGCTCCGCCCTCTGTCGTCTAGCTTCTGGTTAGCAGAACCAGGCCACCTCACTTGAGCAGGGTTGTCATCCTGAGATGGTTCAGGAGGTTCCTGTAGAACTCCACTAGGAGTTACATGAATCAGTTCCCTTGGTGATGAGGGGACCCTTGGGCTCTCATCACTGCACTGCTGTGGGTGCTGGCTCCCATGGTAAGACTTCAGAAAGTGCACATCGGTGCTGGACAGGGAGAATTGGAGCCTGCCTGGAGCCCCTGAGGACCTACTAGCCCTATCATCAGAGCACAGCCAACGGCAATCCAGGTGGCCTTCTGGCTGGTAACCCACATTTCCTATTTCTTTGCCACTGCTTAGGTGTGTGAGCTTCCACTGTCGATCAGTAGTTTCCATTCTACGATCCCCCCAGGGTTGTGCATGGGGCAGGGTGGTAAGGTGCTGCATACTGGTCAAGTCTGAGAATGGAGGGCCCCGTGCTTTTTCAGGACCCCTGGCTGCCGCAGCAAAGCTATCACTGCGCAAAGGAAGTCCAAGAGGTGGGGGAGAAGGGGCTTTTTTCTTCTCAGGAACATACCACACAGGCCCAAAATTGGATCTCCCAGAAGTGGCTATTTTGGGCTCAACATTATCCTCCGGCCTTGGGCTTTTACTATTGTTACCAGGAACCCTAGGTATAAAACATGATGGCCTGTCTTGCAGTCCCTGAGGATCACCTGTAGACTGGCTTTGTCGGCTGCTGACTGGTCTGGAGGCCTCCCAAAGGCCAACTTTGTAGAGAATGTTCTCAGTGGAAGAGGCATCAGCCTTGGGCAAGGTGTGGTCAGGGGTGCTGGAACAGGTGGAAAAGGAGCCATAAGCTGAGTCTCGCTTGCTGTGGCCACCCAGGTGGTCAATGCTGCTGTTGGACTTGGCAGATGAGAGGTGTCCAGATGGGTAGAGCTGGGAGCTATGGTCCAGGCTGTCTATGCTGCCCATGGAGCTGAAGTGGTCAGAAGTGTGCTGTAGGCTTGTGTGCTCCCAAGAGCCTGATAAATCATGAGAGGAAGAACTACAAGGAGAAGCATAAAGAAAGGTTTGCAAAGAGCCAGGTCTAAGGATAATAGCATTGTGAGTATAGCTCGTGCTCCTCCTCAGAGGAGGATACTCAACAGTAACTGCTTGGGAACTGGGAGAAGAGGGCATTTCTGAGGGCATACTAAAAAGGCTGACAAACTACTGAGCGACTTCTAAAAATCCTTTTTAATGCTACTACATTCTCTTAAACTAATGCCCAGTGATGCAGGCAGTTCCTGAATTAACAATTCTATGGTCCTTCATTGGTTAAGTGCAGAGATTGGAAAATGACAGCTCATAAACTAAGAATGGTTCTTAGCTCTTTAAAAAAATTCTTAAATTTATTTTTTATTGTGTATGCAAGTATACATGATGTGTGTGCATGCAAGCATGTGTCATGGCCCCTGTGTAGAATGTCAGAGATCAATGTTTATGGAATTGTTTCTTTCCTTCTGCCTTTCTATGGGTTCCAGAAATTGAGCTCAAGTCACCTTGCACTGCAGGTACATTTACCTACCATCTCATGAAATAATTTAAACAGACTCATAACATCTGATAATATTGAAACAATTAAAACTCTTCCAACTTAGCTGGGCATAATAGCACACACCTTTAATTCCAGTGTGTGGCAGAGGCAGGAGGATGTGAGATTGAGGCCAGCCTGGTCTCATGAGCAAGTTCCAGGACAGCCAGGACTGTATAGTGAGACCCTATCTTGAAAAAAAAAAAAAACAACCGCAAATTCTAACTTATAAAAATCCAGGACCAGAAGAATTCAATCCAGAATTCTATCAAAACGTCAAAGAAGAAACATCAATATTCCTCAAATTATTCCATAGCAAAGATATTTTAAAATTCTTTTTATGAAGCCAGTATTACCCTAATACTAAAACTGGACAAAGACTCAACAAAAAAGAAAATTATTTCTGAAAGAACATGAATGCAAAAGTTCTCAATAAAAATACTTGCAAACCAAATTCAAAAACACAAAAAAAGATTATTTACCATGACCAAGTCATCTTCATCCCAAAGATACAGGGATGGTTCAACATACAGAAATTATTAAACATAATCCACCACGTAAACAGATTAAAAAAACAGAGACCACATGATATCTCTCTTATTAGTTGCAGAGATCTTTGACGAAATTCAACATTCATTCTTGACAAAAGTCTTGGAGAGTCTGGAAACACTGGGAATATATAACACAGGCAAGCCCATAGCCAACATCTTCCCAAATGGAGGAAAAACTCAGGAACAAGACAGGACATCTACTCTGCCCTACTCTGTTCAGTATAGCACTTAAAGTCTTAGCTAGAAGGAGATATAAGGGATACAAATAAGAAAGGAAGAAGTCAAAGTAACCTATGTGCAGATGATAGATTTTATACATAAAGACCCTAAAGACTCCACAAAAATTCCTATAGTTGATATGTGCTTTACTAAGTAGCAGGATGTAAAATTAACATCAATAGCCTTCCTATATACAAACAGCAAACATGTACCAAGAAATTGGAGAAATAATTCCATTTATAATAGTGTTCAAAACAAAATAAAAATCCCTTAGAATAAATCTAAGAAGTGGAAGATGTGTATCATAAGAACTTTAAGACAATGCAGAATGAAACTGAAAAGGGCACCAGAAGATGGGATGACCTCCTATGCTCACAGATTGGTAGGATGAATACTGTGAAAATGGTCACGCTACCAACAGCAATTTACAGACTCAGTGCAACCCCCATCAAAATTCTAACACAATTCTTCACAGAAATTGAAAAAACAATCTTAAATTTCACAGGAAAATAGAAACACCAAGTATAGTTAAAATAATCTTGAACAACCACAACAGAAATTGAGGTGTCATCATCTAGATTTCAACTTCTGCAACAGAGATATAGTAACAAAAAAAATCACAATACTGATATAAAAGCAGATACATTTGTCAACAGAATAGAACTGAGGACCCACATAACTGCTCATACTCCAACAGCCACCTAATTCATGAGAAAAAAAGGCCAACAAATCTATTGGAGAAAAGACTATCTTCAACAAAGGGTGCTGGTCAAACTGGATAGCTACAAGAATGAAACTAGAGTGTTACCTCTTACCCTACATAAAACTTAATTCTAAATGGATCAAGAACCTCAACATAAGCCCTAATACTCTGAATCTGCTAGAGGAGAAAGTAGGGACTATGCTTGAATCCATTTGTATATTTTTGAATAGCCAAAGGAAAAGAAAACAGGAATATTTCTCTTGACTGACCTATGATAATTATATAAAATTCAAATTTCAATGTATAAAGGTTTATAGAAACACAGTCATGCTCTTCTTTCTACATCTTGTGTTACAATAGCCAAGCTGACCAACTAGCAGAGCCAGTGTAAACAACCCCTTATAACACAGCTGTAATGCACACAGTTTATCTCAAGAAGCATCAAATGAGGACAACATTAGAATTACCAGAGAAATTTCAGGAACACTTCTTTTCCATTCTCAAATATTTAATTACAAACAGTTTATTCTTAAATTCTGACTGAGACAAGAAGCAACAGACTTTACCAGCAGAATCATGTGCTATTTTGCCCAGATGAAGGATTAAACCTTTCAGTCTCATTTGGATTACACATGCACACTCAAACCACACATTCTTAGTCAGGACTGTGTCTAAAACAGAGTAATTAATTAACTGAGAAAGTAATTACTCCACAGAATAGTCACTGTGCATGTATAACTGTAAGTCTCTTACTGGTAAAACTACTTACAGGATGCTAAATGTTTTCCTTAAAGCTGGACTTTCCATGCTTCAAGAAAGAAAATTCTGGCTATATTATGTTAGGAGAGAGTAAGGATAAGAGAGAAAACGGCAAGCAGGGTAAGGACAGGAGACAAACCTAGCTAAGTCATCCGAGGATGACAGATAACCACTTGGCTTTGATAGCATTTTCTTTTAAGGACAGACTGTGTCCTTAATGAATAGAATATGTTCCAGATTATTCATTATCATAAATTCATCCAGATACAAATATATTGCAGAAAGCCCAGTTTATACATAGATGTGGCTAGCATAGACGTTTCTCTAATGGGATGACTGGCTAAGCTGGTAAGTGGAAGATTCTATTACATTCAAGACACTCCAATGAGGAAATATGAAACACATTTTCACCATTTTCTTGCTCAGTTGAGAATCTGTGGTTTTTCAAAATAAATACTATCCAGTCTTGTTGCTGTGAATATTATGTAATACTGCATTTGAGAAGTACTTCTTTTACATCACATAAGCATTATACTCTGCAATCTGTTATCAGAGAGGAATTTACTAACAGTCTCAATGAAATTTGAGATGGTTATAAGAGGAGAAATTGCTGAGCTTGGGATATAACATTGGTAGAACATGTGCCTAGTATGCAAACGGTTCTGGGTTCCATCTCTATTTGGGGATGGGAGAAGGGAACTAGATGTAGTGCTGTGATCCTAGTACCTGAAAGGCTCAGGCAGGAAGATGGCAGTAGTTCAAGGACAGTCTAGTCTATTTAGCAATTACCAGACTAACCAGAACATATATAGTGAGACTCTATCTCAAAAATAAGGAGAATGAGGAAGTTGGGAAGATGGTGGGGAGTGGGAGGTACATGTTTTATCTTATGCAGAAATGAAAATGTGGGGGAGGGGCAGGAGGCAAGGTTTACTGGGATGAAAAAAATAGGTAGTAACTAAAAGTAAATATGAGCAAGGTATAAAAATATATGTGTATTAAAATGTCATAAAGAAAACCATTATTTTGTATGCTAGAAAATAAAATCAGAGGGCTAGAGAAGTGGGTTGGTATTTAAGAAGACTTACTACTCTTACAGAGAAACTTTGTTTTACAACTGCCTGTAACTTTACTTGCAGGATTCTAAAACCTTCAGGCCTCTGCAGGCACCACACTTATTTACCAAAATCACACTCAGACACACATAGACACATTGTTAAAAAGTGATAAATGTTTTCTAAAAGTAAAATAAATAATTTTTAAAAATTAAGAGAAAATTTGGACACAATGTGAAACCACATGCCTATAATCCTAGTATTTGGGAGTTAAAGAGACAGGAAGATCAAGTCCAAGGCTAATCTAGGCTGCATAGTTTGAGGCCAGTCGGATCTGAGACCCTGCCTCAAAAGGTAAAACTAATATATAGCAAAAAGTAATGGAGTCCCGGGCGGTGGTGGCGCACGCCTTTAATCCCAGCACTTGGGAGGCAGAGGCAGGTGGATCTCTGAGTTCGAGGCCAGCCTGGTCTACAGAGTGAGTTCCAGGACAGCCAGGGCTACACAGAGAAACCCTGTCTCGAAAAACCAACCAACCAAACAAACAAACAAAAAAGTAATGGAAATGTAAAAGATACTAATATTTCCAAATACATATAGATATGCACATGTGTACACAAGCATATATATATACACACACATGTATACTCATACCTGTATATTATATATATGTACTACACTGCATGAAATACATACATAAAATAACACAGATGCATATGTGCATAAATACATTTAGTCACACATGCATAGCCATACACGGGCACAAATGCACACAGGGAAAAAAAACAAATTCATACAGACATGATGATATACTCACACACAATAAACACATGCCAAAACCATACCAGTCATCATTACTATCATCCTTCCATCAGAATACATGAGATATTTAATCAATAGCATTTGTAGAGTACTGAACAATAGATGTAGACACAGTAAACTCTCCCCATAAATATCACTTGCTTGCCAATTCATGGAAATTGAATTCATGGAAATGGAAAGGTGATGGCTGAGAACACAGAGCTATAATGGATACCCCACCTGATAGTTTCAGAACCATAAACTCCTTGATATCACACTTGACAGTCTCAAAGGATTCCACAAGAAGAATAAAAACTGAAGCTTCCTCAAGAAACACTCACAAGAGAGAAAAAAGCTTGTTCATCCTTTGTCTTGCCACTTAATGTTTTATTTTTTGTTTTCTATTGTCAGATGTTTCCACGCTCAGTGAAATATTCAGTTCAAACCCTAATTAAGGATCAGTAGTCTTGACTGTTCTAAAGTCAAATCCCAAAACTTAAGGGAATTTCTGAGTACTCACAGAATGTCATAGTTACATGGTGTCTGGTCTCGGGGAAAGAATACCTACCTAGCCTGGTGCTGGCTCTTCCAGGAAGGGGAACCACTGGTGTTCAGAAACAGTGAGGCTGCTGGCTCACGGTGGACATCGAAGTACTTGGTAGCATGCCAGGAGTGAGGCCTCCAACTTGGATCACTTTTCCTGGAAAAGAATGCAGGCAAAGGGACTTCACACAATTCTTCCTGTCCAGGACAACAGCAGGACCCAACGAAGGAAACTAATGGTATCTGCTGCCACCCAACACACATGGCTTACAGCTGCTTTCTACAATATATGGGCATGCACATTACTTCAGATGGCTGCTAATGACCAAATTGCCATGATACAGAGTGGGAATCATATGCTCTAAAACCACCCTTAGTCTTTTTAATTTATTCCTCCATAAATGGATAAGATTGTTGTTTGTCAGTTAAAAATGTTATAAGCATTTTTGAGACAATGGCTAATATACCCAGGTCTAGCCTTGAACTTCCGATCCTCCTTCCTCTACCTGCCTCAGGAGCACCTCTAAGCCCAGTTTTATACAGTGCTGGTGATAGAACTCAGAGTTTTCTATATACTTGGCAAGCATTCTACTAACTGAGCTATATCTCCAGTTCTTATTTTGTTTTGTTGTTATTGTTCTCTGTGAGTGTTTTTTAAAGACAGATTATGTATGAAGCCTTGGGACTGATTCCCAGTACCCCCAAAACAACAACAACAACAACAACAACAACAAATACCTACAGAAGAATACCACAAATATGGAGATCCAATCAAAGTCCCTTTAACTCCAAAGTCACTGCATAAAGCTATCCTTACCTCTCAAAGCTCCAATTTAAGACAGAAAAGACCTCACAATAGACAGTTTTTGAGCCAGTCAAGAATGTCAAAAGAACCCACAGAACAGTAAATAACAGACTAGACATTTTCTCCCACAGGCAAAAAATATTAAAGAGTGTTATATAATAAAGAATATTTTCTAAGATAAAACCAAAAAGCATTATAACACAAACCTTTTAATGGCTTGTATAGTCTTAATGAGTATGCAAGGCACAAAAAAGTGTTGACTTTATGATCATTTTACAGGTACTAGAGAAAGAAGATAATAACTCTTATCATACCTCAGAAGTAAAGAATTATAAAATCAGGAATGCACCTCTTAGAAGTCCTCAAAATCTTCAGAAGTAAGGCTCTAACCACATGCACTTCATTCTGCTAGGTTTTCGTATGTTATAATATCTATAGCTTTTTTTCATCTCTCTTTTCAGTTAACTGGTAAGAAAAATGAACTAGATTGACTGAACATGAGGGCAGAGGGAAGGGAAAATATGGCTAAGGAAAGAAAATGCCTCACCTATGATGACACTATTTGTACTTCCATACTAGAATGCTTTGAGATACTAGCTGAGGCCATGGGAGAGCAATGTCCAGGACAACTACTATTAGTAAGCAAATTCCAAAATAGAAGCTTTTTTTTTTTAACAAAATGTGTAATAGATTTAAAGTGGCTGTAACATCTCTGCTACCTTCCCATTAGTTGTACCCTTTCCCCTTCAGTGTGAGCTTGATTAGGGTAACCAGCAAGGAACAGAATGGAGGCAGGTGTATGAGCTCTTGTCTATAATCCCAGCACTCAGGAAGCTGAGGACTGGTATAAGTAGGAGCCTAGCTTGGGCTACATAGTAAGTTCCCAGCAAGCCTGAGTTCACTGTATAATACCCCACTTTCTGTTTTTAATAAAGGTAACAGAATGGGAAGAAATAACATTCTAGGGAATTTGAGCATGGTTGAAGGAAGCCTTTAACTTCTTCGTGGCTGTTTTAGAATGTTTTCTCTGAAGAAAGCCTTGTAAGAGTCATTAGTTACCATAATAGAACCAGAGTCTGATACTGCAGAAGAGGGCTCTCCACCACACCTAGGAGAATGTTTGTGTGCAAGGTAGCTAGGAGAAGTTCTCCAAGGCTAGAGGGAATAGAATAAGAAAAGTAAGACAGAAATGCATCTTTGAAAAGTGTGTATAGATAATGCACTATGTTCTGTGAGGCCATGAACAATCCCAAAGATTCTTAAAAAAGACAATACACAGGGCTAGCAAGATGGCTCAACTGGAAAAAGGCACTTGCCATATAAGCCTGAGACCCTGAGTTCCATTTCCAGAAGCCACATAAAGATGGAAAAACACTGATGTCTCAAGGTTTTCTTCTGGCCTCCACAACTACACAGTGCACATACACATCATACATACAGACACATACACTGATAATAACACAATTGATATTTAAAAGACAATGCACAGATAGATGTGTCAATTTCAATATATAGTCAGCAGCTGAGATCTTACTGGTACTCTTTTAAGTAAATCAATGAAGACAAACAGTAAGAAGGGGTAACCGAAAATTACAAGAATAGTGGGGATGTCAAGAAGACTTAGGGTTACTATGTTTGCTGGGGCTGTTTTTTAAAAAAATAAGCAAATGAGTATATATAGAGAAAAAAGTTATATTCCTATATGCAATAGCTGAAGATTCCAATGCCTACCAGGGACAGTAAAATTTTCCTAAAGTGCATGTGATTGCTTCCATATTGTCTAAATTTACTGGTATACCATGAGCACATTTTGGAACCAAGTGTATCAGGTGAGTTAACATTTCAGATGCTGAGAAACAGCTAGGGTTGTATTAATAAGAAACAGACAGCATCTAGAGGCTAGCTGGCTTGTCATTCACAATTCTGAAGAGATGGTGTGTTCTCTGATGCCACCTACTGGCCCACTTGTTCTACCCATTCTCAGGTGACAAGAACATTTGAAATCCACTTACAAATTAGGCTCTCCTGTTTCCCCCCAAGCTGGGCTTAAAACCAGTGGTCCCTAGTAATATGGGTACAGGGAGTAGGACACAGACAGATATAACCCAGTGTATAACACAGCCGAAGAGACAAACAGTCTGAAGTGGCTAATAGCACTGAATTTGTACCCAGAGTCTAGGTCATGCAAAGAGCAAGAAAGATATTACTATTGATACCCTAGTAACTTTTCCTGAAATCAACCGCCTTAAATGTACAACAAACTGATTTTACTTCATTAAAAAAATAATTTCATGTCTAAGTTAGAAATGGTCTTTGTGTGTGTGCATGCACATATGTGTTTGCATGTGAGTACAGGTTTGTGTATATACGTGCAGGTATGCATGCTACAGTCAGTATATGTGTATAGTTCAGAGACAACCTTGAATATCAGAGCTTGCTTGCCTTCTTGTTTGAGACAGGGTCTTTTGTTTGCCTCTCCATATGATATGCTAGCTGGCCCATGAGCTTCTGGGAATTCTCCTGTCTCAACCTTCCATTTTGCTGTAGAAGCACTTGTATTATAAGTATGTGCTACTGTATCTGGGTTTACATATATTCTGGAGATCCAAACGCAGGTCCTCATGCTTGTATGGCAAGTGCATTACACACTAACCAAGTCCCCAGCCCAATATTGGATACATTTTATTTTGAAAGAACAGGATTTATCTGACTAGTACAAAACCTGGCATAGAATGATAAAAAAGGGGTTGGGGGGAGAAGAGGACAGTCTCTTATTGCATAGCCTGGGATAAACTGGAATTTGCTGTGCAACCTACAATCAAAATTGTGCTTGAATACCACAATGCCAAGCTTCTGTTTCATTCTGTTATTTATTAGCATGAGTATTTCAAAGAAACTTTTGTTATTCACAAGAATTACAGAATCCATCCCTCTCCTCAAAAAATAAACAATCACTTATGAGTTGGGTTATTTTTGTAACTATTTAGAAGATAGTGAGGCTGTACCTCCTCCCCAAATACAATCTGTGTCTGGTTGTACTGCCCCAATTAGTTCTGCAAGTGTTGAGGAGGCCTGGCTGTTCAGACTTCTGGACACCTGAGGAAATAGCTCAGAACATTCCCTTACCTTGAAATAGTGACCAAACAGGTTAGGGGCTGTTTCCACATACTGAGAGTGAAGGAAGAGCGCTTGGTGTTTTAGAGAATCTATGACGTAAGAGGCAAAATTTACAAAGGCATAAGTCAGCAGGTGGGACCTGGAGAAGTTCTCAGCTGTGCTTTTCTCAGGGAAGCAAAGATCAGAGAAGACTCACAAGCGTTGCACAGCTAGCTATACCAGCGAGCTGGCCTTAGCCTTTCACATCTGTGTCCACTTTAATGAAATGTTCCTTCATGTGTTTGATCCAGCAAAACACCATCCAACACAACTGACTTTCCAAAGAACCCTTAAAATTTCCACTTTACTACCTCCTGCCAATTTGCTTCCCAGGGGCTACACAGTTCTGGTCAGCCTGTCAGGTGTTTTCTCTACCATCACCACTCCAATTACCAGCTGCTGCCCCACCTTTCCAAGAATGAAATCCATATTCTCAGGTTCTCTAAGTTTAGCCAACGGTTATCAGGGGGTTGGTTGGTCCAGCAGCATCAAATGAGTTGTACACTTTGTGGACAAAGGAGTTCTCAAGCCCAATGAAGACCTGGCCCAGAGTCAGGAGCTCAGGGCTTAGTGGGGCAAGCATTTGTGCTTTGGTCCAAAATCCCCTTGCCCCTCTGTTGTATTGCTACTTCCTCTGAAACATTCTCTCCAAGAGGAAAGAGAGAAGCTCACAAGGCTCAGGAAGCTAATGAAATTTATTAGGTTCAACAAACTCAAAGTTTTAAGAATCACAGACACCTTTCAAAGTTTGAAAAGTAGTAAACAACTGCTGTGGAGAAAAGATTCTTTGTGGATCTGCCCCACTAGTTATGCAGGGAGTTCCAGGGGTGCAGCTTCTGGGAATCATCATCGATGCTGATATGGGCTGAGCCAGTCGTTAGGTGAAAATACAAACCTAAGTCAGTCATACCAAGTGCACCTGAGATGGAACACAGAGCTGTGAATCCTAGAGTAGCAGAGGGAAAGCAAGAAGAAAGGATGTTTGTGATTGACAGTTTCTGGGAAGACATGAGTAAATGTCTATTCACCCCAGGACACTGATGACAAATCAAAAATAATTCTACCCAAGTCTAGCTTCATGCACCAGTGAGTTTACTAGGGCTACTTACGGAACCATAGGTGACTCAAGGGCAGCTACAAGCTATACAAAACAATAAATAGAAGAAAGGAAAAGAAAGAAATGTTGACTGTTTAATGGCACTGTGGGAAATTAACAGAACATTACATTCTTTCCTAGGCAGTGCTGCAGAGAATGCCACGCGGTGAATGGGAGCATGGTGCCTGATAAGATCTGGTCCTTTGGGACAAGAGTGAAAGAGTCCCAGCTTTTATACATTAGAAGAATTCAGGAAAGATACAAATGTCCTGATACACTCAGCAGATGAAAGAGATATAAGTCATCAAAGGCCAATCTTCAGCAATAACAGATGCAGTCAAAGGATGAAAGCTTCACAGTTCCCCTTTTCCCAGCCAGTACAGTCCCTTATCTCACCCCTGGCCTGAGCAAGGAAGCAGCTTCTAGTGTCTTCCATCCTGTTTCTGTCACACTTCTCACTGCTGAAAGACTATTACAGAGTAAACTCACACCATACCGAGTATTGAAGCACACCAAATAAACTATCATTTTTCTTACCTTTTGTCACAACCTTTTACTAATACTGGAAAGCAAAGAAAAAGACTAGCTCTTTATCCTCTCTACTCCATACCCAAGCCACTTGCGATCAATAACACATGATTTCCAGCTGCCTAACACATCAAGCAGCATTTAAAAGGACTCCAGTACAACTCCCTGGCCTCACTTCAATGAACAGATAATGTTGGCTAAGAAACAAAAGACATTCAAATGTGCAGCCATTACTGTAACTACTATAAATAGCCCTAAGGAGTAACAGCAGAGCTAATGAGTCTTATATATAAGAACAAAGACACAAAATGAGGTATAGTGACTCACATCTATAATCCTAGCCCTGAGGTAGCGAAGGCAGGATTCCCACAAGTTTGAGGTAAGCCTTTTCTACACAGCAAGACCCTTTCTTCCAAAAAATATAAAGTAGCCACAGAATCAGTATGTCAGAGATACAGCTGACTTTGTAGAAGGTCATTTCCCAAGAAATCCATGAGGATGGGTATATGATGGGTCCTCTGAGGTTAGAGAGAAGGAGTCTTAGGGAAAATGAGACCTCACCCCCAAATCCAGGACTTTTACAAAAGGAATCTTAACCTAGTTCATGTCTTTGAGAGAGTAAGCAGAGATAAAAGGAGGTAGAGGTTGGAAAATCCCTGCTATAAAGGCCCAGAGGGAAATGCACTGAAAATATCCTGGTGATCTCAGTGACTACAGAAGTGCCAGTGGGAGGCCTTCTGGTCTGGGGGCCAGGGATGGGAGCTGGGGGTGGCTGTAAAAAGATCCCAAAGGGACAAGTCCAACGGAAGGCACAGCTGAGCAGGATGCTTCTGGAAAGCCCATGGTAGGAGGAGAGTAGAATGGAGCTGGCCTTTTGCAATTGTACATACTCCTCTAATTCTTCACAAGCAATAAAAAGCACATTCATCCAAGCATACATTAGATCCTGGTTCTCTTGCCTGTCTCAAAACAGAAATCTCTTTCTTAGAGCTTCTGGTTATGCTCACTACCCACAGATAAAATGTTATTTGAGGATTCAGAAGGTTCTAGAAAAAGGACCAAGAAATAGAGGTAATAAATACACACGATAGATAACACATAGGAAGGCAACCTAAGAGACTGATATTAGCATCACCATGCAAAAAAAATGTTGAATTGAACCTTGGTCATGGGATAAGAACTCCATTATAAAATAAAATAAATGACTTCTATGAAATTTACCACCAAGTCTGTTGACTACAAAGAATAGGCCTACTCTTTATGGTGGTATACACCTGTAATTAAGGTACCTGAGAGGTTAAGGCAGGAGGACAGCATGGTTAAGGGCAGCCTGGACAATAAAGAAAGACCCTGTCTGGAGGTGGAGGAACCAGCCAACTGCTGCAGGATGAATGTGAATAGTCAAATGCTATTCTGATTAAATAACATTTGTCAACAAGGTCTGGTGACACAAATGTGCAATCCCAACACTTTTAAATAGAGGCAGGAGGACTAGCAGTTCAGGTCATCCTTAGGTTGTACATACTGAGTTTACAGCCAATGTGGGATACCTGAGACCCTGTCTTAAAATGAAAAAAAAAAAAAAATCCAAAATCAATTAAATGACATTTTCAAAGGAAATCTGTTAATTTACACTTTACAATGTTTTCCATAGTTGAAGAACTATTAAATAATATCTCACATATGTTGTCACTCTACATCTATAGTGCTAAGTAGCTATGGGGAAATTGCCACCCCTTTTATTATACATCAGATCAATGAGGATGGATGGTCCTTTTCTTTGGAAAAGTACCAAGTCACAAAACACCCTATCTATCCTTAACTTTAATAAACCCCAAGACCTGAGGGTGTGGCTTAGGAATGGAGTGCTTGCCAGATATTCAGGTGGCTCCAAATTCCACCCAGTTCTATAAACTGAAAATAGTAATAATGACAATAAATGAACAACATTTATGTTTGATTGTGCTTAGAAACTAAAGCTAGAGAAGATGCTCAAGAAATAACTGTATTCTTTGTTTTTACGGATTTTGTTGTTGGTGTTTGTTTCTGTCATTTCACTACAGCTACAGACAAGCAGATATACACCAACAGACAAAGTAATACAGACATTTTCCGTAGTGGAGGCCAGATACTTGCCATCCCTTTATCCAAGCCATGATAACAACTATTCTATCTGAAAGAATACTAGAAGTTTCATAGCAAAAAAGACCTGAGTTAGTCAGTCAGTCAGTCAGTCAGTCAGTCAGTCAGTCAGTCTGTCTGTCTGTCTGTCTGTCTGTCTGTCTGTCTATCTATCTATCTATCTATCTATCTATCTATCTATCTATCGATCGATCTATTTTGGTTTAATTAGTTTGTATTTTTGAGAGCGTCACCTTATAAACTCTAGGCCAGCGTGGAACTCTTGCTCTTCTTGCCTCTGAGAACTGGAATTACAGGCATGTGCCACAATGCCCACTATAAACTGAGTTAGTCAGACATATCATAATCATATTAATAAAAGCATTAACAATACAGCGTCATTAAATTAAAAAAGGGTTTGGATTTAACTACCACAAAACGGCTATATAAAATTCACTTCACTGGAACCTATTCTAAAGAGTTTTTGTAAGGGTTGGATTATACAAGTATCTTGAGTGACAAAGACAGGAAAATATTTAACCAGTGGGGAGAGGAGAAAAATCTCAAGAGTGTAGGAGGGAGACATGCTAGGCAGTTCTCATAACATGAACACTTTCCTTGTATAAATGAAGTAGATGATACAAAACAAAGGGAACAAAATGCAAGGTGAAACTCTTTTTAGAAAACACAGGTTCTATATGGTAAGAGGTGTGTTTGCTTCCTTCCCCAAAGACAAGCAAGAGATTATTAGTAGTAGCAAATTTGATGGGACAAGTGTAAGAAAAGGTGACATTTACTCACTCTCTGTGACCTACTAGGCAGTCATCTACAGTTCTACAGATATTACCTCTCCCTGCCCCTTGGTGAGAAACCAAAAGTGCATTTTCCTAGGCCAAGTAGCCAGCCCTGATAAACAGGGCATCCTCAAAACATAGCCAAGGGCAGGACAGAGACCTTTGAGAATCACAGGTCTGCTACAAGTAATAACAAACATGAGCAACATGTTGGACATAACCAAAACATGGGCCTCCTGCCCGGGCAAATCCATTGAGAAGTTGCTAGGATCCCTGGTGTCTGCTGGGCTGTAGGTCCTGCACTCCAATATATCAAGAGAGGATACTCCATAATCTCATGAGCACACTTCTCTTTACAATTCAACTGTATATAGAGAAATCTTTCTTTCTAAAGAATTTTGTTAGGTAGATCTCATCCTTTTAAAAAGAATATAAGTTGAGAGAAGAATATAGGTATAGAATATGACTCTATGGTACAGCACCACAATAAAAATGTAAGTTGCATTGTTAATGCTACAATTTATACCTTAATTTCTCAGATCTGTACGACATAATCTGTAACATATAAAGCTAGTTTTACAATTTATAGTTTCTCTGAGAGAGTGTCATGGCACACATCTGCAATTCCAGCCTTGGAAAATAGAAGTAGAAAGATCTCATGTTTGAGGCCAACAAAAACTAAACAAAAAGAAACAAGTTCCTTTAGAAACTTGAAATAAACAAAAATAAGTTTCTTTTAATGTCTCTCTTAATATAGTAAATACGTATCTCTTAATATATTAAAAACCATCAATGGGATTGGGATGGAACTCAATAATAAAATGCTTACCTAGCATCAGCAAGGCCCTGGGTTCAGTCCTCAGCACCAGAGGAAAACAAAAGGCAAAGTACAGTGATAATCATATGCAAGAAAATGTCATAATAAAATCTATTATTGTGTATTGCCAAAAAATTAACAAAAATAGTAAAACTAATGAAAACTAAAAGTCATCAATGTTTTCAAAGTAACATCTCTTTTACTCAATAGGACTTGTTAGACAATAAATACTTCTGGCAAATTGAGCTTTATAAACATCATTTACATGCCTTAGTTATAGTATGCATACAGCTTTCATAAAGATCTAATTCTTTATTTTTTACAATGAAGAAAGAAAGAAAAACAAAAGTCTTAACTTTGACCTAGAAAATGAAATGGTTCAGAGACTCATCTGATTAAATTACTTAAGCTACATTTAAGTCCAAATTCAAGATAAAACACTTATGAACTATGTGATTTTGCTTCTTTTCTTGACTTTCATAAAGAAAATACTGAAAGAAGAGCAAACAAATCCGGGTATAAAGTTCAACATCTCTGCTTCATCAAGGAAATAAGCACAGTATCATGCCCCCAAAGGCTCACAAAATAGAAATAATGCCCCTAGCCATTAGCAAACAATAACAAGCTACCCTAAAATACGGATTTCACTTGATAACCCTAGAAACCCCACACCCCCAAGAGTTCCTATTCTGGAAGAATTCCACCAAGGAAAGGCTCTCTAGAGATGAGGAAAGAGGAGAGGAAATAGAGAAACAAAGGACCTGTTACTGTCTCGAAACCATTACTCCTGCCATTCCACTCACTGCAATTTGCTACTCACAGGAACATCTGTGCTAATAATTAGTACCGAGGCACTCCGCCACCCTCTCAAGGCTAGCTCCATGAGGCCAGGGCAGAGGAGAGCACAAGAGAGTACCAGTCTGAAGTTGAAAACAATGAAACCCAGCAACACTTGAGAATGATATATGCTGTAAGAAACTTGCTCCCAGAAAGCAAGACTACTACTGCCCAGCTTTTGAAGCCTGCTTTCTGCAAAATGTGCAACCATCGGATGCAGGCTGCCAGCAAAAGAAAAGCCTCCTCTTTGGTGTTAAGCTGCTACTGAATGAAAGCTTAGGAGATATAATTAGATTCACAGGACGGTTTTATGGCTACCAGCAAAGACACAAGTAACATGAATCAACCCTACCCTGGCTTGTCCCCAACAAAATGGCATGTAATCTAGGACAGGATCACAAGAAACTACCAGAGTAAGATTTAAAATAAGGCAGGTATACTTCATTGTAAAGAAAAAAAGATTGAAAATATATCAGCCTTATAAAAATAATTTATAGTGTAATATTTAAAAGAAATTTTCCCTAGGGTTCATGGGTACATTTTGATGTGGTTTTGGTACATATGCTGCATAAGTATTTCAATTGCTGAGCTGTATCACCCAGACTTTCTTTGTGGATATTATTTTGAGACAGCATCTCAATAAACTACCCAAAGTGTCATTAAACTCATTCTAGACCAGGCTGACCTCTCTAAATCCTTGTGTCTCTGCCTCCCTCTGTTTTTAACCCACCTGAATGGCCAAACCAATACTGCTACCCAATAAAAACGTCTGTAGTCTTCTGTGAAAACCCTAGAGCCCAGATCCATGCCTTCCCTATCCATGAAATCACCAGGCGCAGAACTGTGCACTGAGGTGAACAAAGCAGGTGACAACTCCATAGAGACAAACAAATATATACTAAACCCTACATAGCACTGCAAAGGGACACACTGAAACATCAAACACCTTGGAAACCAAAGAACAAGGCAGGCATGCTGGACTCAACCTGTCACAGCCCCCACAGATCTGGCTTCTACAGAGTCCCTCCACCCTACTGCTCATGAGCCCGAATGCCACCTGGACATCATGAAGAAGAACATGTGCTCTTGCTGGAGATGACAGTTGAAGTTCTTTTCTTCCCCAGCTAACCCTGAGAAAAGTAACCATTCTCTTTTGTCTGTGGAAGAATCTTTACTGGGGGATATAGATATCACCATGTCCCTTCAGGCATTACTCTGTCTGGGCACTGCTTCTCAATGAGGACAAGACTGCTGGGGCCTTGTGAAACAAGATGCCACTGCTTTGTGAAACTGGCCTATTGAAATCCCATTCCAGTTGGTTTGTCCCCTGTTACCTCACACAATAAGATAAAAGAAACACAGGAAATAAAAGCAGGGAGCAGCTGTCATTAAGGGGAGGGAAGTCTATGCAGGGATAACAATTCAAATGTTAACAGCTACAAGCTATGAGTCACTTTCAGAGTGACTTTTTGTGAGCTAGACTCTTCATTGGGTGCTCAGAATCAACCTGGGCCTTTTGTGAAAGGCAAACTCCATCTCAGAATGCAATATAAAATACTAGTAAATGCTAACTAATCCACAGGTACAGAAAGCAGATTGAATGGTTATCTGGAGCATGGAGAAAAAAGTGAATGAATACATGCTGAATTTTTAAAAACAACTGGTTCATTTGAAATAAAGCCTGTTATTTTGGAATGTTGTAAGGTTTTACTATGTTTATCTTTAAGATTAACAATAATTTTTTTACCATGTACTAAGAAACAGACATAAGTCCTAATATTAACTAATATACCAGCTTGGGAAATATCTTCACATCTCTAAACAGAACCATGTCAAATTTGAATAATACCTACCCCTATCTATTACTTACAACTCATACAAAATTACTTACAATAATTTAAAACACTATGTTATTAAAATATATTTTAGACAAATGCTTGAATAAACGGCTTTGTTTTAAAATCTTCCTACTTAAACTATTCAGTTTTATTTATTTAAAGCACAATTGTCTATACTCCTTATTTAAAGGAAACAATATGTAGAATACAAAACAGGAGTTCTCCATAATGACTTCCATCCTTCAGGAGAAAAGTTTAATTCCTCTTCCTGAAATCTTTTACATATCTTTTAGGCTATACCAGCCAGCAAAAGCTCTATGGTCTCCTCTCTTTGCTTCTTAGGTGGCACATATTTTAAATAGGCTTCAGTTCATCTATTGATCCCTTTTAGATATATAATTCCAGATTAAAAACAAATTTTATCAAGTACATTAAGAAATATATATAGCAATGTCCACTTTACCTCATAAATATAGAAATTCAAAGTAAACAATAAAACTATTTTCCCTTGCTACACTTGGTGTGGTGGAACATGCCTTCAATTCCAGCATGCTAAAGGTAGAGGTAGGTGATCCTTTTAGGCCATCCTGATTTACAACAAAAGTTCAAGGCTAGCTAGGGCTATACAATGAGACCCTGTTTCAAAAGAAAGAAAAAAAAAATCCTATGTTAAGAATTCAGATGCCCAGTAGCAGGGATTTGAAATTTTTATTTTCCCCCATTCAAAAGTCAAGTTAGTCAAAGAATGCGAGTTCTAGTCCCTTTCAACCAAAGAGTGAGGTTTAAGAGGCAGTGATCTGAAATGAGGGAACCTCAACTGAGAAAATGCCTCTATAAGATCCAGCTATAAGGCATTCTTAATTAGTGATTTATAGGATAGAGCCCAACCCATTTTGGGTGATGCCACCTATGGGCTGGTGGTCCTGGCTTCTATTTAAAAAGTAGGGTGAGCTTTCTTATAGGAAGAAAGAGCAAGCTAGTAAGCTGTATTCCTCCATGTCCTCTGCATTGGCTCCTGTCTTGTTCTGACTTCCTTCAATGATGAACAGTAATATGGAAGTTTAAGCCAAATAAACCCTACCCTCCTCAAGTTGCTTTGGTTATGGTGTTTCATCATAGCAATAGTATTCCTAACTAAGACAACTTCCTTCATGAGGTAATCAAGGAATTATACATTGCTGATAACTCATATTCCACCTTCTGAGATTGTATCTTCTGAGCTACAAGGACTAATTAAAAGGGTGTTTAGGACTGGAAGTGCTATAGTTCAGTGGTAGAGCACCTGATTAGCACATAGCAGGACCTGGGTCTGATCTCCAGCACTGCTGAAACATAAACAAAAGGCATTCAAAAGCATATCCCACTTAGAAATAAGAGTTGATAACACTTTTCTTTCCTTATTTATGTATTTATTTATTACATGTGTACAAGGGTTCCCATGCATTGGACTGCACATATGGTATATGAAAGTTAAAGTTTGTTATCTTGTATCTTACTTGATCCCTGTTTACTTCATATATTGAGGGAGAGAAATGTTCCTTTGGTTGAACACAGAGCTCACTGATTTGGCTAATCTAACTAGCCAGCCTGCTCCTGAGATCCTGTCTCTATCTTTCAAGTGCTGGGGATTTGAACTCCAGTTCTTACACCTGTGTGCTTTACCCACTGAACCACCTCCCCAACCTCTCCTTACTCATCTCTGAACCTTTACCTTGGATTCTGCTTATAGTTAAAAAACGAGGGCGTGGCAGAGAGGGAAAGGGAGAGTTGCTCTGTAGAAGTATGTTTTTCAGTGTGTGATAAAATCTGAAGTAAATGTTTGACTTAACTTTTGTTGAGACAAGCACAAGTATACATACTTATATGTTCAAAGCCTTTTTGGCACTGAACTCAGTGATCCACCAGCTTCTGCTTCACATATACTGGGACTGAAAGCATGCACCAACATCAGTTTAACTTTTTTAATTAAATTAACAAGTCTATTGATTCTATCAAAACAGACATGTAACAAGTCTCAGAGGCACATGCCTGAAATCTCTGAAAAAATACAAGTTTTCTCATGGTACCATGGGGTATTGTTTTTATCCTGTACATAAAAGCATCAAATCCCTAATTTCATTTTCTTAGCATAATCTAAGTGCGAATCCCCAATCTAATTTATAGGAACATGCATTCTGCCCCCAAAACTGCAGCACAGTACTATAAACCTAGTATCTGTTACCTGCATCTGTGACACACCCACTCTTGTCTTTCATGCTTAAGAGTTAAAGAGGCTAGGGGTGGTGGTGGCACCCGTCTTTAATCCCCACACCTGGGAGCAGAGGCATTAGGGATTTCTGTGAGTTCCAGACCAGTCTGGTCTACAGAGTGAGTTCCATGACAGCCAGTGCTACTCAAAGAAACTTTGTCTTGACAAACGAACAAACAAACAAAAGTAATCCAAACCATCTGCCCTTCACCTTCTATGAACAATAGGCAAAAATATATTCCCTCATTGGGAGCAGACTGCCCTACACAGCTTGTGTTTTGAAGGCAGTAGAGCCTTAGGGAGGTGGGGTCTGGCTACTGGAAGAAGGTTATTGAGGATAAGTCCTTGACAGTTTTAGCTCAGCTCTAGGTCCAGTTCATCTCTTCTGCAAAACTGGAGGAGTCTGAAAAATACTTCTACCACTATCAAACCCTGTCCTTCTCTACTGTGATGGGCAGAAATCTCTTGAAATCATTAGTCAAAAAAGGAATCTTTTCTCCTTGAGGTTGTTATTTTGTCAGGTACTTCTGTCATGGCAACTTAAAAGTTTAGGTCCTTAAGAGATTATTTAAAGCATGTAATAGGATGTGAGTAGATTATAAACAAACACAACGGCATTTTCTAGAAAGGCCTGAAGCATGTGCAGGTTTTGGTATTCAAAAGGGAGATTCTAGAACAGTCTTCAGAAACTAATGAGGGAAAACTGTAATTTTAAGCTCACACACATATTGAGATTTCTAACATATAGACAAGCCACATAGGCTTGGCAATTTATTATTCTATGCCTCTCTGTTTGTCTTGGCTAATAAAGAAGAGGCACACATCTTACCTTTTGACCACAAGCTTCAGGGTCTTGTGGGAGCCTTTCACCAGGCAAATTGCTTCTTGTCTGAACCCTGAGAGACTCACATCATTGATGGCCACTATCTCATCTCCAGCAAGTAGCCTGTCCACTGCTGCAGCTTTGCTTCCTTCTTCAATCTGTAACAGAAAAGGGGGCTCTGTGAACATTCTTGAGCCATAGCAAGGTCCTCTAATGCAGCTTGGAATTTAATATGTGCAGGCTTGAAGCAGGCCACAGTTTTAGGATAATCAAGGAGTAAAAAGATCCAGAAAGCTTGGGGCAAACAGGCCCTGGAAGCTGAGTTTATTCCCACTGAAAGACCAGGGTTTCACTCATACAATGTCGCTTATACAGCATCCCTCATCCCGGTCAGTCCCCACACAAGTTCACTGAAAAATGAATGGAAAGACTCAGAAATCCATAAAACCAAAACAAAGGAACCAAAACCAGATTCATATTCTGGAATTCCTTCATCCAAACAATAATTCTGAATCATTTTTACTATTTGGTAATTATTTTTCATACATTAATCCTGTACCTTGTTTTAGTAGCACTTGTGATATAATTCAAATTTCACATATACACTCATAAAAGCCATAAATTTGTACAACTTTCAGTTCATTCAGCATTCCACAGTCAACATCAAATTTCAGAGCATTTCCTTGATCCCAAGAGAAACCTCATACACATTAAGCAGTCTGATACTAATATTCCTAATGACCTTCTTTCCTTTTCTTCCTTTCTTTCTTCTAGTATGGGAAAATGAACCCAGTCCCACTGAGCTATGTCCCCAGGACTATTCATTCATCAGTCATTCATTCACTGAGAATGGGTCTCATTTTATAGCCCAGGTAGCCTTGAACCTATGATCCTCCTGACTTGAAAGAGTTAACTCAGGAACCTTAAAAAGGTCAGAGGCTGGGTTGCATTCCTCAGACCACAAGGGGGAGGGGGAGACCGACCTAAGGGTAGGGATGCATTCCAAAGAACTGTTGGCCACCTACCTCATCATCTAACAACCAATTAGTTTGAATGTAACACTGTTCTGCCAATCACATTGTGCTTAATGGTGGCGTGAGGAGGGTATAAAATCCCGCGCAGCACAAGATGCAGAGTTGCTCTCTCTTCATATGCAGAGAAGCCTTAGCATGCTAGATTTTTAATAAAAAATTCCTCATGCGTTTTGCATTGATTCTGTCTCCGCGTGGTCCACTCAGGGGGGTCCAGTAAGGTAAGACTGTTCGGGTCTTTCAGACTCAGCTTCTGGAGTAGCTGGGATTTCAGGCCTGCACTGCCACCAGCTTTCTAATATATTCTCTAGTGCTGGGTCTGGCATGGCTGTGTAAGATGTGACACAGTTCCTGCCCTTGGAGTATCACCAGGTCATTGATCCTTATGATCCCCACATGTGCTGATGGTTGCTGTTGCCCCGAAGTTGATCTGCTGTTTTTACTACTCTACTTTCAATCTTTCTTTCTGATCTGCTGTTTTTACTACTCTACTTTCAATCTTTCTTTCTGAAACTATACTTCCCCAACTCAGAGCTAATCACACCATAGTAACTGAAACAGATGCAGTTTTCAGGAATGAGGAATGGAGGCTGTAGAGAATGAGGAACAGGCCTTCCACTTGGCCTTTAGGGTCTAGACAATAATAACCACAAGGGGCCATAAAAGCCTATATGGTCCTTTTTGGAAATAGTTCATTGCCAGACTTGGCCTTGATTTTGGAATCATGAGGAAGCATATATACAGTCTGGTCTAATGACCGCTGCATTGGTTAGCCAGGGTGAACTTGGACACATCAAAGATAGAGAGTTAGAGTAGTCTCAGGAAGAAAAGGTATGGATAGAAAAAGTAGGAAATTGAGACTGCCCTCCGCCATCTTTGCTCCAGTGACCAGGTAGTTGGGACCGCCAGGCTCAGAGACAGACAGGCATAATAGCGCTTCGGTTTCAGGCAGCTTGTGTGTAACCTGCTCCCAGGTGCTGGGCTGATCTGCAGTAACCAGCGCGCCAGTTCCGCGGTGGGACCTTCTGCCTGGTGGAGGGACCCCGCGCAGGGAGGGAGCCCGCCAGCTTCCCTTCCTCGACCTCTGTTCCCGCGGACTGCGCTGGAGAGACCGGTACCCAGGCTCTCCCCCCAATATAACATCACTTGGGACACGGCCTGTTGGGGCTTCCGTCTGTGCCCAAGGGCGGGTTGGCGCTGTGGTCGTCTGGGTGCCAGATCGGCGGGCCATCGTGACCACAGGGTGAGCGGCGCCACAGAGAGTGCCCTCCGCCATCTTTGCTCCAGTGACCAGATAGTTGGGACCGCCAGGCTCAGAGACAGACAGGCATAATATCGCTTCGGGTTCAGGCAGCTTGTGTGTAACCTGCTCCCAGGTGCTGGGCTGATCTGCAGTGACCAGCGCGCCAGATCTGCTGTGGGACTTCTGCCTGGCAGAGGGACGCCCCCTCCCCCCCCCCAGGAGAGATCACACACCCCTGCACAGGGCAGGAGCCTGCCAGCCTCCCTTTGGCGACCTCTGCTCCAGGAATCCACTAGGCTGAGCCTTTAGATGTGCAAGGCCTCCCCAATATAAGATCACTTGGGGCAAAGCACATTAGGGCTCCAAAGTCACTCAGGAGCAGGCAGGCCCCAGAAATCGGTGCCAGGGGAATCCTGGTAATCCAGGGGGGGCAGAAATAGCTTTGCAGGCTCACAGGAGGTCCAACCAACAGCCAGTGGCAGCAGGACCAACTAACACCAGAGGTATCCAGATGGCAAAAGGCAAACGTAGGAATGTTACTAACAGTAATCAAAGTAATGTGGGACCATCCGAACCCAACTCTCCAACAGCAGCAAGTCCTGGATACCCCACCACACCCGAAAGACAAGATCTGGATTTAAAATCACTTCTCATGATGCTATTAGAGGATCACAAGAAGGACACAAATAAATCTCATAAAGAGTTACAGGAGACCATGAATCAACGGTTAGAAGCCCTTACAAAGGAAACACAAAAATCGCTTAGAGAAATGCGGGAGAACATGGATCAAAAGATGGAGGCGCACAAGGAGACAACACAAAAATCGCTTAACGAGATGAATCAACGGGTAGATGCACTCACAAAGGAATCACAAAATTTGCATAAAGAAATGCAGAAGAATATGGGTCAACAGACGGATGCCCATAAGGAGGCAACACAAAAATTGCTTAAAGAAATGAATCAACGGTTAGATGCCCTTACAAAGGAAACACGAGAACTGCTTAAAGAAATGCAGGAGACGATGGATCAACAGATGGAATCCCATGAGGAGGAAACACAAAAATCGCTCAGAGAAATGCAGGAGAACGTGGGTCATCAGGAAGAAATCCTGAAAGAGGTAATGCAAAAATACCTTAAAGAAATACAGGAAAATACAAACAAACAAGTGAAGGATCTCAGCAAATCCATCCAGGAACTAAAAAAGGAAGTAGAAACAACTAAGAAATCACAAAGGGAGACAACTTTGGAGATAGAAAACCTTGGGAAGAAATCAGGAGTCATAGATGCAAACATCAACAATAGAATACAAGAGATGGAAGAAAGAATCTCAGGTGCTGAAGATTCCATAGAAAGCATCGACTCAACAGTCAAAGAAAATGCAAAATGCAAAAAACGCGTAACCCAAAACATCCAGGAAATCCAGGACACAATGAGAAGACCAAACCTAAGGATTATAGGTATAGATGAGAGTGAAGATTTGCAACTTAAAGGGCCAGTAAACATCTTCAACAAAATTATGGAGGAAAACATCCCTAACTTAAAGAGAGAGATGCCGATGAACATACAAGAAGCCTACAGAACTCCAAACAGACTGGACCAGAACAGAAATACCTCCCGTCACATAATAATCAAAACACCGAATGTTCTAAACAAAGAAAGAATACTAAATGCAGTAAGAGAAAAGGGCCAAGTAACATACAAAGGAAGACCTATCCGAATCACATCAGACTTCTCACCAGAGACTATGAAAGCCAGAAGATCCTGGGCAGATCTCATGCAGACACTAAGACAGCACAAATGCCAGCCTAGACTACTATACCCAGCAAAACTCTCAATCACCATAGATGGAGAGACCAAGATATTCCATGATAAAACCAAATTTTCACAATATCTTTCCACAAATCCAGCCCTGCAACGGATAATAGGTGGAAACCTCCAATACAGGGAGAGAAACAACACCCTGGAAAAAATGAGATAATAACCTTCTTGAATCAAACCCAAAAGTAGATAACCACTCAAACATAAAGATAGCGTCAAGAATGGCAGATGGCAATAATCACTATGCCTTAATCTCTCTTAATATCAATGGTCTCAATTCCCCAATTAAAAGACATAGACTAGCAGACTGGATACGTAAACAGGACCCAGCTTTTTGCTGCATGCAGGAAACGCACCTCAGTGTCAAAGACAAACACTACCTCAGAGTAAAAGGCTGGAAAACAATTTTACAAGCAAATGGCCCCAAGAAACGAGGTGGAGTAGCCATCCTAATATCGGATAAAATTGATTTTCAACCCAAAGTCATCAAAAAAGACACAGAAGGACACTACATACTGATCAAGGGAAAAATCCACCATCAAGAACTCTCAATCCTGAATATCTATGCTCCAAATGCAAGGGCACCCTCATTCGTAAAAGAAACTTTACTAAAACTCAAAGCACACATCGCACCGCACACAATAATAGTGGGTGACTTCAACACCCCGCTCTCTGAAATGGATCGTTCAGGAAAGCAGAAACTAAACAGGGACACAGTGAATCTAATTGAAGCCTTGGACCAAATGGAACTAACTGATATATATAGAACATTTCATCCTAGAGCTAAAGAATACACCTTCTTCTCAGCTCCTCATGGTACCTTCTCCAAAATTGACCATATAATTGGTCACAAATCAGACCTCAACAGATACAAGAAGATAGAAATAATCCCATGCCTCCTATCAGATCACTATGGAATAAGGGTGGTCTTCAATGGCAACAAAAACAAAAGAAAACCCACGTACACATGGAGGCTGAACAATGCTCTACTCAATGATAACTTGGTCAAGGTGGAAATAAAGAAAGAAATCAAAGACTTTTTGAAAGTTAATGAAAATGAAGGCACAACATACCCTAACTTATGGGACACAATGAAAGCAGTGCTGAGGAAAATTCATAGCCCTGAGTGCCGCCAAAAAGAAACGGGAGAGAGCATACACTAACAGCTTAATGGCACACCTGAAAGCCCTGGAACAAAAAGAAGCAAATACACCAAAGAGGAGTAGAAGGCAGGAAATCATCAAACTCAGGGCTGAAATCAATCAAGTAGAAACAAATAAAACCATACAAAGAATCAACAAAACGAGGAGTTGGTTCTTTGAGAAAATCAACAAGATAGATAAGCCCTTAGCCAGACTAACCAGAGGGCACAGAGATAGTATCCAAATTAATAAAATCAGAAACGAAAAGGGAGAGATAACAACAGAAACTGAGGAAATTCAAAAAATCATCAGATCCTACTACAAAAACCTGTATTCAACACAACTAGAAAATCTTGAGGAAATGGACAATTTCCTTGACAGATACCAAGTACCAAAATTAAATCAGGATCAAATAGACCATCTAAACCGTCCTATAACCCCTGAAGAAATAGAAGTTGTCATTGGAAGTCTTCCAACCAAAAAAAGCACAGGTCCAGATGGTTTTAGTGCAGAATTCTATCAGACCTTCAAAGAAGACCTAACACCAATACTCTTCAAACTGTTCCACAAAATAGAAACAGAAGGAACACTACCCAACTCGTTCTATGAAGCCACAATTACACTAATACCAAAAGCCCACAAAGATCCGACAAAGAAAGAGAATCTCAGGCCAATCTCTCTTATGAATATCGATGCAAAAATACTCAATAAAATTCTTGCCAACCGAATCCAAGAACACATCAAAACGATCATTCACCACGATCAAGTAGGCTTCATCCCAGGGATGCAGGGATGGTTCAATATAAGGAAATCCATCAATGTAATCCACTACATAAACAATCTCAAAGAAAAAAACCACATGGTCATCTCATTAGATGCTGAGAAAGCATTTGACAAAATTCAGCATCCTTTCATGCTAAAGGTCTTGGAAAGATCAGGAATTCAAGGCCCATATCTAAACATAGTAAAAGCAATTTACAGCAAACCAGTAGCCAGCATCAATCTAAACGGAGAGAAACTTGAAGCAATCCCACTAAAATCAGGGACTAGACAAGGCTGCCCTCTCTCTCCATATCTTTTCAATATAGTACTTGAAGTTCTAGCTAGAGCAATTAGACAAGAAAAAGAGGTCAAAGGGATACAAATTGGAAAGGAAGAAGTCAAACTATCACTATTTGCAGACGATATGATAGTATACATAAGCGACCCAAAGAACTCCACCAGAGAACTCCTACAGCTGATAAACGACTTCAGCAAAGTGGCCGGATATAAAATCAACTCAAGCAAGTCAGAAGCCTTCCTATACTCAAAGGATAAGCAGGCTGAGAAAGAAGTAAGAGAAATAATACCCTTTACGATAGCCACAAACCATATTAAGTATCTTGGCGTGACGCTAACCAAACAAGTGAAAGATCTGTATGACAAGAACTTCAAGTCTCTGAAGAAAGAAATTGAAGAAGACCTCGGAAGATGGAAAAATCTGCCATGCTCATGGATTGGCAGGATTAATATAGTAAAAATGAGCATCTTACCAAAAGTAATACACAGATTCAATGCAATCCCCATCAAAATCCCAACTCAATTCTTCATAGAGTTAGAAAGAGCAATTCAAAAATTCATCTGGAATAACAGAAAACCCAGAATAGCTAAAACTATTCTCAAGAGTAAAAGAACCTCTGGGGGAATCAGTATCCCGGACCTCAAGCTGTACTACAGAGCAATAGTGTTAAAAACTGCATGGTATTGGTACAGTAACAGACATGTAGATCAATGGAACAGAATTGAAGACCCAGAAATGAATCCACACTCCTATGGTCACTTGATCTTTGACAAAGGAGCTAAAACCATCCAGTGGAAAAAAGATAGCCTTTTCAACAAATGGTGCTGGCTCAGCTGGAGGTCAACATGCAGAAGAATGCAAATTGACCCATCCTTATCTCCTTGCACTAAGCTCAATTCTAAGTGGATCAAAGATCTCCACATAAAACCAGACACACTGAAACTAATAGAAGGGAAACTAGGGAAGAACCTTGAACATATGGGCACAGGGGAGAATTTCCTGAACAGAACTCCAATAGCTTATACTCTAAGATCAAGAATAGACAAATGGGACCTCATTAAATTACAAAGTTTTTGCAAGGCAAAAGACACCGTCAAAAAGACAAAGCGGCAACCAACTAACTGGGAAATGATCTTTACCAACCTTACATCCGACAGAGGGCTAATATCCAAGATATACAAAGAACTCAAGAAGTTAAACTCCAGAGAGGCAAGTAACCCTATTAAAAAATGGGGTACAGAGCTCCACAAAGAGTTCTCACCTGAAGAATATCTAATGGCTGAGAAGCACCTAAAGAGATGTTCATCATCCTTAGTCATTAGGGAAATGCAAATCAAAACAACCCTGAGATTCCATCTCACACCAGTCAGGATGGCTAAGATCAAAAACACAGGAGACAGCAATTGTTGGCGAGGATGTGGAGAAAGAGGAACACTCCTCCACTGCTGGTGGAATTGCAGGCTGGTACAACCACTCTGGAAAGCAGTCTGGCGGCTCCTCAGAAAACTGGGCATGACACTTCCGGAGGATCCGGCTATACCACTCCTGGGCATATACCCAGAGACTTTACCTGCATGCAATAAGGACACATGCTCCACTATATTCATAGCAGCCTTATTTATAATAGCCAGAAGCTGGAAAGAACCCAGATGTCCCTCAACGGAGGAATGGATTCAGAAGATGTGGTATATTTACACAATGGAATACTACTCTGCAATTAAAAACAATGAATTCACGAAATTCCTAGGCAAATGGTCAGAACTTGAAAATATCATCCTTAGTGAGGTAACCCAATCACAAAAGATCACACATGGTATGAAGTCACTGATAAGGGGATATTGACCCAGAATCTCAGAATACCCTAGACACAATCAGCATATCAATAGATTTCTAAAAAGATGGAAGGAGAGACCCCTGGTCCTGGAAAGACTGGATGTAGGGGAACGCCAGGACAGAGTAATGAGAGGGGGTTGAACGGAGAAAAGAGGGAGGGAAGGGGGCTTATGGGACTTTCGGGGAGGGAGGAAACGGGAAAGGGGAAGTGATTTGGAATGTAAATTAAAAAAATAAAATAATATTAAATTAAAAAAAAAAAATAAACACCACCCGGTAGGGTAGAAAAAAAAAAAAAAAAAGAAAAAGTAGGAAATTATGCATGATTTAGGAATAAACAGTATTAGGAGAGTGCATGGGGCTATGGAATTGCTAGGATAAGGAAATGAAGATTAGAGAATTAAAAGATGATGTAGAAGCATATAAAAAGTTAGTACTCTGTTTTTCTAGCTGATTGGAGAACTGGAGATAACAATGCCTGGAAAGATATTAGAGAGAGCTGTTTTACTGTTTTACTTACATAAATTCAAAACTTTGTAAGGAATTATTTTAATTTTGGTAGTTTGTCATTTTTCTATTCTTATATGGAAGCAGTTACTAAAGACAGTTGTCTGCTGTACCAGAAAACTGGAAGAGCTTTGCTCAGGTACCCATAAAGAACAGGCTTTGTAAACCTATAAGGAAATGTTCCATCCTCAGCACTGGAAAAAAAGGCACACATACACAAAGCTTCATATCATCTTCTACAGCTCCTACCTTAAAAACAAAACAGTGATCACTGAACCCTTAGCCAGTTTATCTGATCTATTACTTATACCACTTAGTAGAGACTAATCCCTAGTTAGGCTAGCAATTAATCACAAATCCACATATACATATACAAGTGGTTGGCTAACAAATAGTCGTTGGCCAAACAAAATCTAGCCAGGAGTCTTTACTGTCCTTACTTTTTAATAAAAATTTACCAGAACACAACACATTTAGATAGTGCTACAAAGCACCACAGACAAATATCTTTCCTACTTTGTTTATTATACCCCCATTTCCCCAAAACTCCTGCAAATAAACAAGCTGCAAAGAACCCCAGTATCAAACAAATGGCTGGTAGTGCTCAATGTGCAATCTGTTAGCTGACTTGTTTGTTTTGAAACAAGGTCTGACCACCCAGGTTGGTCTCACACTCAAGATGCGTTTGTCTCATATTCTGTGGTGGTGCACACCTTTTATAACAGCACTCAAGAGACTGAGGCAGGAGATTGCTATAAGTTTTAGGCCAGCCTGAGCTACAAAGTGAGACCCTGTTTCATATATAAATAAACACAGCTAAATATTTTTTTAAAATCTCTACCAAGTCCCTAGGAGAACTGAAGTTTTATGCTAAAAAGGCAATTAGTCACTGTAGGTCAGTATTACACATAAAACTTAAAATTTTACTCCTAGCTTGTCCTGAAGGTACAAGCCTGAGTCTCAGCTACTCAGGAGGCTTAGGCAGTAACTCAGCAGCCCTTGCTCCCAAACAACAACAACAACAACTGAGTTGGGGGCAACAAGGTAGTTCAGCAGATAAGGTGCTTGCTGTTAAGCCTGATTAACAGATTTTGATCTCCAGGCTCCACATGGTAAAGAGAGAGAGCTAAGATCCATTCATTGGAAGGAGAGAATTGACTCTTGAAAGTTCTCCAGAGTTCCACAGATGTGTGTGTCACACACACACACACACACACACACACACACACACACACACACACACACACACAGAGGGGGGAGGGAGAGAATAAACGAATCAATGAATCAACAAAAATTTTAAATTTTTAAAAAATGGGCTAGGGAAAAGCACTTGTCTTCATGTATCCGGGTTCAAACAAACACTCCTAGCAAAAACAGGAAGTAGCTTTGAAGTGAATAATAACTCACTTCAAAAATCAAGACAACTTTTTTTCCCCTTTGAGACAGGATCTCACTGTGTACCCCTAATTGGCCTGGAACTTGCTGTATAGACAAGGGTGGCCTCGAACTCACAGAAATCCACTACCTGCCTCTGCCTCTCAAGGGTTTGAAATAAAGATATGTGCCAACGTACCCAACAAGTCTAGACAATTTTATCCCAATGTCATAACAGACATACTTAATTTATAATTGTCTCAAGACTGTACACATAGCTAAAATGCATGGGACATCTGGAAAAAATAAGGTTTTGACAAGTCTCATGTGAAAGACTCAGGAGCACCCAGGTGAAGAGCATGTAGGCAACTAGCTGTCTGAAGTTAGGGCTCAAGGAAAGGCATTCTACTTGTGGAGTGAAATATTTAAAGCCTGGAGGTGAGTTTGGGGGTATCAATGGAGGCAACTTAGATATAACACAGACCATGAAGGAAAAAGGATGTACAAGGAGGAAGAATGAACACCAAGATCAACCTGGAATGACCTGGACTGCTAATAGTGGTAGAAGTAAAGACAACCCAAATCCCAAAAATACATCACTGTAGATGCGATTACTCCCCTGAAGCCCACTGGTAGAATCTCAACACAATATCCTTCAGTTTGGTAGGAGTCTGGGTCCCTGGTTGGTGGGCTGAGAAACAGAAACTAATTTGGGCCTTACTATTAAATAATTATGCTTTCTAGAACAACTCAAATGGCCATTGTTAAATACATAAGCAAAATGTATACAGGTACAATGGAATATTATTCAGCCCTTTGAGATGTAGCTCAGAGTTAGGGTACATGCATAAGATCTGAGGTTCCATCTCACTATCCTCATGGTACCAAAAAGGGTGCTTTGTCATATGTTACAATAAGGATGAATTTTGACATTATACTATATGACATACACTAGATTAAAAAAAAATGTAACTCCATTTATATGAAGTACCTAAGTACCCAAAACTATAGAGACAGAAATAGAATGGTGGTCCCAAGGAGCTGGAAAATGGAAGGAGAAATGGATAGTTAGCACTTAATGGGCCAAAGTTACAGTATGACAGGATGGAATGCTGTGAAGAAACAGACACTAGTGATGGCTGTACAACAGTGGAAAATTTACCTAATGCCACTGAGTCTACATCTCAACATGCTTAAAATGCTCAATTTTATATTGGATATATTTTCACACAATAAAATGTTGTGTACACTTCAATATATGTAAGGAAGAAAACAATTCTGGCTCAGTATAAAACTGATAGGGACTAAACTTTAAAATACACCCTTGACCCCCACAACTTTTAATTGTACTAACATTAAGAAAATATTTAGGGGAGGCCTGGTAGGGAGGTGGGGTGGACACATCCTCTTGGAGACAGGGAGGAGGAGGAATGGAATGAGGAACTGTGGGAGGGCAGACCTGGAGGTGGGTAATGACTAGACTGCAAAAACATAAAAGTAATTTTAAAAAAAGAAATTTAGGAAAGCTATGGTAACAGGGTTACTGTGCTAGGAACTGAGCTTTATGCACGTAAGCCAAGCACTTCATAATGGACCCTAAATATCTCCAGTCTCAGTTTTTCTGCAACTGGGTCTCATAACATATCCCACACTGCCCTTGAACTCCCAGGAGTTGGAATTATTAAGTATGCCACTCTGCCTGGCCAAGACAGTTTTTGGCACAGTATTTCCTCAAAATGATGTATTATCTGTGACTGAGTCAGCTATGGTGATTGGGTTTTAAGAGTCAGTTTTCTGTCCTGTTCCCACAAATGCTTATTTGATGTGTTCTGGGGCATTCTATCAAAGTGATCTCATCTGATCCCTTCTACTTTCTCAAGGAAAGCTGATGCCGGCCCTATCATTTCTTGTCTACAAAGGTCTTTATTTACTAACAGAACACCCATCTTCCTTTTTCAACTACACTCCATATTTTCCAGGGAAAACATGTTTGCATTTGGGAGACAGCATGGTATTTTCCTTTCTATTGCTCCCTTGACAAGAGATTTTTATATAGGAAGGAGGAATGTAATAAAAAAGAAATAAAAAGCTGGTACTGTACTTCTAGCCTGCTGCCACTGTAGCCTACAATCTGATACTGCTCCAGCATGGTGAGCGTGCCTAGGACCTAGAGAACAACTTCAGCGCCAACTGCGTGGGCAAGCATTGGGAAAAGCTGACTATGAATTTGATGTCTGTTTCACCTCAGTGCAGAAAAAAAAGCAATCCGATCCTTTGAACAGCTGCCAATAGAGAAGACTTAGCACCTCAATGTGTATGGGGTCTGACTGGCCTCAATAAAGCAGAAACTACTGCCAAGTATGGAGAGACACAGGTGAAGATTTGAATGCGCTCCTATGATGTTTCACCACCACCCATGGTGCCTAAACATTCCTTGTACAACATCAGTAAGGATCACAGGTATGCAGACTCGCTGAGGATCAACTACCCTCTTGCCTATAAATCAGGTAAGACAATAGAATCCTTTAGACTCTCAGAAGAGTGTGTCTTTATTAAAGCTCATGATAACAGCATTTAGGGTATCATCAAATATCTAGAGGTTCTCCTTCAAGAGGTCATCATGGTGAACCTGAACCTTACAACCTTTCCCCTCTTTGATCTGGGAGATTTCTTCAAAGAAGGAAACTTAGACAACAGCTTAAGACCATCAAGCTCACACAATTCCTTGGGGATGAAGAAACCCAAATGTGAAGCTGTGAAAATTATGGGTCCTTGGAGCAAGGCCAAGAAGTAAAGGCAAACAAGCTCATTATTTCAAAAACCATTTTCCCTTCTCATTCAATTATTCTATATCTCATGTCTCCAACACCTTTACACTGATTATATCTTCAGGATCTTAACTGGTAGTTTCAAATGGAGACATGTGGCTCCCATCTTCATTTTAGTATTTTGTCTCCTAAACCCACTCCCTTCACAGAATCTAGTCAGAATAGCACCTCAGTCCTTAGTCCAAACCCAGGAAATGCTCCTTTTATCCAGGAGAGTCAAGTTTGTCTTAGTGCATTGTTTACTAAGGACCTGCTTGGAAAGAAGACAAAAGAACCATGATGGGTCATGCCCAGTGAACAACTAGAGTCTATTTTTCTCCCTAGAGCCTGTCCTATGTGTTAGGTCTCAAAGAAATCCTGAACAAATGGCTGATGTGTCTATTTAATATATCAAAGTGGATACTGGCCACTGGGTTATCCCAGAATCTCTCAACATTACAAGTACCAGTTATAAAGTTGTCTTGGCTGGCAAACCCTGCTCCCTACTCTAAACCTCCCCAGGCCCTGAGCTTTCACTTTCTTTTCCCCAGCTTCTCTTTTCATATAAAATTTAACCATTTTAGCTATGAACCCTCTTGCTTCCCACAGACTTTCTTGGGTCCAAGAGAAGAAATCCTCTCTTAGCCTCTTCCTCTCCCCTCTCCTCTCTTCTTCTCTCCTCTCATGGTCCTGTTTAGTCTGCTGGCCATGTTCAGTCTGGACTCTTCCGTATTCCTCTGGCAGTTCTCTAGACAATAAACCTTCTCAACCATACCTTGGAGCTATCATGTTCTCATTTTCCATTATGTTGTACTTCAGTTGGGTAACTGGGGATGGTGATCATTCTCCAATGAAAGATGAATGTGTCCTGCATAGTGATTTTTAAAAAACAATTCCCTCCCTGACCCTAAAGGAGCTGGCTCTAGAAGCCTGGAATCAATCCCGAATCAAGCTTATGTGCTATATTTAATAGTATACAAAACTCCTTCTGAGGTTTTTCTACTGGTAGCTGAAATAGTCCTACATGTGGTCAACAGAAAAAAATCAACCATTCCCCACACCAAATTGGGATAAATTCCTTGGCCTCAAAGGACCAGGAGTTCATCCTTAGTTGTATTTTCTGCTTTGTTTTGTGGCAGTGAAATGGTCCTTAATAACATCTAAGCACATAGAATTTCATCATATCTCATAAATCAGGTTCAGATGCTTGGCACTGCTATGTGAATACTGCTACTCACTTTGTACATAACAGAGTAACATATTTTTCCAGATCAGTATAAGAAAATTATGTACAATTTTTAAAAAGAAAATGCTTTTTCTTTTTTTCTTTTTCTTTTCTTTTTTTTGGTTTTTCGAGACAGGGTTTCTCTGTGTAGCCCTGGCTGTCCTGGAACTCACTTTGTAGACCAGGCTGGCCTTGAACTCGGAAATCTGCCTGCTTCTGCCTCCCAAGTGCTGAGATCAAAGGCGTGTACCTTTTCCATGCCTGAAGAAAATGCTTTATCAATTTCCATTCTATACTAAACTCATATGCTATTTCAAGTTGGACTTAATTATTCATTCTGGTACTAAAAAACAAACTTAAATTTGGCACCAATTTTCAAGGAATAATGACTGTGGTTTAGAGTGAGCCAGGCATGGGTGGTACAAATCTGTGATCCCAGAACTCAAGAGTTTAAGGCAAAGGATTATGAGTTTGTGGCCAGCCTAAGCTACACAGTGAGACCTTGTCTCAAACAAGCAAACAAATAAAAATAGAAAACAGAATTGCTACATGATACTTGTTACACTGTAGTCCTGTGTTTTTGTAAGGAAAAGTCAGAGTGTGTGTTTAACTACCAATGGCAAAACTATAGACTTTTTACTGTAAGTAAAAAGTGAAGTCTTGGGAAGACAAAAGAATATGAATTCTATAGGTAACCAGGTGTACTGTGGATGAAACATTATAATTTGGTGTAATGGAAATATGAAGGGCCATATTTACCTGAGGTTCAAAGTGGAGGATGCAAAAGCTCCACAAACAAAATGTGTAGAGCAACTTGAAAGGAAATACAGCAGGAGTAAGGGAGGCCATTCCATGGAGGTCTTGACATGAAGAAACTTGCAGGCAGGAAATGGAGGCATGCCAGAGGGATGAGTCAGGGGAAACAGTGTAAAAAATACACAGGAGTGTGGGAGGATCCGGGCAGAAAGTGAGAAAACTGAGAACTTGACCTTGAAGCAGAATGTGGGCACTGTTCTTTGGGTAGTGGAAGTGGGTGAGAGAGGGCAGAGAAGTCAAGTGTGAACTTATGAAAATAACTGCTTCAGGATATTAACCTTGTAGTGAGAATAAAAACAAATGTCTTCAACAAAAGAATAGAACAGCAAAGGCCAGGCATGGTGGTAGGCACCTGATATCCTGGCAGTAGTGGAGTGAGGCTGAAGTAGGAGAATTGCAAGTTTGGGGACAATCTAGGCTACAGTAAAACCTTGTATTAAGTGCAAGGCAAGAAGACCCACCCCTGAAGCCTTTTCAATGCTCTTGACAGAGGTCAAGACATCTTCATAGTATAAAGACAACTAAGATAAGCAGGATTTTTCTGGTGGCCATTCATGTTGAAGTCAAATTCTGAGCTTGGGAAAATGGAACATACCCACATGTCCAGTAATCAGAATGAAAGAGGGAAGAGCAACTTTGCTGTTTTATGAGTCTAAGATCACACTTCAAAATGTGAGTCATACCTTCAGGTTATCAGTTGTAATTATCTCCAGAATATTTTACCTTCCAATGAATAGCCTAAAGTGCATGACCAGGCCATGCCTTTTGTCACACAGGAGAATAATAACTTCCCAGTCTTCTTAAATCCATTACTCATTCTGTTTGGTCTCAGTTCCCTCAGAAAGGAAACATGACTCAGGCCAAGGGTGGGGTACTTAACAGGTTGGGAAATACCATTAAGGTGGGACTTCAGGGAAAAATAATATAGAGGTCTAATAATCTTTTCATCCATCTCTGAAATGAGGTTTAGGTTATACTTGGCCCTAAGACAGAGAGAGGCAGATGTGACCTGGATGGGGTGACAGAGACAGGTAAATGAAATGTTTAAAAGGAAGGTGATGAATTGGTGACAAGTTCTGATGCAAGGGCAGGGTCATGTAGACACCAAAATGCAAAGCAGAAGTGACCATGGGGCCTCAGTCTCCCAAGGAGAGCATAAGATCAAGGGGCTGTGCAGATAGCTATTAGTGAACTAAAAGGAGCTGACTGCTCTGCTGACTGTGAGAACCAGGCAATCGGTTAAAGTGTTGCAAGGCAGAGAGGCAGGCTCAGCAGCCAGGTAGGATAGACTGGGAACCAGAGAGCAATTTACATTCTGTGGTAAGGACTCAGGTTTTCATGATGATGGGTGACCTTCAGATGAGGTGAAAGCCTAAAGACTATAATATCTGGCAAATCTCTATCAGGACAAGATTGTACTCTAAACAGTGCCAGAAATAGTCTGCCTAAGAGAAACCAAGGGGCAGAAAAAACAAACCTAGAAAAAAAAATTTTCTGGAGAAAGCTTTATTTCTGCTGAAACAAAGGATTTAAAAACAGCATATTTCCAGTACTTCTAGTTAGCAAAGCACCACCAGTTAGCAATCCAATGCCCTAACTCGAAACTTTAAACCTGAAAAAAAAAAGTAAAAGAAAGAAAGAAAGAAAAGCTTATCTATAGAGCCAAAGCAGTGTTGGAGGAAGGAAGAAATCTAGAACCATCCTGATTTGACCCTCCAAAGCCAAGACTCACATCTCAATGACAGCAAAACCCAAGCTCTGAAACAATACCCTATCCTGGGAACATCTTTCCTGAAGTCACAGCCAGCACTTTTTCAGTACTGTCAGCAGAGGGCACTGGAGTGACACCAACAGACGACTGGTTTCCCTTCCTTAACTCACTGCCTGTAGGACATGGCAGTCCTGTGGTACACCTAGTGACCTTTGAGATAGTCTCAAAGGTGACTTTCTTAGTTTCATTAGCACCCCTTGGGCAGCTTCCCAGTGAGTTTTAGCAACAACTTTCAAATGGCTTTCTAGTGAGTTTCAGGGCATCCTAGCCAGTTTCCTAGTGAGCTGTGGCCCTGGCTGTCTTCCCTATCTAGAGAGGAGATAGATATAAACACAGTCAGTCTCTGTCTCTGTCTGTCTGTCTGTTCGTCCGTCTCTCTCTCTCTCTCTCTCTCTCTCTCTCTCACTCACACACACACACACACCACTGAGCTTTTGGGGTGCTGGGGAAGGGAAGACAGATTTCTCTTTTTGTACATACCCTGGAGAGTCTGCCTTCTTTTTTTATATGCTATTCACATTTGTTTTGAGTTCTTTTTACTAGTTAATGCCAAGTCAAAACAAAAAACAAAACAAAACAAAAACAATAGCCTGATGCTAGTTAATGATTCTATACAGTATTTAAGTGATAAGTCCACGCTATAGTGCCAAAACTAGCACCAAACTACCACATTCAAGCAATCTCTTGCCTCAGGATCCTGAGAAGCTGTGACAATAGGTGCATGAGCAGGAGAATTTTTTTTTATCAAGAGCCACAGGCAAAGAGTAAATTAGTCTTGCATTTCAAGACCTCTGGTCTCTATGGCAACTGCTCTAGTTTGTTTTTATAAAGAGGCAAGACAGAAAATAACACAGCCAATTCACTAAATTCTGATTTGTATTAAGCAATCTTTATTCTAATTTGTGTGGTTTGTTACTCAAAACTAATTGATAAAAGTTCTGAGGCAAATGCACTACCAAATACACAGCCCTGATGGCACAAAGGAAGAAAAAAACAGGTGACAAGGTAGAAAAAGGGTTGTGTCATGTAGGGTTTACAAAACATTGAAGCAGGAAATGGGACTTAAGACTTGTTTGTACAGGATTTGGGAAAAAGTTACTTATTTTTCTTTAATCTCACTTTGGTCATCCAAAAACCTGATTGTCTAAACTGGGTTTGGTGATGCACTGCTGTAATCTCAGCTATTTGGGAGGCTTATTTAGTAGAAGTGGGAGCTCCAAGCCAGCCTGGACTACAGTGAGACCAAATATCAATAAACCAGAACAATAAAAGCAAGCAATTAAAAAACTACCAGGACAACCAGGCATGGTGGCAAATACCCATAATCCCAGAACTGGAGAGGTAGGAGGCAAAAGGATCCAGAGTCCAAGGTCAGCCTCAACTACATTATTCTACTCAAGACTAACTTGAGCTACACAGATCCTACCTCAAATAGGAAAAGGAGAGAGGTAGAGAAAGAAAAGGAGAAGAAAGTTAAGGGAATTGGGGAATGAGAAGAAAAGGAAAAGGGGGAAAGGGAAAAAAGAGAGAAGAAGGAAGAGAAAGGAGAATGGACAAAAAGAAAACATCCAGAGCAACCAGGAAAGACAACCAGGAAGATAAAAGTAAGATAAAAATGAAGATACGTTACAAACTCATAATACTAAGTATACTCACAGACCACTGTTATTGTTACAATCCATTTATGTCAGATTGAGATTAAAGCCAACCATGGTGGCATGTGCCTGTAAAATCCCAGCATTTAGGAGATGAAGGCAAAAGGATTAGTTCAAGGTCATCCTATATAAGTATGGGATACACAGATCCTGCCTCCAAAAAACAAAAACACCCTAGGTCAATTATAGGATACAACTGAGATAAAGAAGGAAACATACTACAAACTCCAAGTATTATACAAATTTATTCACAAATCACTAATATTGTTATAATCTATTTATGATGGATTGGGACTGGGAGCTAGGCTTTGTAGGGTATGCCTGCAATCCAACACTTGGGAGGTGGAGGCAGGAGGATGGCAAGCAGTTCAAAGTAATCCACAGCTAGTGAGTTTCAGGTCATCTTGGGCTACATAAGATCTTATCTCAATAACCAAAAAGAGTGGTATGGAGTGGGAGGAAGAAGAAAAAGAAAGGGGGGCAGGGACTGAAATGAAGTTCAGACAACCCCACTCTCAGGTTCAGTGGCAACTTACACAGATCTTGGTAATAACATGAGAACATCAGAAGCTTAGTAGAAAGGGAGACCTCTCCACTAGCCATTTACTCCAAAGTTACTTAAGGTAGAATATTTCCTAAGCTCTTATATTTAGAAAGGTTTGTTATCCCCTACATTTGTATTGTCTAAACACAGTAAGTTTTCTATACAGCTGGTATAACATTACAGAAAACACAAAAGTTGAAATTTGTAAATGGGGTGACTTTTAAAAGTTTAGCCTAAGTGAATTATGTAGAAACCAGGTCACATTTCCCCTGTGAATTAAAGGTTACCTAATATCTGGAGGTGAGGGTGGGGGGGTATGGCTAAGTGGTAAAGCACTTATTTAGCCCTGACAAGGACCTGAGTTCCATACTTAGTGATGTAAGAAAACTAAAGAACCTTCTATGAATCTTGTCTGACACATAGCCACTGATTTTGTTGGACATGATGGAAATCACCTGTAATCTCAACACTTAAAAGTTTGAGGCAGGAGGATTGAGAGTTAGAGGCTAGCTGAAATACAAACTACATAGCAAGTCTGAAGCCCTACATAGAAAGATGGTAGAGGGGGAGGGGAGTAAGTAACTTGTTAGGCTAATACAATTCTCTCTTTAAAATGTCATGGTCTAAATATCCTGTACTTATAATCAAGTGAGTAACAGAAAAGAATACATGCACATTTCACCAGCTGGGCCTCTGAAGGAAGAGACTGTGCATGGGTCAGGAAAACTGTTTTCAAGGATCTCTATTCTTTAGGTCAAAAGAGGAAGCTGCCAAGGCAGAGGTGGTGCAACAGATGGGAGAGGTCATGTCACAGTCGCACAGGACAATGGATAGATGCAGAGGGGCCCAGAAGGGAGCTCCAACCTGTTTTCACACTCTACTGCTCTACATCTTCTTCACCTTGACAAGCAAGGGCTGTGCTAATAACCACCAGCAGTTCAACTCAGTTAAGGGATAACTAGTCCAAGGCCCTCTATTTGCCTGTGACCCTTCTCCCAGTCAGCAGTTTCTAATGCTTTTAAAATCCCCTTGTCACAGAACCCTTGGTGCTTCTGCTTCCTGACTAAACTTAGAAAGAAAAAGGTCCCTGTCCTCAGGTCCTCAGCTGTGCATTGACAACCTATGCAGCCAGCAATGTGGGACAACGTCAAACTTCAGAATGGTACTAGGATCATGGTATCTACAGGGACAAAAGCACATGCAACCACTTTTACATATACAGCTCAATGGCCTGATACATAATGCACAAGAGAATAGCAAATAACTGGAGCTATGTGTATAGATGTGTGGTAGTCAGCTTTCCAAAACTATGACAAAATGCCTAGGAGAATCACTTGAAAGGCTGCCTCTGAGCTGTGACAAAGCAGTAAACAGGGCAGCAGAAGCACCTGGTAAATAGAACACATGTGTTCACCTCAAAGCAGTCAAGACATGAATGAGGCAGAGCCTGGGGTATCAACATTTCCTTCAAGGGCATGTCCTCAGTGGCCTATCTTCAGTTACTAGGGACCACTTCCTACAGGTTTCACCATCTAATAGCACCACACATCAGCAACTTTTAATACAGGGACATCAGGAGGCCTTTAAGATCCAAATCATACCATTATATTTAGCAAAGACCCTCAGAAGAATGTTTATACCAATATTGAATGTAAGAACTCAAGAGTGACTATTTTACCCAAATACTTGGTTAGTAGAAATTTGGGGTAAAAAAAAATTGGATAGCCAAACAGAATACCTTACCTTAAACCAAGCTTCTTAGCAGCACTGATAACCTTTGGGGCCAGGTCATTCTTTGCTTTGGGCAGAATGGATGTCCTATGCTGCTACTTAGCACCATCCTCAGCTTTCACCTGCTAGCTACTGCTATCAACTCTCCAGACATTGTCACATGCCTCCTGAGAGACAGAATCCCTCCCAGTGGAGAACCACTATGTTAAAAGATATTTTGGAAAATCTAGAATGACTCATGTTGAACAGAAAACCAAAGCCAAGTTACTTCCTATGTGCCATAGCAAGAAGCAGGAAGCAACCTGGGTCACACAAATGCAGAATGCCTAACAGCTTGGAGGGTCATCATATTTAACATTATTCTACCATTTCCATGCAAATAAGGTCTTGATATTCTAGTCAGCATTCGTTTTGCTGTCACACACCTCAATAATTATGGACACACTGTCATTACTGAAATGTATACTACTCTGGCCCATTCACATTCAGCCTAGAGAACCCCAGACCTTATGTACTGGAAGCTTGGTCCTTCCTGGTGGAGCAATTGAGAGGTAACTAGGTTTTGAGGGCTCTGACCTAATCATAAAATAAGCCATTAGTGAGTTCATTATATTATCATGACTGGTAAGTGAGGTGTAGTTGGAGAAAGTAGGTTATGACCTAGATGGGATATATCATGTCCCTGATTCTGTGCCCCTTTCTCTGCTTCCTGGCTATTGTGAAATGAATAGTTCTGTTCCACCACACCCTTTCATCATAATGTTCAGCCTTATCAGAGATACAGAAGCAACAGAGGAGCCAGATGACCATTGACTGTAACATCTGAAACTAGGAGCCAGAATAAGTCTCTCCTCCACTGAGTTACTTTTATCAGATGGTCTGTTACAGTGACAAAAGAGCTCTAACACAATCAGCATTTTTCTAAGGACAAAGACCAAATTTAATATATATATTTTTTCTCCTCTCATGTACAAATGTCCTGACCACACAATAGGCACCATTTCTGGAAAGGATGAAAAAGAGGAAAAGAATCAGCAAAGATAAAGAAAAGTTCCTGACTATAGCCTAGTATTCATCTCAGGATAATGTGAGGGGATAAAAGGGGTAGGGTAGGTACACACCACCACCACCACACCATACCATGATGGCTGTTCAAGGTTTCCAAATATTTAGCTTTCCAAATAGGCTTTCCACCCATCTAGCAACAATGCTTACGTGTTCCTAGGCAATTCTCACAGATTTCTGGGTAAAAAGGAGTCAGGTCATTTAAATGCTTGCTTCCATAGAGATTACTAGGATTACTGAAATCTGCAGTTTTCAAAGCACAAAGGCAATCTGGAAGAACAGATACACAATCAAGGAACAGGAAACAGAACTGCTGGGTGTTAGAATACAGAGTTCCAGCTGCTCAGGACACATAGCTGTTTATTTTTAATGGACATTCCCATCCTAGGGCTAGTTCAAAGGATGTGTTGCTCTTAAACAATTGAATGCACTGTGGCTGTGCACATAAGAAGGAAAGAGGGAGGGGGAACTGAGCTACAGTGACTTCCCTTGAAGTGAACTCATAGGCATCACCACCCCCAGCCTTCCTCTTTCTCTTGAATAGAGTATGATGCTCTTGCTATTCACAAAGACTATCTTTTATTGGGAAAACATTTTGGTGATCCTTTTCAAAAACATTTTTGTAAAGCTCTGGCTTTGACATGCAAGGGTTTACAGGGTTGGAAGGTCAAACACAAGGGGTGGGGGGACTGGGAGTACAAAACAACCCTGAAGCAATGACATGATCCTCTGTTTAGAAGCCATAGTCACTATCCAGGGCCACAGAGAAACAACTTTAGGGGGGAGCAGGTGTCTCCAGCTAACCACCTATATATTTTACAGAGCAGACTGTTTTCAAATGTTTACATTGCTTTTCAAAAGAAATGATTCCTCTATTCCATCTCACCCTGCAAAAACAGTATTATGTTGCTGGGTACGATAGATATCTGTCATTCTGTATTTGGGAGGCTAAGGAAAGATCATGAATTTGAGATCAGTACAGGGTACATAGGGAGGCACTATTTTAAAAGGGGTTGGTAGCTGGGGTTATTGCTCACTGCTGGAAGCCTTACATTATTTTTAAAAATCCCAGTAATACAAAATTTAAAAATAATTAAAGAACCATGTTCATGGCTGGCTCATTTAATTCAAAACTTATTCTCAGATATAAATACCCATGGGTTTTTAATCATCCATGCATGTTCCCAGCACCTCAAGGTGCTCAAGTCCCTTAATAGAATGGTTTGTTATTAAAAAGGTAGAGTTCACTTTCCCTGTTTTCTTTGTCCTGGATTTACCATTCAAAGGTCCAGGACTCTCCATTGTTGACCTTTCCCTGTAGCTTGACTCATGTCCAAGTTCCTTCCCTGTGATCCTAGATTGTGTCTTTTGGAAGTCTTCCCTCTCCCTCCCTCTTCACTAATATTGAATTCTCTGTGATAACTCCCAGCCTCATGCTTTCCAGTGTCTGAATCCTCTGCAGAGGGAAGAGAGTGCACTATGCAGAGAGAAGAGCAGAAAAGTTCTGGAAGCTGCAAAGCAATCTACAGAGACGTGTGGGGCTATCTCTTTGCTCTGTCCTTGAACTAAGGATGGATACCTGTGGATGCAGCAGCTACTTAGCAACAAGGAAGACTTGAGGGCTAGAGGCCCATGTGTGGCATGGCTATAGGGTCTAGACAAAGCAGCAGGACTCTGAGACTCCAGAAAATTTTCTGGTCCAGGATTCCTGCTATATACCTAAAGAGCCTACAATGAGGTAGTTAGAATAGCTCTTCCCAGAAAAGTCTGATGTTTCAGATGGTTTCTAGGTCTATTTACTTAATGATTTATTGTTTGTTTGTTTGTTGGGGGACACAGTACCACTCTATAGCCCAGGTGGGCCTCAAACTCCTAATCCTCTCACCTTAGTCTCTGAAGTACTGATATTACAAATGTGCAACATGCCCAGCTTATATACTTGTTTTTTGATATTTTATTTTATTTTTATTTATTGTAGATGGGGTCTCATCAGTCCAGGTTGACCTGGAACTCACTATGTAGCTGAGGTTGACCTTGAACTTCTGATTCTCTTGAATCTACCTCCTAAGAGCTGAGATGAAATGCATGAACCACTGAGTCTGGGTTAAATTTTTGTTTTTTCTTTCAAAACACAACACCAATGTGAATAGTTCTAGGTGGTAAGATGTTGCTTACTTTTATAATTAGAACTATGAAATAGTAAAATTTATTATTGTTGCTGAAAAAAAGCAAAGAAAAACCTTGCTGATTTTGCTTTCTTTAAGAGAAGACATATTGGGTTAAGTGTGTTAAACATGGATGGGGCTATAGGGTCTCCTCAGCACCACCAATAAATAAATAATGAATAAGAATAAAAATAGATTAAATTTACCCTACATCTACCTCCTACAATGGCATTATTACATTTCTATTTTTATCTAATGCCTGAATTTCCTGCTAACAAGAAAATGTTCAGTTGTCTTTGTTATCCGATAGAGGGGCCAGTGTTTCTATTATCCCCTACGGATACCAACGGTCTGATGATCATCACGTCCCTTATATACTATGGAACAGTGCACTCATACATCTACTCATGACCTATCATATACTTTAACCCGTCTCTGGATCATCAATAATATCCAATACAATGCAAGTGTCATGTACATATATTATTTGAGGACTAATAACAAGAGGGAAAAGTCTATACATGTTTAACACAATTTTTTTTCTCTAAATTTTTTGTGACTCATGGTTGGTTACATTTAACATAGTCAATGAACTAAAAAATATTTAAGAATTAATGTATGAAATTCAATTTCTTTAAGAGCAATGGAAATACATGAAGGCAATTTTTATTGTTTATCTGTCTGTTTGTTTCAAGAAAACTTAACACAGTTCTCATCTCATTAGTACTATTTACCTAGGCAGAAATGATACTAGAATCAAACCAAAATAGCCTATTATCTAAGTTGTAACTCTTCTGTCACTTAAAACATAGCAAGGTACTTAAAATTCATGCCACACTAACCAAGACAAGACTAAACAAAAACGAGACACCCTATGCTGACTTGCTCAGCAGCCAACTCTCCTACGGGAAAATCTTAATTCCTTAATAATATGTTTATTTCTTCGAAGTTCATCCACAGTTTGAGCGGATATAAAAGGAAAACTGCGGCTAGAGAAATGGCTCAGCAGTTAACAGTGCTTATTGCTCTTGCAGAAGCCCTGAGTTTGATTCCCAGGACCTACTGCAAGTGGCTCACAATTACCTGTAACTTTAGCTCCTGAGGGCCCAACACCCTCTCTTTCTGGCCTCTGTGAATGCTCCCCCCAACACACACCTAAGAATGGGGCCATCAATTCTTCTAGCTGGGCTTAAAATTCTTGACATAAGAAAACTGACCCCTCAAAGCCATTTCTGGTTCATTTTCATTTTTTTCTAATCTGACAATAGCCTTGCCTTACTTTTGTGTTCTGTTCTGTTCTGTTCTCATTCAGTCCTTTCAGGACAAATTTTTATGTAAAACTATACATTCATCTGCTAGAGTTAATATGGAAATATTTGGGGAATCTGTCCATCTTCAAAAAGGAATACAGATTGATTTCTTTATAGACTATAGATTTTTTTCAGCCCAGTGTGGTAGCTCAAATCAGCACAGCAGTCTGAGCTACACAGGAGGTTGAGGCAAGAAGATTATAAGTTCAAGGCCAGCCTGGGCTACACAGTAAGACAACTGTTTGAGAAACAAAACAACACACACACACACACACACACACACACACACACACACACACACACCCTGAAATATGACAGCTGGGCAAGAATTTGTCTTTCAATTCTACAGGAAAATAAAATAAAGATCATAAAGATAAGTGACTTACTGTCATAGTTACCATGTGTATGGGACTTCCACAAGAACAGAAAAGAATTTGTGGCTTTTAAACAGAAGAAAATGCAGAGGAATAAAACTCCTACAGTAGATCAGAGTCTTTCCCATCTAAACTCAAATCTCAGACTATATGACATGAGGATGGGACTAGCTATGAACTGCAGGCTTCTCCTGCCACCAACACACACAGCCACAACAGAAGCATAAGCAAAGGTCTATCAGAGTCCAAGGTGACAATGACAGATAGGAGTGACCTTTTCACATTTAGAATATAAATAGTCGTACTGTAGACTCATTTGATTAAAAAAAAATATGACAGAATCTCTAGATTCAATCTAATTATTCATACTCAAAATGCAAATTTGTTCTGCAACAATATACATTACAACAAATAAGAGTTCCCTGGGAGGAGAAGCCCTTGTTCCTGGGAAGGCTCGATGCCACAGTGTAGGGGAATACCAGGACAGGGAAGCAGGAGAGGGTTGATTGGGGAACAGGAGGAGGGGATATGGCTTATGGGATTTTCAGGGGTTGGGGGGGGACCAGGAAAGGGGACATTTGAAATGTAAATAAAGAATATATCTAATTTTTTAAAAAAAAGAGTTCCCTGGATTACAAAGTGCTGATTCTGGTTCACAAAGTGACACCTTCATCACTGAGTATTAATATACATGACCTAACTTATACCCTACTAACTCCTAATTAAAGCCTGCATTACTTATCAGCCAGCCTGAAAATAAATTAAGATTCAGTTTAGCTTATGATGGGCACAGGTGTGCAGAGCAAGGCAAAAAGAGGAACCAACACATTCCTGTGCTTACATGTCAGCAAAGTATCAGATTCAAATCTAAAATATACCAAACATATGAGACAGAATATTGCAACAGAGGACTTCCTTGAAAGGTGTGGGTAGGATCAGGGGCAAAGGATTAAGAGAAAATATCTTCCATTACTTTATATAGGTGATTACAGAGATTTCACTCTGTACAAATTCATTGAAATCTATGTTCATGTTGTAAACATTTCTCAAGAAAAAAGAAAATGTATTATTCCTGCTATAAGTTTATATGTCACTTAAAGAGGAGGAATGTTGTAGAATAAAAAGAGAACGAGGTACATGGAAGTCTCTGCCCCAGAACATGTGAAGGTGGCCTTATTTAGACACATTATCATTACAGATAATTATTAGTTAGGGTGAACTCATCTTAAATTACTATAAGAGGTAAACTCAGACATAAATGCATAGTAGATACATGATGGAGGTGAAGATTAGAATAAAATAGCCACAAACTAAAGGATGCCTAGGGCTACAAGAAGCTTAAAGAGAAAGAAATGACCCCTGCTGGAGCACACAAAAGGGGTGTGTCCCTGCTAACATCTTGATTTAGGGTGTCTGGCTTCCAGAATTTCAACTGTATATTTATTGTGAAACAACTAGTTTCAATTGGGCAGGGATGAGGCTCAATGTAGAATACTTGCCTTCCATGTAGGCAGCTTTCACTAGTGCTATAAAGACCTCCTTTGGCTTTAAGGTTTTAGAACTACAATTGTTTCACTTAGCCCAGAAGCTGGGAATACCCAAGATACAACTCACAGACCACATGAAGCTCAAGAAGAAGGAAGACCAAAGTGTGGATAATTGGGTCCTTTTTAGAAGGGGGATCAAAATATCCATGGGAGGAGATTTAGAGACAAAATGTGGAGCAGAGACTAAAGGAAAGGCCATTTAGAGACTGCCCCACCTGGGGATGCATCCCATATACAGTTACCAAACCCAGTCACTATTGCAGATGCCAACAAGTGCTTGCTGACAGGAGCCTGATATAGCTGTCTCCTGAAAGGCTCTGCCAGTGCCTGACAAATACAGAAGTGGATGCTCACACCCAACATTGGACTGAACACAAGGTCCCCAATGGAGGAGCTAGAGAACGGACCCAAGAGCTGAAGGGGTTTGCAGCCTCATAGGAAGAACAACAATATCAACCAACCAGTAACCCCAGAGCTCCCAGGGACTAAACCGCCAACCAAAGAGTACCCATGGCTCCTGCTACATATGTAGCAGAGGATGGCTTTGTTAGACATCAGTGAGAGGAGAGGCCCTTGGTCCTATGAAGGCTTGATGCCCCAGGGTAGGGGAATGCCAGGACAGGGAAGCAGGAGTGGGTGGGTTAGTGAGCAGGGGGAGGGTGGGATTGGATAGGGGGTTTTCAGAGGGAAAATGAGGAAAGGGGATAACATTTGGAATGTAAATAAAGAAAATATCTAATAAAAAAAAGAACTACAACTGTTGTCTTTACTGTGGGTCAAATTTAACCACCCTTAAAACTGGAATTTATAAAGATTGTCTTCATAGATATAAAATGTGATAGGTGATGAGAAGGATAATGCATAACAAGACAAAAAGCTGTACACCCAGCTTAGGGCAAGTGATAGCAATAAGAATGAATGAAGCCCCACATGCTACACAAAATTGGCAAGGAGCTAAGCAGAACCCAAATAGAAACTTCCCATAGGTGACTGGGAATCAGAAAGCAGTACATTGTACCTACTGTCCAATTAAAATACAAAGAAGAATAGATGAGATTTCTTCATCCATAGATTCATTCATTTTGCTGTAGTGCTGAGAATCAACTGCAGGGACTAGGTTCAATTCCAGAAGTAAGCACATGCTAAGACAGCCAGTAAGCACATTCTAGGCCAGCCACAACACAACTGACAAGGAAGGCCACTGCACTATATCCCAGCCTTGGAATGTATGTTCTTAAAAGCAAAGCATAGGAAAAAAAATTAGTTCCATTCACGACATTAGCTGATGTCCTGCTGGGAGGTTACCTGAAGGGCTTTTTTTTTTTGGTTTGACTTTTTCTGACAACCTTCATAAACCTTTTCATAGGCACTAACTTGCTCCAAAATGTTTTAATTGCTCAGCCAGATACTAGTCATGCTTTGCATTCTAATATATCTTGGTCAGCTTCACAAAAGGCTGCTTTTAATGAGCAAGCCCTTCTTTCTGGACAATAAATTTTTTTGAGGAAGTGATGGTGTTGGGTAATAGAACCCAGGCCCTCACACATGTGAAGCACACATGCTACCACTGAGCTACACCCCAACCCTCAGGCTGTAACTCATTAAAGGAACAGAAGCCTTTTTTCCAATATAGTAAACTTGTCAACTGAAAACTAGAAGCTGAAGGAGTAAAACAGACGTCAATCATTCAGGGAACATCCTCGGCCGTTAAATGTATCTAAATGCTTGATAACTGATTAACAGTTTTATGACCTAATAATGTTTAGAACTTTTTTTCGGTGCAAATGGAAGCTAGAAGTGGTGTCTGTCAGTAGGCAGAAGTGAAAAGAACACAATGGAATCTGACAGGGGAAACTGCAGCATTTTTAGAGTGCATGGTATTAACTTTCTAGGTCCTGTATGAGATCCAGACAAAGCACTGTTGCCACACAGATACATTCCAGGTGAAAAAGTAACTGTAAGAATGGCTGAGGAACCAATCATCTCAGGAACCAGCCCTGACTAGTCTCTGTCTAAATACCAGCTGCTCATTATGCTAACTAGCTTTTCGGGGTTTCCTTTACTTGATACTGGATGTGTCAACTGAAAACATCCCCCTAAAAATTCACTTTTCAAAAGAAAGGCAGACTCTACTAATATCAGAGTTCACAGCACTGTCTTAGAAGGCTGCAATACATTTTTTTAAAAAAGCAAACAAGACATGTTCCAGGACAGAATATGACTAGGTGAGATATGGACATTAAGCTCTGTGAACCCACTGCCATCTTCTTTTCTTCTCTGTCCATGCAAAGAGGAAAGACCTAGGAGTTAAAGAAACAAAAGAATGACCTAAGGCATTCCAACTAATATACTAGTTTGCTTTCAATTGCTGTGATAAGCATCAAAATCAAAAGAAGTTTGAAGGGAGAAAGAAACTTTTATTTGGCTTACATATCCTAATCAAGGTAAGGATAAGGGTTCAAGACTGGAGCCAGAGACAAGAACTGAAGCAGAACTAGTGAACAACACTGCTTACTGGCTTACTCTTCATGGCTTACTCAGCTTGCTTTCTCTTACAACACAGGACTACCTGCCAAAGGTGGCATTGCCCACAGTAGATAATGCAAAATCCAGATCCATCTCCAGAGAATCACCTAACATGAAAAAAGCCCACTTTGAAGGTTTTCATCCTGTATTATCCCACTCAAAAAATATTCTTGAAATAATACAATTACAAAAACGAGGGCAGGATTGAGGTGTGGTGGTGGTGGTGGCAGAAAGGGAACTATAAAAGAGCACAAGAGAGACGGTGTCCTTGTAGGAATGATAATATCCTGCATGTGACTTCTATTCACATCAATGACCTGATGTGATGCTGCTGCTATGGTACTACAAGCAGGAAGCCTAGGTAACAGGTCTATGGCACCTCTCCCTATCTTCACAACTACATGGAATCAACTGTTCCCAAGTGAATTTTAATTTTAAAACAAAAATGAACTATCAAATGTTAAATAATTAGTCAGGACTCCTGCCAGAACTGCAGGGGACTAACCATGAAGATCTTAGTGAAACACCTAGCTTTCCTCCCTCTTACAAAGTACTATCACCACCTTGAATTCATCCCCATTAAAGTCTCAAGTCTGAATACCCAGAAACACATTAACCTGTCTTCCTAATCCCAGATACCTAGACACCAGCATAAAAATACAATGAAAAACAGCCAGGATAGTATGTCTTCACTAGAGTACAGTTATCTTACCACAGCAGGCCCTGAGTATTCCAACACAGCTAAAAGCCCTCCAAAAAACCTCAAAACAGACTTTATGAATATGATAGAGGTCTTTAAAGAGGAAATGAATAAATTCCTTAAAGAAATCTATGGAAACCAAACAGTGGAAGGAAATGAATACAAATGACCAAGACCTAAAAGTGAAAATAAATAAAGGAAACCCAAATTGAGAAAAATCTGGAAATGAAAAAAATGTAGAAACTCAATCAGGAAACTCCAAGACAAACATCACCAACAGAATACAAGAGATGGATGAGAGAATCTCAGGCATTGAAGACGCAATAGAAGAAATGGATATATTGGTCAAAGAAAATATTAAATCTAAAAAACTCCTGGCACAAAACATCTAGGAAACCCGGGACAGTATAAAAAGACCAAATCTGAGAATAGGAATAGGGGAAGGAGAACCCCAACTTAAAGACACAGAAGACATTTTCAATAAAATCATAGAAGATAATTTCTTTAATCTATCAAGTTACAAGAGGAATACCGAATACCAAACAGACTGAAAGAGAAAACGATATCCTCTCGGAACAAAATAATCAGAATACTAAATATACAGAACAAAGACAACTAAAAGCTGCAGGGAAAAAAAGATCAAGTAACATAGAAAGGCAGATTATTATAATTACACCTAACTTCTCAATGGAGTCTAAAAGTTAGAAGGGTCTGGGCAGATATATTGCAGACTCTAATAGACTACACAGATAGCAGCCCAAGCTACTATACCTAGAAAAATTTTCAATCAACATTAGAAAATACAAATAACCCATGATAATTTAAACAATATCTATCTAAAAATACAACCCTTGAAAGGTATTAGAAGGTAAACTCCAACCTAAAGAATTATATAAAAGAAGACAAAGTCCAAAGAAAAGCACGCACATGGATGCGCGCGCACACACACACACACGCACACACACACACACACACACACACACACACACACACACAGAGAGAGAGAGAGAGAGAGAGAGAGAGAGAGAGAGAGAGAGAGAGAGAACCACTACCACCAACATAATAGGAATCAACACTCATTGGTTATTGATATTTCTCAACACCAATGGCCTCAATCCCTCACCCCTAAAAAAACAGATACAGAGCTAACAGAATGGATGGGAAATCAGAATCTATCCTGCTGCTGAATAAAGAAACACACCTTAATATCAAAGCTAGACATCACATCAGGGTACAAGGCTGGAAAAAGATATTCCAAGCAAACAGACCTAATAAGGCAACTGGTATAGCTATTTTAATATCTGACAAAAATAGACATCACATTAACATTAATCAGAAGAGAAAGGGAAGGATACTATATACTCAAAGGGAAATCCATCCAGAGGACACTGCAATTCTTAGCATCTATGTCCTAAATACAAGTGCAACCAACTCTGTAAAGGTAACACTACTACAGCTTAAATCACATACTGAATCTCACACACTGATAGTAGGAGACCTCAATATCTAACTCTCACAAACTAAACAGAGAAATGTGGGAGCTAACTGAAGTTATAAAAGAAATGGCCCTAATTGATATTTACAGAACATTTCGCCCAAACACAAACCCTCTCCTCAGCACCTCACAGAACTTTCTGAAAAATTGACCATATATTTAGACACAAAGCAAATCTCAACAAATACAAATACAAAAAAATGAAGTAGCTGAAGAACTCTATACTGAATGAAACCTGGGTTGTCAAATATTAAGAAAGAAATTAAAGACTTTCAAAAATTGAATGAAAATGAAAACACAATTTAGCCAAACATAGGGGATACAATGAGGACAGTACTAAGAGGCAAGAACATAGATTTCACTAAGTGACTACATTAAAATAAAATGGAGAAATCTCCCCTTCCAGCCTGTGCCTACCACTGAGGCAGATCATCAGCTTGTCTGCCCTCTGAAGAACCCAGTCTGAAGGCCTCCCAGGAGACCTGCTGCACCCAAGGCAGCAGGTAAGGAGGGACTCTCCCAAATAAGCACAACATGTGGGACGCCCAAGGAGCCCAGCAGACTCAGGACCCCATCCCCTCTGCTCAAACTCCACCACCTTTCCAACCTGCACCTTCCTCTGGGGCATATAAACAATGTGTCTTTCCCTTTGAAGAACCCAAAGTCTGAAGGACTCCCAGAAGATCTGCTGAAGCCAGGGACACAGATCTCCCAGGAGACCTGCAGCAACTCAGGTACACAGGAGGCAGTCTCCAGACAGAGACACCCAGGCCAGTTAACATAAGAGATAACCAGAATGCAAGAGGCAAGTGCAAGACCATAAGCATCAGAAGACAATAGTTTGGCATCATCAGAACCTGGATCTCCCACCACAGCAAGCCCTGGATACACAACACACTTAGAAACCAGGATGCTGGCCTAAAATCCTATCTCATGAAGATAAAAGTGTCCTTTAAGGAGGATATGAATAATTTACTGAAAGAAATACAGGAAAACATAGGTAAACACATAGAAGCCCTTAAAGAGGAAACAAATCCCTTAAAGAAATACAGGAAAAAACAAACAGGTGAAGGAATTGAACAAAGTGGGTCCAAGACCTGAAAAGAAGTAGAAAAAATAAAGAAATCACAAACAGAGGCAACCCTGGAAATGGAAAACCTAGGAAAGAAATCAGTAGTTACAGATGCAAGCATCAACAACAGAATACAAGAGATAGAAAAGAGAATCTCAGCTATAAAAGATACCTTAGAAGATATTGATACAACTGTCAAAGAAAATACAAAGCATGAAAAACTCCTAACCCAAAACATCCAGGAAATACAGGACACAATGAAAAGACTTTGAAGAGAACTAGGATTCTGAGTTCAAAGGATGGAAAAATGTCTTCAACAAAAATCATAGAAGAAAACTTCCCCAACCAAAACAGAGATATGGCCATAAATGTATAAGACGCCTATAGAATACCAAATAGATTGGACCAGAAAAGAAAATCCTCTGTCACACAATAATCAAAACACTAAAAGCACAGAACAAAGAAAGAGTATTAAAAGCAGTAAGGGGAAAAGGCCAAGTAACATATAAAGGCAGAACTATCAGAATTACACTAGAACTTCTCAACAGAGACTATGAAAGCCAGAAGAGCCTGGGTAGAACTCATACAGATCCTAAGAGAACATAAATGTCAGCCTAGGCTACTATACCCTGAACCCAAAATATTCCAGGATAAAACCAAACTTAAACAATGCCTATCTACCAAACTAGCCCTACAAAGGATTCTAGGAAGAAAAATCCAACACAAGGAGGATATCTACACCAAAGAAAAAACAAGAAATTAATCATCTCACAACAAAACCAAAACAAAAGTATCAAATATACATAATGCTACTCCTTAAAACAACAAACATAACAGGAACTAACAATCATCTGTCTTTAATATCTCTCATTATCATCTGCCCAATAAAAAGACCTACAGACTGGATATGCAAGCAGGATCCAGCATTTTGCTGCATACAAAAACCACACCTCAATGACAAAGGCAGACACTACCTCAGAGTAAAAGGCTGGGAAAAAGTCTTCCAGGCAAATAGTCCCAAGACACAAGCAGGAATTCTATTCTAATAACTAATAAAATAAGACTTTCAACCAAAAGTTATCAAAAAAGATGGGGAAGGACATTACAAATTCACCAAAGGAAAAATCTACCAAGAGAAAATCTCAATTCTAAACATCTAAATGGAAGGGCACCCACATTCATTAAAGAAACTTTACTAAAGTTCAAAACACATACTAAACCAGACACAATAATATTGGGAAACTTCAACACCACACTCTCACCAACTGGCAGGTTACTGAAACAGAAACTAAACAGACACACACTGAAATAGAAGCTATGAACCAAATGGATTTAACAGATATATACAGAACATTTCATCAAATATAGCTTCCTCTCATGGTACCTTCTCCAAAATTGACCATATAATCAGTCACAAAACAAGCCTCAACAGATACAAGAAGACTGAAATAATCCCATGCATCATATCAGATCACCAAGGACTAAGGCTAGACTTCAATAACAACAAAAAACAACAGAAAACCCACATACCCATGTAAACTGAACAACTCTCTACTCAATCATAACTTGGTCAGGAAAGAAATAAATTAAAGACATTCTGGAATTCAATGAAAATGATGACACAGAATACCCAAACTTATAGGATACAATGAAAGCAGTGTTAAGGGGAAAATCCATAACACTAAGTGCCCTCATAAAGAAATTGGAGAGATTCTATATTAACAACTTAACAGCACACCTGAAAGCCCTAGAACAAAAAGAAGCAAACACACCAAAGGAATAGACAGAAGAAATGGTCAAATTCAGGGCCAAAATCAACCAAATACAAAGAGAACTATACAAAGAATCAACAAAACGAAAAGCTGGTTCTTTTCAAAAATCAGTAAGATGTATAAACCCCTGGCCAAACTACCTAAGAGGCACAGAGACAGTATCCAAATTATCAAAATCAGAAATGAAAAGGGAAGTGCGCGCGCGCACAGACACACACAGACAGACAGAAGGACACACACACACAGACACACACACACACAAAACTGAGGAACTTCAAAGAAACATCAAATCCTCCTACAAAAGCCTGTACTCTATAAAACTGGAAAATCTAGACGAAAGCGATGATTTTCTAGCAGATACCATGCACCAAAGTTATATCAAGAGTAGGTAAACTATCTAAACAGTCCCATACCCCCTAAGGAAATAGAAGTCAACCTCTCAACCTAGGAATTTCGTGAGGTCATTGTTTTTAATTGCAGAGTAGTATTCCATTGTGTAAATATACCACATCTTCTGAATCCATCCCTCCGTTGAGGGACATCTGGGTTATTTCCAGCTTCTGGCTATTATAAATAAGACTGCTATGAACATAGTGGAGCATGTGTCCTTACTGCATGCAGGTAAAGCCTCTGGGTATATGCCCAGGAGTGGTAGAGCCGGATCCTGTAGGAGTGTCATGCCCAGATTTCTGCGGAACCGCCAGACTGCTTTCCAGAGTGGTTGTATCAGCTTGCAATCCCACCAGCAGTGGAGAAGTGTTCCTCTTTCTCCACATCCTCGCCAACAACTGCTGTCTCCTGTGTTTTTGATCTTAGCCATTCTGAATGGTGTGAGGTGGAATCTCAGGGTTGTTTTGATTTGCATTTCCCTAATGACTAAGGATGATGAACATCTCTTTAGGTGCTTCTCAGCCATTAGATAGTCTTCAGGTGAGAACTCTTTGTTTACCTCTGAACCCCATTTTTTAATAGGGTTGCTTGGCTCTCTGGAGTCTAACTTCTTGAGTTCTTTGTATATATTGGATATTAGCCCTCTGTTGGATGTAGGGTTGGTAAAGATCATTTCCCAGTTAGTTGGTTGCTGCTTTGTCTTTTTGACAGTGTCTTTTGCCTTACAGAAACTTTGTAATTTTAAGAGGTCCCATTTGTCAATTCTTGATCTTAGAGCATAAGCTATTGGAGTTCTATTCAGGAAATTCTCCCCTGTGCCCATATGTTCAAGGTTCTTCCCTAGTTTCCTTTCTATTAGTTTCAGTGTGTCCGGTTTTATGTGGAGGTCCTTGATCCAATGAACTCACGAAATTCCTAGGCAAATGGTCAGAACTTGAAAATATCATCCTTAGTGAGGTAACCCAATCACAAAAGAACACACATGGTATGCAGTCACTGATAAGGGGATATTAACCCAGAATCTCGGAATACCCTAGACACAATTCGCATATCAATAGATTTCCAAGAAGATGGAAGGAGAGACCCCTGATCCTGGAAAGACTGGATGTAGGGGAATGCCAGGACAGAGAAGCGAGAGGGGGTTGAATGGGGAAAAGAGGGAGGGAAGGGGGCTTATGGGACTTTCGGGGAGGAAAGAAATGGGAAAGGGGAAATGATTTGGAATGTAAATAAAAAAACTTACAAAATTAAAAAAAAAGAAAAAGAAAAAGTCATACCAAAAAAAAAAATGTCAATTTTAATAGTGAAAAAATTTTGTAGTTACAATGTCATTTAGAACATAAAGAAAACAATAGGGAGCCATTTTAAGATTTGTTGACAGTCTTTTATTTTAATGGTATCATCTAAGAGATGTAAATAAACAGCTTCCCCCCCACCAAAAAAAAAAAAAAAAAAAAAAAAAAAAACACCTCTCCACCAAAAAAAGCCCAGGGCCAGATGGTTTTAGTGCAGAATTCTATCAAACCTTCAAAGAAGAGTTAATACCAACACTCTTCAGACTACTCCATAAAACAGAAACAGAAAGAACACTACCTAATTCATTCTATGAAGCCATACTTACTCCTATACCTAAAGCATACAAAGACCCAACAAAGAGAACATCAGACCAATTTTGCCTATGAATACAAATGCAAAATTAATAAAATTCTCACAAACTGAATGCAAGAACATATCAAACCATTATTCACCATGATCAAGTAAGTTTCTTCCCTGGGAAGCAAGGTTGGTTCAATATACAAAAATCCATTAATATAATTCACTATATAAACAAACACAAATAAAAAAATCGGGCTGGAGAGATGGCTCAGTGGTTAAGAGCACTGACTGCTCTTCCGAAGGTCCTGAGTTCAAATCCCCACAACCACATGGTGGCTCACAGCCATCCGTAATGTGATCAGACGCCCTCTTCTGGAGTGTCTGAAGACAGCTACAGTGTGCTCACATATATAAATAAATAAATCTTTAAAAAAAAAATCACATGATCACCTCCTTAGATCCTGAAAAAGCATTTGACAAAATACAATACCGCTTCATTTTAAAAGTATTGGAGAGATCAGGAACTCAAGGCCCATACCTAAACACAGTAAAAGCAATATACAATAAGACAGCAGCTAATATCAAATTAAATGGAGAGATATTTGAAGCAATCTCACTAAAATTATGGAAAAGACAAAGCTGCCCACTCTAAGAGATCAAGGGGATACAAACTGGCAAAGAAGAAGTCAAGGTATCACTATTTGCTGATGATATCATAGTATACACAAGCAACCCCAAAAACTTCTACCAGAGAACTTCTACAGCTAAACAACTTCAGCAAACTGGCCAGATACAAAATTAACTCACACAAATCAGTAGCCTTCCTCTACTCAAAGGATAAACAGGTTGAGAAAGAAAATAGGGAAGCATCCTTCACAATAGTCACAAATTATATAAAGTATCTTGGGGTGATTCTAACCAAACAAGTGAAAGATCTGTGTGACAAGAACTTCAAGTCTCTGAAGAAAGAAGTATAAGACCTCAGAGAATGAGATCTCCCATGCTCATGGACTGATAGAAATAACATAGTAAAAATGGCCATCCTATCAAAAGCAATCCCCATCAAAATTCCAACACAATTCTTCACAGACATGGAAAGAACAATTCTCAATTTCATATGTAAAAACAAAAAACCCAGGAGAGTGAAAACAATTCTTTTTTTTGTTTGTTTTTTGTTTGGTTGTTTTTTTTTTTTTTTTCGATACAGGGTTTCTCTGTGTAGCCCTGGCTGCCCTGGAATTCACTCTGTAGACCAGGCAGGCCTCAAACTCAGAAATCTGCCTGCCTCTGCCTCCCAATTGCTCGGATTAAAGGAGTGTGCCACCACTGCCCAGCGAGATTTTTTTTTATTGTAAATCCAAGTTTATTAAGAAAAAACATACTAGTATGTCTAAAATTTTAACAATAAAAGAACTTCTGGGGGCAGTCACCACCCCTGACCTCAATCTGTACTACAGAGCAACAGTGATAAAAGCTGCCTGGCATTGGTACAGAGACAGACATGTTGATCAATGGAATAGAATTGAAGACCCAGAAATAAACTCACACACTTATGGATACTTGCTTGATCTTTGACAAAGAAGCAAAAATATACAAGGGAAAAAAGAAGGCATCTTCAATAGATGGTGCTGTAATAATTGGTGGTCTGTATGTAGAACAATGAAAATAGATCCATATTTGTCACCTTGCACAAAGCTCAAGTCCAAGTGGATCAAGGACCTCAACATAAAACCAGATACACTGAATCTAATAGAAGAGAAATTGGGAGAGTCTCAAACTCATTGGCACAGGGGTAAACTTCCTAAACAGAACTCCAATGGTTTGAACTTCGAGATCAAAAATTGATAAATGGGACCTCATGAAACTGAAAGGCTTCTTCAGTATGGCAAAGGACACAGTCAATAGGACAAATCGGCAACCAACAGATTGGGGAAAAAAATCTTCACTCACCCCACATCTAACAGAGGGCTAATATCCAAAATATATAAAGAACTCAAGAAGATAACCTACAAAAAAGACAAACAAGACAGTTTAAAAATGAAGTATAGGGCTGAACAGAGAATTCACAACAAAGGAATCTCAAATGGCCAAGAAACACTTAAAAAATGTACAAATCCCTTAGTCACGGGGAAAATGCAAATCAAAATGACCCTGAGATTCTACCTTACACCAATCAGGATGACTATGATCAAAAACTCAGGTGACAGCACATGTTGTCGAGGATATGGAGAAAGGAATAACTCCTCCAGTGCTGGTGGGATTGGAACTGGTACAAATACTCTGAAAATCAATCTGTTGGTTCCTAAGAAAATTAGAAATAGATCTACCTAAAGACCAGCTATACCACTCTTGGGCATATACCCAAAAGATACCCAACATACCAGAGGGGCACGTGCTCCACTATATTCATAGCACCCTTATCTGTGATAACCAAGAACTAGAAACAACCTAGACATCCCACAACAGAAGAATGGATACAGAAAATGTGCTTCATTTACACAGTAGAATGCTATTCATCTATTAAGAACAAGGAAATGCTGAGTTTTGCAGGCCAGTAGATGGAACTAGCAAATATCATCCTGAGTGAGATAATCCAGACCCAAAAGGACATGCATGGTATGTACTCACTGACAAGTGAATATTAGCCCAAAAAAATACAGAATAACTAGAATACAATCCATAGCACTCAAGAAGGTTAACAAGCAGAAGGGCCCAAGTGAGGATGCTTCAATCCCACTTGGGAGAGAAAAGAAAACAATCACAGGAGGCAGAGGGATATGGGTGGGAGAGGGGAAGGTGAGGGGAAAGGGGGAACATGATTAGGTATCGGGGGCAGGAGAGAAGACCTGAGGGCCAGCAGAATGAATGGATATATGCAAACTTGGGGGTTGGGAGGTGGGGGGGACCCTTTACAGAGTACCAGAGTTGGGAGGTGAGAGACTCTCAGGACTCAAAGGGAGGTACCTTAGATGAAATGCCCTACAATGGGGAGAGGGGACTTGTAGAGCCCACCTCCAGTAGAAAGACAGGGCATCAAATGAGGGATGGAGTTTCCATCCCACAGTCAAAAATTCTGACCTAGAATTGTTCCTGTCTAAAAGAACTGCAGGGACAAAAATGGAGAAGAGACTGAGGGAAAGGAGGTCCACTGACTGGCCTAAATTGAGATCCAGCTTAGGGGGCAGCCCCCAAGGTCTGCACTATTACTAATATTATGATGTGCTTACAGATAGGAGGCTAGCAAGGCTGTTGTCCTCTGAGGCCCAACAAGCAGCTGACTAGGACAGACACAGATACTTACACCCAACCAATGGACATAAGCCAAGGACCCCTGTGGCTGAATTAGGGAAAAGCTAGAAGAAGCTGAGGAGGAGAGCGACCCCATAGGAAGACCAGCAGTCTGAACTAACCTGGACCCCTGAGATCTCTCAGACACTGAGCCACCAACCAGGCAGCATACATGAGCTGGTCTGAAGCCCTGGACACATATACAGCAGAAGACTACCTGGTCTGGCCTCAGTAGGAGAAGATGAGGCTCCAGGGAGTGGGGAGGCCTGGTGGGTAGGTGGGGACATCCTTGTGGAGATGGTGGGAGAGGAATGGGATGAGGAACTGTGGGAGGGTAGAACAGGAGGGGGCCAAGGACTGGACTGTAAAAAAATAAAAGTAATAAGAAAAATGGAGAGATCTCATACAACCAACTAAACATACTTCAAAGCTCTAAAACAGAAAGAGAAATCATATCCAAAAGGAGTAGATGGCATAAAATAATCCAACTCAGGGCTAAAATCAATAAAATAGAAACAAACAAGAGCAATAAAAAAATAAGGGAAACAAAGAATTGATTCTTTGAAAAAAAATCAATAATATTGACAAATTAACAAAAAGGTAGAGTGAGGCTATAGAAATTCATGAAATTAGAAACAAGAGGGGGAGGCATAACAAGAGAGACCAAGGAAATCCATGGAATCATAAGGACATACTTTAAAAAGCCTGTACTTCATCAAATTGGAAAAAAAACAAATCAAAAAAAAATTCTTAATATATACCACTTCTCAAAGTTAAATTTATATCATATAAGCAATTTAAACAGGCCTATATATACCCTAGTGAAATAGAAGTGGTCCTTAAAGTCTCCCAGCCAAAATAAATAAATAGCCCAGGGCCAGATAATGTTCATAAAGAATTCTACCAAACTTTCAAAGCAAAGCTAATGCCCATATACCTCAATTTATTCTATAAAATAGAAACAGAACGAACATTGCCCAATGCGTTTTACAAGTTACCCTGATAACAAAACCGCATAAAGACAAACAAAGAGAATTACAGACCAGTTTCATGTATGAACATGCAAAAATACTTTCAAGCTGAACCTGCAAACATATCAAAATGATCTTAATCAAGTAGGCTTCATCCCAGAGGTGCAGGTATAGTTCAACATGCATAAATCAATAAATGCAATCCACCATATAAAGAAACTTAAAGACAAAAAAAAAAAGAAATGATCATCTCATTATATGCAGAAAAGGCCTTTTATAAAATCATCACTCCTTCATGATAAAATTCCTATAGAGATTAGGGCTACAAAGGGCATACAAAATATATTTTAATATGCCTGTGCATAATAAAAGCAGTTTACTACAAGCCCATAGACAACATCAACTTAAATGAAGAGAAACTCAAATCAATTCCACTGAAATCAGAATAAGACAAGTTAGTCCACTCTCTTCATACCTATTTAATATGTTACTTGAAGTCTTAGCTAGAACAATAAAACAATGTAAGGAGATCAAAAGAATATAAATTGGAAAGGAAGAGTCAAAGTATCTTTATTTGCAGATGATATAATAGTATATGTAACTGACCCTAAAAATTCCACCAGGAAACTCCTATACCTGATAAACAAATTCAGCAAAGTAGCTGCTAATAAGAGTAACTCAAAAAATCAGCAGCCTCCTATATGCAAATGACAGTCTGAGCAAAAAATCAGGGAAACAACATGTTTCACAACAGCCTCAAATATAAAATACTTGGGGTATCTCTTCCCAAGCAAGTGAAAGGTATGTATGATAAAAAAAAATAATTCAAATCTTTGAAGAAAGAAAGATCTCTCATGCTCATGGATCAGTAGGATCAGCAGAGTAAAACCGACCATCCTGCCAAAAGCAATCTACAGATTTAATGCAATCTCCATCAAAATTCCAACACAATTCTTCACAGATATTGAAAGGACAATTTTAAACTTCACGTTTGAATAACAAACAAACAAACAAAAAACCAAGGATAGTTCAAGCAATCCTGAAAACTAAAGGAACTCTTAGAGGTTATCACTATCCCCAACTTCAAGCTGTACTCTAAAGCTATAATAATAAAAATAACATGATACTGGCACATAGACACACTAATTAATAGAACAGAAGTGAAGAACCAGACATTAAGTCCACACATCTATGGACACTGGATTTTTGATAGAGGCCAGACATATACACTTCAACATCTTCAACAAAGACAGCATCTTCAACAAAGGTGCTGGTCTAAAAGAATACATATAGATACATACTTACCAACTTTTCACAAAATCAATTCCAAATGTACCACAATTCTCAACATAAAACCAGATACAGTGAACCTGACAGAAGAGGAAGAGGGGTATAGCCTTGAACTCACTGGCACAGAGGTATATGTTGATGTCTAGCCTCAACATGAGGAGGGTCCTGGGAAATGGGAACGCTGCTGATTTAATAATAACTTGAAGTCAGTAGTAGATGCAAGAGTACCTAGTTTAAGTACTCTCTCTATTCCCTGACGATTCTCAGTATTCTTTATTCCTCAGCTAAATTCTTCAGCTTGATAACCAGAGAGAGCCTGAACCCATTTTTTATTTACTAAAGCTACATCATCAAGGCTTTGATCACTGTTAATAATTATCAAAAATTTGTAGATTTACATAACCTCTATGAGTCCTGGATCAATAGTCCCAACCTCTGTTTCCTTAGAGCAGAACTAAACACGAAGAAAAAGCCCATTCATTTCCTATAGGTTTATATGGCTTGTTCTTCAGGAGTAGCTGGGCAAAGCTCTTGCGGTTTCCTGGTACAGCAGACTTGAGTAACTTTAGTAACTATTTTCAGAGTAGAAAAATGACAGACAAATAAAGTTATAATGATTCCTTACAAAGTTTTGAATTTATGTAAGTAAAATGGTTATGTCTCTCTAATATCTTTCCAGGCATTGTTATCTCCAATTTTTCAATCAGCTAGAAAAACAGAGTACTAACTTTTTATAAGCTTCTACATCATCTTTTACTTCTCTAATCTTCATTTCCTTATCCTAGCAATTCCATAGTCTCATGCGCTCTTCTTCTGATACTATTTATTCCTAAATCTTATTTAATTTCCTACTTTTTCTATCCATACCTTTTCTTCTTGACACCACTTTAACTCTCCTTTCTTGATGTCCCCAAGTTCACCCTGGCTAATCAATGCAGCAGTCATTGGACCGGAGGATATATGTATCTCCTCATGATTCTACATTCAAGGCTGAGTCTGGCAATGAAACATTCCTACAAAGGTCCATCCATGTAGGCTTTTATGGTCCTTGTGGTTATGTTGTCCAGAACCTTTCCCATGGCCCTAAAGGCCAAGTAGAGGGTCTGTTCTTCATCCTCCACAGCCTCATGACCATCTTCATTCCTCACTCCTGAAAACCACATCTGTTTCAATTACTATGTTGTGATTAGCTCTGAGTAATGGGGGAAAATAGATTCCCCAGAAAGACAGTTTAAAAGCAGAGTATTAAACACAGCAGAGCAACTGCGGGGCAACAGCAACCATCAGCACATGTGGGGATCATGATATCAACAGCCTGGCGATGCTCCAGGGGCAGAAACTGTGTCATACCTCCCCTTATGCAGCCATGCCGGACTGATAGGTATAACCTTGAACAACAGAACACCGTTAGCACATGCACTAAGATCAACAATTAATAAATAGGGTCTCGCGAAACTGAGAAGCTTCTGCAAGGCAAGAGACAGCACCATTCAAAGCAGCAGCCTATAGACCAGGAAGAGATTTATCAACTCCACATCTGATAGAGGGCTAATATCCAAAACATATAACTAATGAAACTAGGTATCAAGAAACCAAAAAAGCCAATTTAAAAATGGGAACAGATCTAAACTGAGAATTCTCAATAGAAGACACTCAAATGGCTGAGAAACTCTTAAAGAAATTTCAACATCCTTAGTCTTCAGGGAAATGCAAATCAAAAGTACTTTAAGATTCATGTTACATATGTCTAAATGGCCAAAATCAACAAAACAAGTAACAGATAAGGGGATGAGGATGTCTTATAAGAGAAAACTCATATATTGCAGGTAGGAGTACAAACTCATACATCCACTCTGGAAATAAGTATGGTGGTTCCTCGATAAGATAGGAATTCATCTACCTCAAGAGCTAGCTATACTACTCTTGGGAAAATTCCCAATGAATGCTTCATGATACCACAGACATACCTGTTCAAACATGTACACTGATGCTCATAATTGCCAGAAATTGGAAACAACCTAGATATCCCTCAATAGAAGAATAGATAAAGAAAATGTGGTACATTTACAAATGGGAGTACTACTCAGTTGTTAAAAAAACCTGACATCATGAAATTTGCAGGTAAATAGATGGAACTAGAAAACATCTGTGTGAAATAGCCGAGAAAGACGTGCATGGTAAGTACTCATGGTAAGTGGATAATAGCTGTTAAGTCAATAATAATCATCCTACACACCACAGAACAACAGAGAATAGGTATAGAGTAAGGGACTAGAGGGAATAGATTGATCTCATTAGGAAAGGGAAATAGAAGCCGGGTAGTGGTGGTGCACGCCTTTAATCCCAGCACTTGGGAGGCAGAGGCAGGAGGATTTCTGAGTTTGAGGACAGCCTGGTCTACAGAGTGAGTTCCAGGACAGGTAGGGCTACACAGAGAAACCCTGTCTCCAAAAAAAAAAAAAAAAAAAGGAAAGGGAAATAGAATCCACTATCATGGATGGGTGGGGGATTTGCAAGGGGAGAATCAAGTGGGAATAGGAAGGGAAGAAGGGGTAGTGGGATGGAGTATGGGGAGAGACAGGTAAAATTAAGGGTCATTTGAGGGGTAATATGGCAAACAAATATGGTAGAAACCTCCTACAATACATACATATAAGAAGGCAATCTAAATGAAATCACTGAGTAATGGAGGATACAGTCCCAAATGGCTACCTATCTCTTGTTACCAAACGAAGTTTCCAGTTCCAGGTTTGGGTTACATCCAAAATTAAGTTGTGGGCCAAAGAGTTCCTATGGGAAACCCCAAACAACCCAGACTGTTGCAAAGACTATAGGCTGCAGTCCACAAACTGACAGCAAGGGTCCATCGTTGAAGACAACACTTTCGACAACTCATTGAAAATGGAGAAACTGAGCTAATACCTACATAGGATATTTGCCTCTATGTGCTAATGTCTTTGATACTAGAGGGTACTCTGCAGGCTACCAGAAGAAAAACATAAAGACTAAACCAACCATAAAACCTTTATGCACAGTGGTGTACTGTCTGTAATGTATGCTAGACCGATAGTGGCACAAAGCTTGTGGGAGTAACCAATAAATATCTGGTTGACTTAAAGCTCAGTGCATAAGAAAGAATCCGTACCTGATAATGCTAGAATGACCAACAAACAACCAGATACTAGATAACCTATGGACCTAGAGTAAAACCAAAATAATACTGGTTGTAAAAAAAAGAAAGAAATCTTTTTTTCTTGTAATGATATTCTGCTATACTCAGAGATCAGTGCCTTTTTAAAACATCATCAAACTTCCTCCTGTAGCAGATAGAAACAAATATAGAAACCCACAGCCAGACATTATGCAGAGAAGGAGAGACCGTGGAACACTGAGCTCTAAATGGGATGTCTCCATCCAATCTGTCCCATCAGAGCTCAAGGAAACTCTAAAAAAGAGACAGAAAGAGTATAAGAACAAGAGGGGAGGGAAGACACCGAGAAAATAAGTCTCTCTGAAACAATATGGTCAAGGTGCATATGAACTCAGAGACTGAAGCAGCAAGCACAGGGCCTGGATAGGTGTGCCCTAGGGCCTCTTCACTTATACACTGTCCCCTTCTGTTACTTTGTCTGGTCCAATTTTGATGTGATGGATTTTTTTAACTTATGTTTTGTTATATTTTTTGAAATGAATGAATGAATGAAACTGGGGTAAAGGTTAACAAGAGAACTATCACTTATATCAAATGGGAGAGGTGAAATCTGTTTTCTCTAATGGAATGATACTAGGTATATCAACCATTCCAGAGCAGATCTCATGTTCAGAAACAGTTGACCAAGAAATTATGAACTCCAAGGGGGGTTGTATGTGTTTTTCTAGATTTTCAGTGTTTTCTTGTTATATTGACTTTTTCGGGTTGTTTTTGAGAAAAAAACTTAAAGTTGGGTGGGTAGGGAAACATATAAGAGATGTACAAACTTGGGGGAGGGTAAGAATATGATCAAAACTATATTTAAACTTAAACGTTTTAAAGAGTATAAAATGTTTTTAAAAAATAAAAAAAAATAAAACCATCATGGTGTTATGTGGTCTTTATTCTTCAACAATAAAGCTGATCATTTTATGCATACAGGTTTGAGTAGTTAGAAAAAAGTATCTTAAGAAAATATTTTTTGAAATTATAATAAAAACAGTTGGAATTCCTAAATATAAATTTTTATACTAAACATAAATTTTTCCCCTACATATGAAACCTATTAGGACATATAGTATGATTTTATTTATCCTAGACAATATCACATTTTAGTTTTTATTATTGGTGGGTATTTTTTACTTTTTTAATATATTCTTTATTTACATTGCAAATGATTTCCCCTTTCCTGGTCCCTCCCTCCCCGAAAGTCCCATAAACCGTCTTCCCTCCCCCGTTCCCCAATAAAACCCCTCCCAATTCCCTGTCCTGGTATTCCTCTACACTGCTGCATTGAGCCTTTCCAGGACCAGGGACCTCTCCTTTCTTCTTCTTGGGCATCATTTGATATGTGAATTGTGTCTTGGGTATTCCCAGCTTCTGGGCTAATATCCACTTATTAGTGAGTGCATACCATGTATGTTCTTTTGTGATTGGGTTACCTCACTTAGGATGATATTTTCCAGTTCTACCCATTTGCCTAAGAATTTCATGAATTTATTGTTTTTAATAGATGAGTAGTATTCCATAGTGTAAATATACCACTTTTTTATATCCATTCCTCCGTTGAGGGACATCTAGGTTCTTTCCAGTTTCTGGCTATTATAAATAGGGTTGCTATGATCATAGTGGAGCATGGGTCATTATTACATGCTGGGGAATACTTTGGGTATAAGTCCAGGAGTGGTAAAGCAGGGTCCTTCGGTAGTATTATGCTGAGTTTTCTGAGGAACCGCCAGACTGATTTCCAGAGTGGTTGTACCAGCTTGCAATCACACTAGCAGTGGAGGAGTGTTCCTCTTTCTCCATATCCTCACAAACATGTGCTGTCTCCTAAGTTTTAGATCTTAGCCATTCTGACTAGTGTGGGGTGAAATCTGTGTTGTTTTGATTTGCATTTCATTAAGTACTTTTCAGCCATCCTATTTTCCTCAGTTGAAAATTCTTTGTTTAGCTCTGTACCCCAGTTTTTAATAGGATTACTTGGCTCTCTGGAGTCTTTATTGGATATTAGACCTCTGTCAGATGTAGGGTTGGTAAAGATCTATTCCCAATTTGATGGTTGCCATTTTGTCTGCTTAACACTGTCCTTTTCCTTACAGAAACTTTGTAATTTATGAGGTTCCATTTGTCAGTTCTTGATCTTAGAGCATAAGCTAATGGTGATCTGTTCAGGAAATTTTCCCCTGTGCCCAGGTGCTCAAGGCTCTTCCCGAGTTTCTTTTCTAATAGTTTCAGTGTGTCAGGTTTTATGTGGAGGTCCTTGATCCACTTGGACTTGATCTTAGTAAAAGGAGATAAGAATGGGTCGATTTGATCTACCCAGCTGCAAGGAGAGTAGGTCAGCACAGGTGAGACCTGCATTGCAGAGCAGAGGATCCCATCTGGAACCATCTGGCAGAAGCCTTCCGGTTTCTGTGTCCAGCTTAAGGCCATCCTCTGCCACTGGGTACCATATCCAAGTGACACATGGAGGTAGCTAACCACTCAGGAATGCAGAGAGGCCCCGTAGTACAGTAGGACCACCCCTGCTGCTCAGAGGAAACAGCCTGAAACGCTGAGGACATAAGAGCCTAGGAACAGCCTGGGACGGGAGTCTTCTAATTACTGCCTGCACACAGAGTTACATACCCAAATACAACTATAAGAGAGCAGGTCTCAAAGAAATACTTTCATATCAGTGTACACAGAGAGAACAGGTATCCCATGAGCACAGAGAAATCACAGTCAGAAACAGCAACACCAGCTAACACCAGAGATAACCAGATGGCAAAAGGCAAATGCATAAACATCACCAACAGAAACCAAGGCAACATGGTTCCATCAGAACCAAGTTCTCCAACAACAGCAAGTACTGGATACCTCAACACAGGAGAAAAGCAAGAACTGGACTTAAAATAACAGTTCATGATGCTCATGGAGGGCTTAAAGAAGGAAATACATGACTCCCTTAAAGAAATACAGGAGAGCACAAGTAAACAGGGAGAAGCCCTTGAAGAACTAAGGGAAGACACAACAAAACAGGTGAAGGAATTAAGTAAAGCCATCCAAGATCTAAAGATGGAGGTAGAAACAATAAAGAAATCACAAAGGGAAACAACTCAGGACATAGAAAATTTAGGAAAGAAGTCAGGAGTCATGGATCCAAGCATGAACAACAGAATATAAGACATAAAAGAGAGAATCTCAGATGCAGAAGATACAACAGTTAAAGAAAATGAAAAATGCAAACATCTCCTGACCCAAAACATCCAGGAAATCTAGGACAAAATGAGAAGACCAAACCTAAGGATTATAGCTATAGAAGAGAGTGAAGATTTCCAACTTAAAGGGCCAGTAAATGTCTTCAACAAAATTATAGAATAAAACTTCCCTAACCTAAAGAAAGAGATGTCCATGAATATAAAAGAAGCCTACAGAACTACAAATAGATTTGACCAGAAAAGAAACCCAGGATAGCTAAAACTATTTTCAACAGTAAAAGAACTTCTGGGGGAATCAGTATCCCAACCTCAAACAGTACTAAGGAACAATAGTGTTAAAAATTGTATGGTATTGGTACAGTGACAGGCAGGTAGATCAATGGAACAGAACTGAAGACCCAGAAATGAACCCACACACCTATGGTCACTTGATCTTTGGCAAAGGAGCTACAACCATCCAGTGGAAAAAAGATAGCCTTTTCAACAAATGGTGCTGGTTCAACTGGAGGTCAGCAGGCAGAAGAAGAATGCAAATCGATCCACTCTTAACTCCTTGTACTAAGCTCAAGTCTAAGTAGATCAAGGACCTCCACATAAAACCAGAAGCACTGAAACTAATAGAAAGGAAACTGGGGAAGAGCCTTGAACACATGGACACAGGGGAAAATTTCCTGAACAGAACACCAATAGCTTATGCTCTAAGATCAAGAATTGACAAACTGGACCTCATAAAATTACAAAGTTTCTGTAAGGCAAAGGACACTGTCAAAAGGACAAAACAGCAACCAACAAATTGGGAAAAGATCTTTACCAACCCTACATCCGATAGAGGGCTAATATCCAAGATATACAAAGAACTCAAGAAGGTAGACTCCAGAGAGCCAAATAACCCTATTAAAAATGGGGTACAGAGCTGAACAAAGAATTTTCACCTGAGAAATACGGAATGGCTGAGAAGCACCTAAAGAAATGTTCAACATTCTTAGTCATCAGGGAAATGCAAATCAAAACAACTCTGAGATTTCACCTCACACCAGTCAGAATGGCTAAGATCAAAAACTCAGGTGACAGCAGGTACTGGCGAGGATGTGGAGAAAGAGGAACACTCTTCCATTGCTGGTCTGATTGCAAGCTAGTACAACCACTCTGGAAATCAGTCTGGTGATTCCTCAGAAAACTCAGCATAACACCACCGGAGGAACCAGCTATACCACTCCTTGGCATATACCCAGAGGATTCTCCAGCATGCAATAAGGACACATACTCCACTATGTTCACAGCAGCCTTATTTATAATAGCCAGAAGCTGGAAAGAACCCAGATGTCCCTCAATGGAGGAATGGATACAGAAAATGTGGTATATTTACACTATGGAATACTACTCAGCTATTATGGGACTTTCGGTGAGGGGGATCCAGGAAAGGGGAAATCATTTGAAATGTAAATAAAGAATATATCTAATTTTAAAAAAAGTGAAGTGAAGATTTGAAGCTATTAAAAAAAAAAAGAATGGGTCGATTTGCATTTTTCTGCATGCTGACCTCCAGTTGAGCTAGCACCATTTGTTGAAAAGGTTATCTGTTTTTTCATTTGATGGTTTTAGCTCCTCTGTCAAAGATCAAGTGACTGTAGGTTTGTGGGTCATTTCTGGGTCTTCAATTCTATTCCACTGATCTACCTGCCTGTCATTGTACCAATACCAAGCAGTTTTTTAACACTACTCCTCTGTAGTACTGCTTGAGGTCCAGGATACTGATTCCCCCAGAAGTTCTTTTACTTTCCCTTGGCACAGATTGCTGTGGGGCTTCCCAGCTCCTGGGTGCAGGTGGGGCCCTGGCGGTCCGAGTCACAAGTGATCTTACACTTGGGTGTTCCCTGTGTACCTGTCTACACCTGTCTGCTCAGTCACAGGAGCAAAGATGGTGGCAGCCTCACCCCTAAATGTGGGACTCCCTCTAACTGCTGGACTCCCTGCAGGGCAGATGTTCCCTGGCAGGGTAGGTGCACAGATGGCTGTGGCGCTGCCCAGCTCCTGGGTGCAGGCTGAGCCCTGGCAGGCCATTTCCCAAGTGATTTTACACTTGTGTGATCTTTGCAGTAATTCTAAGCAAACCTGATTTTGATTTTAAATCAACACCATTGAAAGCATCCATTTTTATATATATAAACACACACTCCCTTTGTTTTTTTGTTTGAGCTGTGATAGGGATTTGTACCCTAGAGCTCTGCCAGGCTCTTACCACGCAAACTCTACCACTGAGCTATATCCACGGCCCCATAAGATTTTTATATCCTGAAACATATTTAGCACTTTAAATACTGAAGCCACATACAACAAGCTTCTCAAAAGATATCCAACTTAACTTGAGTAACATAAATATCTACAAGAGATACATAAATTCAAACTGTTTCTTGAGCTAGCCATATGAAAATTCAAGATCAATTTTATCAGAGATATTTTCCATGTATATTTACACAATGGAATACTACTCAGCAATTAAAAACAATGAATTCATGAAAATCCTAGGCAAATGGGGAACATAGGGAGGGAAGAGGGCTTATGGGACTTTCGGGGATGGAGGACCCAGGAAAGGGGAAATTATTTGGAATGTAAATAAAGAATATAGAAAAGAAAAAAAAAGAAAATTCAAGATAGCTGTATCATTGAGGAAATGGAGCTAAAGATCATCTGTAAAGGCCATGAGAGCCTTCTAGAACATTAATACAGATATGCTCTTTTCTTTTTCTTTCTTTTTTTGGATTTGTTTTTGGTTTGGTGGGTTGGGTAGCGGAGTAAATGCTAGGGATGGAACCCAGAGCTTTCTGCATATTAGGCAAGCATGCTATCACTAAGCCACATCTCCCTCTAGTCCTGAATCTGGGTAGTAAGTTACACAGCTGTGTTCATTCTTTAAGATGTAGAGAAGGTTTGTCAGGAGTAACATTTTTCCATTAATTCAAGAGAGCCTATCTTTTTTCTTTTGTATTTATGTCAATGACTGTTTTGCCTGTATGTATGTATGGGCATCATGTCCATGTCCTGTCCAGGATGTCAAAGGAGGCTGTTAGATGAGGCTGTTGGATCTCCTGGGACTGAAGTTAGGGGTGTTTGTAAGCTGCCATGTGGGTGCTGGGACAAACACAGATTATCCGCACATGCAACAAGTGCTCTTAACCCACTGAGCCATCTCTTCAATCCCAAAAAGGTGTGTTTATTTTGTTTTGTTTTCTTTTTGGAGATATGGTCTTACTATGTAGCTTTGTCCTAGAATTAATTCATGACATAAAGCAGTCTGGCCTTGAATTCACAGAGATAGGCTGAATAGCCCTCCCAGATCTAGAACTCATTGAGATCTGACTGCCTCTGCCTCCCAAGTGCTGAGATTAAAGGCATGTCCCACCATGCTGTAATAAGTTTTTTAAATGTATTACTATTGTTGTCACTGTTGTAAATATGTAAGTGTGGACATGCATGTGCCATGGAACACGTATGGAGATCAAATCAGAGTACAACTTTCTAGAGTCAGTTCTCTCATTCCAACTTGATGTTTCTGTAGCACTGTGCTGTGTATTTCAGGCTCCCTGATGCAAAAGTTTCTGGTCAATTCTCTGCACAAGCACCAGTACCCACTGAGTCATCTTGCCAGACCCCGAGAAGGCTTATCATCAGCAGAGTTGATGAGATAATGAGTAATGAGAAGCTGAAAAAGGCAGAAAGGCAATTAGCACAACTCTGGCAGGGCTGCTATAAATACAGTGAGGAACTGGTGTAGATGGACAGCAGTTGACACTAGGTTCTGAGCCTGCCATCCCCTCCCTCATCCTTCTTAACAATAAAGGCCCTTCTGCCTGTTTTCCAAGAACAGGGCAAGAGGAGAGACTAACTAGAAAAGATACCCCACCCTCAATACACAAAATTTCAAAAGCTGTTATGAATCAGGGTGGCTTCTATGGAGAATGGTGGCCCAATTAATTGCTGTCTTACTAACTGATCAGGTTGACTAAATGGCTGCAAATATCCCCAAAACAATTTGTTGTGTAGCTATTTCATGATTGAAACATTTCCCTCACAGAGAGAGAAGAGGCTCTTGACAGTTACAAGAAATTTAGAAGCCTTACCAGGACCTTTTTCACAAGATTAAATAAGCAGTAAACAATTTCTGGTGGAGGGAGCATTCTTCAGCTGGTGTGGCTGTTTGTACATTGTACAGGAAACTGCAGTGGGGTGTGAGGATTTTTTTTTTGTTGATAGAACTACTTGAGAGTCACCCATGCTCTTATGAGAAACCTTAATGGTTTACCAAGGTGAACTTAAATATGATTGGTTTGACACTCCCCTATCTATCTTGGATAAAAAGAAACATTCCCCAGGAAGTCATACAACAACATTCCTTAGTGATCAGAATCCTTAGCTCCCTAAAAATCAGTGCATGCTTTCCCAGTAAATAACTGCCATGTGGGCAAAGGAAATAGACTTCTAGAAAAGAAAAAACAAGAAAATAAAGTCACTGGAGTAAACACTTCTACCACAGAACAAGGTAGACAAACTACTACCTATGGAATCAAAGACAGTCTGCTACCTGTGTTTGTAAATAAAGATTTATTTAATGACAGTCACACTCATTCAGTCTGGTACACTCTGTGGCTTCTACCACAGCCCTGAATGTCTGACAGTGTATTGGCCATTCAAATCTAAAAAAAAAAAAAAAATGCCACCAAGTTCATAACAGAAACACCTGGCCAACTGTTCTTATGGGGGAATGGACTGCCTTGTCAAACCCACTGTCAGGCTGGCTGGTAAAACAAAATTCTGCAAGAGCAGTACAGCACACAAATTAACTACAGAGCTTCAGGGACGATTTTGAAACCTAAAATGTTTATATATCAGACACAGAACAATAGAGACTAAGACAAAGAACATATCTACAGGATATACTACTTAGCACATCTTCCTGTCTGGGGCAGTTTTCCCTGACTCTGTTCAAACTCAGCATCACCAATGTGCTTTCAGAAGAAAATTAATTTACTTTTCTCCCCTGAAGAGATTTCATCATCAAAAAAGCAATTATACAAAACATACTTGCTATAAAATTTTTCATTAGTTCCTTAAGTTTAAGAAACCTTGGAAAAAGAATATGTGGCTTAGTAGAGTATTTGCCCAGGGTACATGAAGCCTTGGATTCAATCACCAGAACTTCTAGCAGTTCTGGTGTGGTGTTATATGCATATAATTTCAGCACTCAGGAAACAGAGAATCAGAAGCAGGAGGATCAGAAACGCAAGGTCATCCTTGGCTACCTATTTATCTAGAGGCTATTCTGGGCTATAGGAAATCGAAGAAAGAAGGGGAAAAAGAAAATAAAAGAGGAGGAAAAGAGGAGTCTTAGGTTTCTGCTGTGATAAAACACCATGACCAAAAGCAACTTGGGGAGAAAAGGGGTTGCATATGGAAGAGTGCTACTTACTGGGTCCTCATGGTTTCCTCAGCCTGCTTTTCTTACAACTCAGAACCAGCTGTCCAAGGGATAGCACTGACCCCACCCCGACTGCCCACAATCATTTTATCAAGGAAATGCTGTATAGACTTACCTACAGCCAATCTGTATGGAGACCTTTTCCCATTTGAAGTTTCCTCTTCCCAAATATGTCTAAGTCTGAGCCATGTCAAATTGACAAAAAATAGCATAAGAGGGGAGAGGAGGGAGGAAGGGAAAAGGCAGGCAGAGAGAGAAAGGAAGAGGTGGGTGGGGAGATGAAGGGAGGGAGGGAGTGAAGGAGGGAGGGAGGGAGGGAAAGAGAGAGAGAGAGAGGGAGGGAGGGAGGGGGAGAGAGAGAGTGAGAGAGAGAGAGAGAGAGAGAGAGAGAGAGAGAGAGAGAGAGAACAAACTTGAAAGACTTAGGAATATAACAAAGGGATAGAGCACTTGACTAGCATGGGCAAAATCCTAGGTTCCTTTCCCAGCATAAGGAGAGAGGGCGGAGAGGGATATAGCGAAGAAGAAAGAAGAGAAAGGGAAGGGAAGAAGGTAGAGAGGGAGGGAGTGGTGAGTGTGGTGGCTCACTGAAGAGGCTGAAGCAGAAAGTTCAAAAGTTTGAGATCAACCTGAACTACAAAGCAAGAGAGCACTGACTGCTCTTCCGAAGGTCCTGAGTTCAAATAAATCCCAGCAACCACATGGTGGCTCACAACTATCCACAACAAGACCTAACACCCTCTTCTGGAATGTCTGAAGGCAGCTACGGTGTATTTACATATAATAAATAAATAAATCTTTGTAAAAAAAAATGCCCTCTCAAAAAAGAAAAAAAAAGTAGAGATAGAAGGCTACAAAGAATTTATCAGTTAGGAGTATACTCTCGAAGAGGACCTGCATTTGGCTAGAAGCACCCATATCCTTGGCCTATAACTCTGGCTCCAGGTATTCACTCTCACAAGCACAGACATGGACACATAATTAAAAGTTTTATTAAAATGTCCTTTAAAAAAACCAAAGAACGAAGAAAATGAGAGCAATAAGGAAAGTAAATTCAATCATGGGCTTCTACTCATGACAAACAATGTGTCCACACTGGTTGACTGCTACATACACATACAATAGCAATGTAGTAACAACAGTGGAAATCCATCGGGACTTAGAACTCAACTTTGTATTATGTTTGCCTCAGCCATGGAAAACCCAGCCCCATAGGACCAGCAATGGTATACTACTGTCCAGGGCTGGCAGCTACAACCTACCTCCCTAATGGTTGGGAACTTGTTAGGAAAGGATACAGAAGAGACCCCAGAGGGTTTTGAAAGCAAATTATAGCTTCTTCTTTTTTTCCTGCCCCTTCCCTTTCTAGTATAGGCCACCTTGCCCGCAGGGCAGGAAAATCAGGAAACAGCAAGAAGGGAAGGGTAGTAAGACCTGAAAAATTTCAGAGCATCCCACTCCTGCCTCACCCCCTTTAGAGAATGCAACACAGCATTCGTAAGCCCTGGTTTGCTAGCTTTCTTGTGGAAACCAAGTAACTAATTACAACCTAAAACCTCCCTGGCTCTCCCAACCTTTCCTTTTTGGTAGAGAAGAGTGGGAAACCTTTTGAAAGTTACAGACATTTACTCATTACCAAAGATGCTGACTACAGACTCAAGAACAAGGAAGAGAAAGTTCTGGGCTTCTTGGAGTGTGTGACAGGGTACCATGTTCTAGACTCAGACTTAGAAATGGCCCACTGGCTGGTCAATGGTGGGGCATGCCTTTAATCCCAGCACTTGAGAGGCAGAGGCAGGTGGATTTCTGAATTCGAGGCCAGCCTGGTCTACAGAGTGAGTTCCAGGATAGCCAGGGCTATAACAGAGAAACCCTGTCTGGAAAAACAAAAACCAAACAAAAAAAAAAAAAAAAAGAATTGGCCCACTGTATACTCTGCAGCAGAAATTACCTCAAAGCCAGGAGAATAGGCAGAATAGAGATTGCTGAGGGTGATGAGGAGAAAATGCAACTGTATTTTAAAGAAATTTCCATGAATCCCACAAGTCTTCAGGAATTCCTTCAAATAAAAGCACATATGGGGTTTGTGTGTGGCTCAACGGACCATAGCTTCTAGTCTGCCATGTACGAAGGTCCTATGTTCCTTCCTCAGGAAAGGAAAAACAAATAATTCACATTAATCGCAAAACAGGACAATAAGTTAAAGAAAAATTATACAAGCTGTAAATTTATGTTTTAGAGATTAAAAAGAGAGCTGGTGAGATGGTTCAGTAGGTCATGGCACATGCCTCCAAGCCTGACAACCTGAGTACAAGCCTTAGTACCCGCAAAGTGGAAGGACAGAACCAGCTCCTGAAAGATGTGTGTTCATCTGCCTGCCTCTCTGTCTCTCTATCTCCCTCACAAACACATACATACAATAAATGTAATAAAAATGAATAAAAAGAATCATATCCAAGTCATAATTGAAAAAAGTCATAATTAACTATGTTTACTACATTAATTGTCAAATTACACAATGAAGCTTGAACACCGAAGTACAACAGAGTCAAGCATGGCAGTTAATGCCTATAATTCCAGCACTCAAGTGCTTATAATGCAGTACTTAAGAAGCTGTGGCAGGAAGACCTTGAGTTACAGGTCAGCCTAAGCCATTTAGTAAGACTCTGACTTTAAAAAAAAAAGCAAACAAACAACAGCAGCCGCAAATTTATAACATGACCCAAATGGATACGGTAAATAAATCACAGCAAAGAGAATAGATTAGGGTATAACTTATTGGTATAGCATGCACACTCTCTGGGTTCTGTGCAACAATACCACAAAAAATGAGGGAGATACATAATAACAAAATTTATACATTATAAAAATCCATACATATTATTTTTCATTATCATGCAGGATATAATTTATTTTGAATTATTTTAAAATTATTTAAAAATAAAATTATATTTACTTAAGGAGGGAGCATACATGCATGCCACAGCATAGATGTGAATGTCAGAAGACAAAATTCAGGAAGTCAGTTCTGTTCATCATGTGGGTCTTCGGGGCTGAACTCAATATGTTAGACTGGGTAGCAAGCAAGTGCCTTTTCCAGCTGAGCCATCTTAACAGCCCACAGAAATATTTTTTGTACGAGAAGGAAAAAATCTAATTCCAGCATGGAAGCATATACCTGTAATCCTCTAGGGCACAGAAAGCTTGAAGCAGAAAAATCCTAAGTTAAAAAAACTAACCCGGGCTACACCCACTGAGTTCCAGAACAGCCTGAGTTATATGACAAGACCCTGGCATAAAGGAACAAGACTATGTGAAGGAGAAGGGGGAAGAAGGGAGGAATAAGCAGCTTTTGGTTTTTGACTCCAGGAGAAAATTGTTTTGCAAGTCAAAATTGGTACATTTATCTGTTTCTTAAAATGAAATATTGGCTACAGAAGAGTGCTAAATTATATAAAAATATAAAGAAGAGTGCAAGGAGAGCACCCATGTTTAACAACCTTTAAACCAACATTTGGCAATTTTGTAATACTATCTCATTTCTTCCTTCTCCTTCCTGTAATACATGTAGTTTTTTTTTTATTTTATTTTTTTTAATTTACATTCCAAATCACTTCCCCTTTCCCGTTTCCTCCCTCCCCGAAAGTCCCCTAAGCCCCCTTCCCTCCCTCTTTTCTCCATTCAACCCCCTCTCATTACTCTGTCCTGGCGTTCCCCTACATCCAGTCTTTCCAGGACCAGGGGTCTCTCCATCTTTTTAGAAATCTATTGATATGCGGATTGTGTCTAGGGTATTCCGAGATTCTGGGTCAATATCCCCTTATCAGTGACTGCATACCATGTGTGTTCTTTTGTGATTGGGTTACCTCACTAAGGATGATATTTTCAAGTTCTGACCATTTGCCTAGGAATTTCGTGAATTCATTGTTTTTAATTGCAGAGTAGTATTCCATTGTGTAGATATACCACATCTTCTGAATCCATTCCTCCGTTGAGGGACATCTGGGTCCTTTCCAGCTTCTGGCTATTATAAATAAGGCTGCTATGAACATAGTGGAGCATGTGTCCTTATTGCATGCAGGTAAAGTCTCTGGGTATATGCCCAGGAGTGGTATAGCCGGATCCTCCGGGAGTGTCATGCCCAGTTTTCTGAGGAACCGCCAGACTGCTTTCCAGAGTGGTTGTACCAGCCTGCAATTCCACCAGCAGTGGAGGAGTGTTCCTCTTTCTCCACATCCTCGCCAACAACTGCTGTCTCCTGTGTTTTTGATCTTAGCCATCCTGACTGGTGTGAGATGGAATCTCAGGGTTGTTTTGATTTGCATTTCCCTAATGACTAAGGATGATGAACATCTCTTTAGGTGCTTCTCAGCCATTAGATATTCTTCAGGTGAGAACTCTTTGTGTAGCTCTGTACCCCATTTTTTAATAGGGTTACTTGCCTCTCTGGAGTTTAACTTCTTGAGTTCTTTGTATATCTTGGATATTAGCCCTCTGTCGGATGTAAGGTTGGTAAAGATCATTTCCCAGTTAGTTGGTTGCCGCTTTGTCTTTTTGACAGTGTCTTTTGCCTTGCAAAAACTTTGTAATTTAATGAGGTCCCATTTGTCTATTCTTGATCTTAGAGCATAAGCTATTGGAGTTCTGTTCAGGAAATTCTCCCCTGTGCCCATATGTTCAAGGTTCTTCCCTAGTTTCCCTTCTATTAGTTTCAGTGTGTCTGGTTTTATGTGGAGATCTTTGATCCACTTAGAATTGAGCTTAGTGCAAGGAGATAAGGATGGGTCAATTTGCATTCATCTGCATGTTGACCTCCAGCTGAGCCAGCACCATTTGTTGAAAAGGCTATCTTTATTCCACTGGATGGTTTTAGCTCCTTTGTCAAAGATCAAGTGACCATAGGAGTGTGGATTCATTTCTGGGTCTTCAATTCTGTTCCATTGATCTACATGTCTGTCACTGTACCAATACCATGCGGTTTTTAACACTATTGCTCTGTAGTACAGCTTGAGGTCTGGGATACTGATTCCCCCAGAGGTTCTTTTACTCTTGAGAATAGTTTTAGCTATTCTGGGTTTTCTGTTATTCCAGATGAATTTTTGAATTGCTCTTTCGAACTCTATGAAGAATTGAGTTGGGATTTTGATGGGGATTGCATTGAATCTGTGTATTACTTTTGGTAAGATGCTCATTTTTACTATATTAATCCTGCCAATCCATGAGCATGGCAGATTTTTCCATCTTCTGAGGTCTTCTTCAATTTCTTTCTTCAGAGACTTGAAGTTCTTGTCATACAGATCTTTCACTTGTTTGGTTAGAGTCACACCAAGATACTTAATATGGTTTGTGGCTATCGTGAAGGGTATTATTTCTCTTACTTCTTTCTCAGCCTGCTTATCCTTTGAGTATAGGAAGGCTTCTGACTTGCTTGAGTTGATTTTATATCCGGCCACTTTGCTGAAGTCGTTTATCAGCTGTAGGAGTTCTCTGGTGGAGTTCTTTGGGTCGCTTATGTATACTATCATATCGTCTGCAAATAGTGATAGTTTGACTTCTTCCTTTCCAATTTGTATCCCTTTGACCTCTTTTTGTTGTCTAATTGCTCTAGCTAGAACTTCAAGTACTATATTGAAAAGATATGGAGAGAGAGGGCAGCCTTGTCTAGTCCCTGATTTTAGTGGGATTGCTTCAAGTTTCTCTCCATTTAGATTGATGCTGGCTACCGGTTTGCTGTAAATTGCTTTTACTATGTTTAGATATGGGCCTTGAATTCCTGATCTTTCCAAGACCTTTAGCATGAAAGGATGCTGAATTTTGTCAAATGCTTTCTCAGCATCTAATGAGATGACCATGTGGTTTTTTTCTTTGAGATTGTTTATGTAGTGGATTACATTGATGGATTTCCTTATATTGAACCATCCCTGCATCCCTGGGATGAAGCCTACTTGATCGTGGTGGATGATCGTTTTGATGTGTTCTTGGATTCAGTTGGCAAGAATTTTATTGAGTATTTTTGCATCGATATTCATAAGAGAGATTGGCCTGAGATTCTCTTTCTTTGTCGGATCTTTGTGGGCTTTTGGTATTAGTGTAATTGTGGCTTCATAGAACGAGTTGGGTAGTGTTCCTTCTGTTTCTATTTTGTGGAACAGTTTGAAGAGTATTGGTGTTAGGTCTTCTTTGAAGGTCTGATAGAATTCTGCACTAAAACCATCTGGACCTGTGCTTTTTTTGGTTGGAAGACTTCCAATGACAACTTCTATTTCTTCAGGGGTTATAGGACGGTTTAGATGGTCTATTTGATCCTGATTTAATTTTGGTACTTGGTATCTGTCAAGGAAATTGTCCATTTCCTCAAGATTTTCTAGTTGTGTTGAATACAGGTTTTTGTAGTAGGATCTGATGATTTTTTGAATTTCCTCAGTTTCTGTTGTTATCTCTCCCTTTTCGTTTCTGATTTTATTAATTTGGATACTATCTCTGTGCTCTCTGGTTAGTCTGGCTAAGGGCTTATCTATCTTGTTGATTTTCTCAAAGAACCAACTCCTCGTTTTGTTGATTCTTTGTATGGTTTTATTTGTTTCTACTTGATTGATTTCAGCCCTGAGTTTGATGATTTCCTGCCTTCTACTCCTCTTTGGTGTATTTGCTTCTTTTTGTTCCAGGGCTTTCAGGTGTGCCATTAAGCTGTTAGTGTATGCTGTCTCCCGTTTCTTTTTGGCGGCACTCAGGGCTATGAATTTTCCTCTTAGCACTGCTTTCATTGTGTCCCATAAATTAGGGTATGTTGTGCCTTCATTTTCATTAACTTTCAAAAAGTCTTTGATTTCTTTCTTTATTTCCACCTTGACCAAGTTATCATTGAGTAGAGCATTGTTCAGCCTCCATGTGTACGTGGGTTTTCTTTTGTTTTTGTTGCCATTGAAGACCACCCTTATTCCATAGTGATCTGATAGGAGGCATGGGATTATTTCTATCTTCTTGTATCTGTTGAGGTCTGATTTGTGACCAATTATATGGTCAATTTTGGAGAAGGTACCATGAGGAGCTGAGAAGAAGGTGTATTCTTTTGCTCTAGGATGAAATGTTCTATATATATGTTAGTTCCATTTGGTCCAAGGCTTCAATTAGATTCACTGTGTCCCTGTTTAGTTTCTGCTTTCCTGAACGATCCATTTCAGAGAGCGGGGTGTTGAAGTCACCCACTATTATTGTGTGCGGTGCAATGTGTGCTTTGAATTTTAGTAAAGTTTCTTTTACGAATGAGGGTGCCCTTGCATTTGGAGCATAGATATTCAGAATTGAGAGTTCTTGATGGTGGATTTTTCCCTTGATCAGTATGTAGTGTCCTTCTGTGTCTTTTTTGATGACTTTGGGTTGAAAATCAATTTTATCCGATATTAGGATGGCTACTCCACCTCGTTTCTTGGGGCCATTTGCTTGTAAAATTGTTTTCCAGCCTTTTACTCTGAGGTAGTGTTTGTCTTTGACACTGAGGTGCGTTTCCTGCATGCAGCAAAATGCTGGGTCCTGTTTACGTATCCAGTCTGCTAGTCTATGTCTTTTAATTGGGGAATTGAGACCATTGATAGTAAGAGAGATTAAGGCATAGTGATTATTGCCATCTGCCATTCTTGGCGCTATCTTTATGTTTGAGTGGTTATCTACTTTTGGGTTTGATTCAAGAAGGTTATTATCTCATTTTTTCCAGGGTGTTGTTTCTCTCCCTGTATTGGAGGTTTCCACCTATTATCCGTTGCAGGGCTGGATTTGTGGAAAGATATTGTGAAAATTTGGTTTTATCATGGAATATCTTGGTCTCTCCATCTATGGTGATTGAGAGTTTTGCTGGGTAGAGTAGTCTAGGCTGGCATTTGTGCTCTCTTAGTGTCTGCATGAGATCTGCCCAGGATCTTCTGGCTTTCATAGTCTCTGGTGAGAAGTCTGATGTGATTCGGATAGGTCTTCCTTTATATGTTACTTGGCCCTTTTCTCTTACTGCTTTTAGTATTTTTTCTTTGTTTAGAACATTCGGTGTTTTGATTATTATGTGACGGGAGGTATTTCTGTTCTGGTCCAGTCTGTTTGGAGTTCTGTAGGCTTCTTGTACATTCATCGGCATCTCTCTCTTTAAGTTAGGGAAGTTTTCCTTCATAATTTTGTTGAAGATGTTTACTGGCCCTTTAAGTTGCAAATCTTCACTCTCATCTATACCTATAATCCTTAGGTTTGGTCTTCTCATTGTGTCCTGGATTTCCTGGATGTTTTGGGTTACACGTTTTTTGCATTTTGCATTTTCTTTGACTGTTGAGTCGATGCTTTCTATGGAATCTTCAGCACCTGAGATTCTTTCTTCCATCTCTTGTATTCTATTGTTGATGTTTGCATCTATGACTCCTGATTTCTTCCCAAGGTTTTCTATCTCCAAAGTTGTCTCCCTTTGTGATTTCTTAGTTGTTTCTACTTCCTTTTTTAGTTCCTGGATGGATTTGCTGAGATCCTTCACTTGTTTGTTTGTATTTTCCTGTATTTCTTTAAGGTATTTTTGCATTACCTCTTTCAGGATTTCTTCCTGATGACCCACGTTCTCCTGCATTTCTCTGAGCGATTTTTGTGTTTCCTCCTCATGGGAATCCATCTGTTGATCCATCGTCTCCTGCATTTCTTTAAGCAGTTCTCGTGTTTCCTTTGTAAGGGCATCTAATCGTTGATTCATTTCTTTAAGCAATTTTTGTGTTGCCTCCTTATGGGCATCCGTCTGTTGACCCATATTCTTCTGCATTTCTTTATGCAATTTTTGTGTTGTCTCCTTGTGCGCCTCCATCTTTTGATCGATGTTTTCCCGCATTTCTCTAAGTGATTTTTGTGTTTCCTTTGTAAGGGCTTCTAACCGTTGATTCATGGTCTCCTGTAACTCTTTATGAGATTTATTTGTGTCCTTCTTGTGATCCTCTAATAGCATCATGAGAAGTGATTTTAAATCCAGATCTTGTCTTTCGGGTGTGGTGGGGTATCCAGGACTTGCTGCTGTTGGAGAGTTGGGTTTGGATGGTCCCACATTACTTTGATTTCTGTTAGTAACATTCCTACGTTTGCCTTTTGCCATCTGGATACCTCTGGTGTTAGTTGGTCCTGCTGCCACTGGCTGTTGGTTGGACCTCCTGTGAGCCTGCAAAGCTATTTCTGCCCTCCCTGGATTACCAGGATTCCCCTGGCACCGATTTCTGGGGCCTGCCTGCTCCTGAGTGACTTTGGAGCCCTAATGTGCCTTGCCCCAAGTGATCTTATATTGGGGAGGCCTTGCACATCTAAAGGCTCAGCCTAGTGGATTCCTGGAGCAGAGGTCGCCAAAGGGAGGCTGGTAGGCTCCTGCCCTGTGCAGGGGTGTGTGATCTCTCCTAGGGGAGGGAGGGGGCGTCCCTCTGCCAGGCAGAAGTCCCACAGCAGAGCTGGCGCGCTAGTTACTGCAGATCAGCCCAGCACTTGGGAGCCGCATACACACAAGCCGCCCAAGACCCAAGGGATATTATGCCTGTCTGTCTCAGAACCTGGCTGTCCCAACCTCCCAGTCACTGGAGCAAAGATGGCGGAGGGCACTCTCTGTGGCGCCGCTCACCCTGTAGACGCGATGGCCCGCCGATCTGGCACCCAGACGACCACAGCGCTGACCCGTTCTCGGGCACAGATGGAAGCCCCAACAGGCCGTGTCCCAAGTGATGTTATATTGGGGATAGGGAGCTTGGGGTACCTGTCTCTTCAGTGCAGTCTGCGGGAACAGAGGTCGCAGAAGGAAAGCTGGTAGGCTCCCGCCCAGTGCGGGGTCCCTCTGCCAGGCAGAAGTCCCACAGTAGAGCTGGTGCGCTGGTCACTGCAGATCAGCCCGCACCTGGGAGCCGCACACACACAAGCAGCCCGAGACCCAAGCGATATTATGCCTGTCTGTCTCAGAACCTGGCTGTCCCAACCTCCCAGTCACTGCAGCAAAGATCCATGTAGTTTTTTATACTCAACTATAAGCAACTGTTCTACCATAAGCTCCGTACAACAACAGCATCTTGAAGATTTCATAGAACTCTAAACTCCTGAATTGTTTATTTTTAGTTTTTTAGATTTATTTATGTGTATTGAGTTTTCGCCTATGTGTATGTATGAATACCATGTTCATGCCTGGTGCTCAAGGAGGTTAGAAGAGTCACCCTGTAACTGTAGCTGAGGATAATTGTGAGCCAGCATGTGGGTACCAGGAATCAAACCTGAGACCTTTCTGCAAGAGCAGCTGAGTGCTCTACACTGCTGATCCAATTCTCCAGTCTTCTGAGTCTATTTTCACTTAGCGAACAGTGAAAGCAGCAGCAAGAGATCTGACTCTTGAGGTAAAAGTTGTATTTTCTGTCATACCTTCATGGGAATTAGAAATAAGCATCCACTCTGTTTTTTAATGATTAATGTTTTCTTACAATGAAGTATCTTGCTCTTAGCATATATAAAGACATTCTTTCAACTTTTTTTTTTTTCGGTTTTTTCGAGGCAGGGTTTCTCTGTGTAACCCTGGCTGTCCTGGAACTCACTTTGTAGACCAGGCTGGCCTAGAACTCAGAAATCCTCCTGCCTCTGCCTCCCAAGTGCTGGGATTAAAGGCGTGCGCCACCACCGCCCGGCTCCATTCTTTCAACTTTTAAAAAACAGTAATATAAAAAAGGGCCTTCCTTACAAATGCTTCATTATTGTCTAGGCCATCACTCTGACAGAACCCAATCTAAGAAGCTAAGCAGGGTCTGGTCTGGTTAACATCTGGATGGAAGAAAGGCTGTCTATTGAAAAGAAGTATGCAGCCCTGTATTCTCTAAGTTACACCTCTTTTTTAAAAAGTATCTTTTTCCCTTTGGTAGTGTTGGGATGGCACCCAGGACTTTGGCTATAACAGATAAGCACTCTACCACTGAGATATATATCCTAACTTTGCACCATTTAATGGCTCCAAAATTCTCTTGTACTGTGGGTGCTATATTGCAGAAGACCTTGTCTCCAACCAGATAGATTATAAATCTTATGTGACCTTGGAGAGTGAAGTCAAAGTTACAGTCAGTGTTCTAAGACATTTCAAATGAATGCAGGAGTCAAAGAAAATAAAAGAAAGGCTAGGAAAAGCAAGGCTGAGTGTTGAAACTGGGTTCAACAATGGAGTCACGTGAGGGGAATTCTGAGTGCTTGTGAGAAAGCTCCAAAAAAACAAGAGTCCTGTGACTTCTGTTTCTTCAAAAACATGGAACTGTTCTTGGAATTTGTTTTTATGCCCCTCCCAGGTGTAGGGGATAGGAGTGAGGTTACTACATGTTGTTAGTCATAATTTTGCCACATGCAGCTTGTCCGTGTGATTGTACACTTTAGTCAAGTGACTCTGAGTCCTCAGAATACAAATTATCTGATGCTCTGAATAAAGTTGGCTATTACATTTAGGCTCCACTCTCCCAGGTTCATGCCACCAACTAGAGTGGTATATAGCTGGGGTCACAGCTCAGTGACACATTACTCGCCTACCCTGCATAGGATGGTGGATTTAATCTTCAGCATCTAAAATAAAAAAATAAAAAAAAAAGAAGCATCATGTTTTCCTCAAGAAGAAGAGAATAATCTGTACAAACCTACGACGCTTTCTTTGATCATCCTCTTAGATTTCTTTTCAACTGTCTCTTTAAAATTAACTTCTAGGGGCTGGATAGATAGCTCAGTGGTTAATAGCACTTTCTGCTCTTCCAGGGGGACCTAGTTCACCAACATCAGGCAGCTTACAAACTCCTATAACTCCAGATCCAGGGGACAGAATGCCTCTAGCCTCTTGTGCACCTGCTCACATATTCACATACCCACATATAGACAGACAGACAGACAGACACACACACACACACACACACACACACACAAACTATATTTAATTTAAAATAATAAACATAAATCTTCTAAAAATCTAACGTTTAAAAAAGAAAATTACCAACATCCAGCTTGTTACTTGCAACCTGACAATGTACTACCACACATAACGTCTAAGTAATAACTGAGTGAAGGGAGCCAGCAAGAAAAGACCTGCAATAGGATTACATTCGCATAAAACTCTAACTAGAATGTGGTGGTACAGAACGCCTATAACCCCAATACAGGCTGAGGCAGTAGGATAGAGTTCAATGTCAGCCTGAACTACATAGTAAGTTTGAGGCCACCTTGTTTAGTGAAACGCTGTCTCTAAGACACAAAAACATATTTTATACATTCTGGAAAATGTACACTAACCTATCATGGCAGGACATACATTCATGTTAGAGATGAGTGATCATGCAGAAGGAACACAATTCCAGCGGTCTTGTGGGAATGGGGGGATAAGCTCTGTGCCCCTCAGATAAGCCAGATGAACAAACAAGATTTTCTTTCTGGTTAGATTCCACATCTGGTTAGGAAATGTGAATGACAAGAAAATGACCAATTCCTAGCATACATTTCACCCAAACCCACGAAAGGAACACATAGGAAACTGTTTCCATCCCTCCAAGCCACTGCATCACCCATTAAGATGTGCTTATAGGACACACACATCAGCTGTTGCTTTCTTAGACACCAATTAGGAAATGACAGAAATAATTAATACTCAGTGTAACTCAATATTGCTCTGTGATGTGTATCTCCACACGAAAAGGCTCCTGGTGAAATTTCAGTCAGGAAAAAGATGCGGTCCTTTTCATGCATCTGGTTTTCATTTGGTTTCTGATTTCTTCTCATTAGACTAAAAGTGAAGTCTTAGCAGATCATAAGCTATAAGGTGAGTCATGTGTGTGACTGTCTTTCTGCCTGTCTGTGTTGAGGCAGGGTCTCACGTTGTAACCCATGGAGGCTTGGAATCACTGTGACACCCAGGCTGGCCTTGAATTCACTATTGCCCTTATTCTACCTCCAGAGTGATGGGATAACAAGTATATATCACCAATGTAGCTAGAAGCTGTTTTTTAGTGAGAAATTTCTTACTCATGACTTTGTGATGTTGTTAGAAAAAACCAGGTAGCCTTCTTGAAATAGAAAAGGAAAATTTTTTTTAACATAACTGAGGAAAAATGGAGCAGTGATTTTAAAATTCTCTTCTTTAAAATTTCTGTCTTTTGCCAGGCATGGGGGCACACACCTTTAATCCCAGCAGGCAAGAGGCAGAGGCAGACAGATCTCTGTGAGATCAAAGCCAGCCTGGTCTACAAAGAGAATTCCAGGAAATCCAGGGCTATGACTCAGAGAAATCCTGTCTTGAACATTTTAAAAAAAAAAATTGTCGTCTTTTTTTTTTTTCATTCACCTTGCTAGAGTGTGCAAGTCTGCACTGGACTTCGTATGGAAGCTTGGAGAACAGTGGTGTGTATACTCTAAACCAAGCTTGAAAGGATCAAACTCAAAAGCCTGGTTGATGTATTGAGCCACCCTCACACCCAAAACAATCTTCAAGGAAAACAAATGTTAAGTATAGTCATTCCCTACATAGATTCTCTCGTACAGATGATACCTTAAGTCTTCCCTTAGTTGTTATGATTTATCTATGTATCAAAGGTTTGTACACCCCGAGGCTCACTGCGATTAAAACATGCTAATAAGCAACACATACAACAAGCCTTTTCTATGCCATTTGTAGCTTTCCTGATGTCAGCACTAATCCAACTCCATCCAGCTGCCCATATTTAAACCCTGAGTATAGTCAATGCTCCAATTCCCTACAGTAATGTTTGAGATCACCCAATCCCAGCTTCTCTGCTCATTTAACTGAGCCCTGCTATGAAAAAAAGGCCTAATACAAGGGCAGCGGCAAGGGCACCCACTATCTAAGGCTGGGAGAAGCAATTGCAATGTCCCATTGAAGGTGTTCTGACTGGCTCATGAAATGTCTTGGGAGAGCTGCTGTTCATTATTCAGATGCTGAGCTCAGGGTTGGGACAAAATAATGAGGTGTTCGGGCAGTTGAGAGGAACTTGTGCACAGGGACACCAGACAGCATCCTACTAGAGAAAGCAGATAAAGCACAGGACACGTGACCAGGTCTAACATGTGCCAAAGTACCTACTGGTGTCTCTACTTTATCAAAGAGAACTATACAAAACTGAGGCCAGCTTCACAGCACAGGCCACTACTACACTACAGTAAAACTGCTGCAGCTGTTGAAGTAAAGCCTTTCTGTCTAAGCATCTTCTACATTCTACAGCATCAGAAGGGCAGAAGAGGCAAGACATGTGTACAATGTGTTTTATCTCCCAAGAAACAACTCAGAGAATAGGCAAAAGGCTTTATCCATTCCATTGTCAGATTAATGATGTTCCAAATGTTTCTCCACATGACAAAAATTAAGAGCTACTTCCTGAGGTCAGAGAAAGGCAACATGAAACACTTTTTTCAAATATTTGGTTTATTAAATTTCACCAACCATCTTAGAATACGTATATAAAGAAAAAAGCCATCCCTGATCACAAGGGATATAGTTTATATTCAAAAGACTTTCATGACCTGACTCCCACAAGCTACAGAACTTACTCACTCCCAGAGCCTGGGCCATATCCCAGGAGTGTACCCATGGGGGCTGGAAAATTACTCACAGGAGCAGATAATTCAGAGTTCAGTGAAGCAAAGAAAATATCTATCAGCTGATGAAGGAGACCACCCAAATGGTGGTCTATCCACACCAGAGATACATACTCAGCACCAGGCGGAAATGAACTGCCAGGCCTTCTGCAATATGCATGAACCTTGACTACAGTGCTACATAAAAGCTGGACACAAAAAGTCAATGTTATACGATTCTAGTTAAAGAAAATGTCCATAGCAGACCCAAACAGGGTGGAAGAGCAGACTCTTGGCTGTCTGGTGCTAAGGCAGGAGAAAAATTGAGTGCTTTACAAGTATAAAACATCAGTTTCGGGAGTGGGAAGAAAATGTCCTGAAATTGTATTGTGATGGATACACAAACTCTGAATTTACTAAGTCACTAAATTTAAAACTAGTAAACATGTGGGCCTGATCTATAGAGTGAGTTTAGAGCCAGACTAGGCATCTTTAGTGACATTCTGTGTCAAAAATCAAAAAGAGGACTAATGATCTATCTTAGGACCTAGGTTGGGTTCAACTACTAGTAGTACATGCACACAAACAAAGAACAGAAGAAGTTAATATTGTAAAAATTACAAGTCCCCATAAAATTCTGGAAGAAAGAAAAGGCACTGAATAGTATCTGGGATCTAGGCTGAGACAGACTGAAGGAAGACCCTGTCTTAAAGAGGTGAGGGGAAGAAAGAAATGCCACCTGAGACTACAGAGGGAAGACAGATTCCAAAAAGACACAGACTATGGTAGCAGTTCTTAACCTGTGGCTCATGGTCTCTTGGCAAACTTCTATCTCCAAAATTATTTCATTATGATTTACAACAGTAGCAAAACTCCAGTTATGGTTGGGAGTTATCACAGCATGAGGAACTGTATTAAAGGGATGCAGTATTAGGAGGGCTGAGAACCAATGGACTATGGAAACAGTGCTGCAGAAGAAGTTTCATCCCTGGTTTAAAGAGGAGATCTGCTGGAATATGTTTCCTCTTTTACTTGCAGTCACTTGTCCTTGGAAAAGAGGTACTTGGATGAAGAAACTCAGGAACTATGCCACCAAGCATGCTGCCTTGGGCCTTCAGTCTTGAAGGGTCTGGTAAGGGGCTTCTGGCATCATTTGTGCTACAGGCTGCCCTTTCCAGTCCGTCCAAATCAACAGGCTGCTGCAGGTCAAGGACAAATTCCTCTACAAATTGCACTAGCTATGGTGAATATTCACCCAAACCCACCCCTGAAACAAGGCTTCCAGACTGGGCTCCATAGCAAGGCTCTCCTCATACCTGAGACAATGGAGAACTCCAGTTCTTACCAGCTGAAGTCTGAATATTGTTTATCCTCCAAACAGAAACCACCCATCAGAGTGGTGGTGGTGGAGGTAGAGGTGGTGGTGGTGGTGGTAGTGGGATGGAACAATGTGGGCTTGTTCTTCTAGTCCCTTGGGCATTCTGGGGTCCTTCCAGAGACGTGGTTTCTAAAATCAAAATTCTAGTATATGCCTATGCTATTCTACCAGGCATAGTCTTTGGGACTATACCAACTCAAGATTACTAACAACAATTTGCTAAAATTTAGTAAGCCACATGCTTTTTCTCAACCATACTCTGCATTCTTAATATAGTCTCAAGGGGACAAAGTGAATGAAGTTGCTGTGGATCTCTTTGCCTTGGAACAGTAAGCTCAAAACATTATGACTGCTGGAAGAAGGGAAACACGAACCCATGACTAGCAATGTACCACAAACCCTTTTACCTCTGGACTTCTAGTCTTTAGAAGCAATCACAAAGCACAGAACTTGTGTGTCCAATTTCCTGACCCTCAGTTAGGAAATGAAAATACAACACTGTATTTACAGTAAACACTGTCAGCTGCATTTTTCCCCTTCACTGAACAGTCTGTCAACATAATAAAACCTCCTCTCCATAAGGACATATTCATCCTCTGAAAAATCTGCTGGCCTCTGGGGATTAAGGCATGACCCTGACTGACTGAGCTAGAAACACCAGCACCCACCTCCCAATGGAGGAAGCTGCCCAGAGCAGGTGCTGGGTGGAGTTTCAGAACAAATCCAGTCAGTGCAAAGGGAATCAGACAGCACCAGGCACAGACAGTGCTGCTTGATAACAGCTCCTCTCCCTTTCCCCAGAACAGCTCTCTAACAAGGAACGTCCCAGGATGTGCTTTGCATACTTCTAAGATATTTAATGTTCAAATTGTGTGGTGTGCTGATGGCTTTCAAGCACTGATGGATTTCAGGCATTTGGAACTCTTTCTATTTAGTTTCCATCTCAAAAATCTCACAGCCCCTGCCCCATTCTTTCTCGAACTCCCCCAAAGGCTCAAAGTAAACTTACTGCAACACAGGGCATTTGTAGAAATGGGCACAAAGGAGCTAGTCACAAGGAAGCCGGGACACTAGGATATTAACCTTCCCTCAGAAGGGACTCTAGTAGTTTCTATGTCTTGGCACTGTGGAGCTATACTACTCATTCTATTTTCCTCTTCACCTGGTCCCTCCTCTGCCTATCCTCTCCATTCTCCTGGATGGTTCCTGTTTTCTATTCCCTCATCTCCTCCTTGTCCTTTCCCTTATTCTTCTCTGGGTAACCTCCAATCCAGCATCTTCAAACATGGCTCTCTATGAAAGGAAAACCTGCAGTTCTCTACTTCTATTCCCCTGAAAGTGGGTGCTGCCACCTGCCTCATAGACAACCCTAGGTACAAACAGAAAAGGATACAACATATTTTAGACATAGTCTAGCTATCACATGTGATTCAAGTAAAGCACGTAGCACTCTGTAGGCAGCTACCCCAGTGAGGCAGAGTATGAGCACACTATAAAAGGAAATCACAGGAAAACAGGCCAACAGGAGAGGCAACAATGCCTGTCTAATACCAAGGAAAGAGATGGAGCCAAAAGTACAAGAGAAGGTCCTTCATTGCACTGGATATAAACATAGAGACTGGAAGACTTTTAACTATGACGAAAGATTTTTAATGCTAATCAACATGAAAGGTTGTTGTGTTAATTTCTACCTCATATTTAATTCTATAATCATCTTTATGCCATACCTGGCTATGGTTTTGTTTTTGCCTGTTCAAAACAGAAATGGCCATTCACTGTCGTTTCTAAAACTGTATGTGCAGGTGAATTGATACATGATTGGCTGACAGACTGAAATAAATACATAAGACTTTGTTTAAACCACCAAGTACCAGTGATGGTAAAATATAAATGAAGAAGCCAGGCAAGCCAGCCTGTGTCTGTAGTCCTAGCTTTTAGAAAGGCTGAGGCAACAGGGTCATTTGAGCCCTTAGGCAACACAGTAAGACTTTGTCTTTAATTTCAAAAATGTACATATATACATATGCTTGTATACACACACATAGGGAGTGAATGTTGTCGAGCTCTGAATATGAACTATCTCCTATAGGTTCATGTATTAAACCCTTGGTTCTTAACTGGTGGTGCTATTTTGAGAAATGCTATAAACTTTAGAGAATCAGGGGATGTAAGTTTCCAACATCATCTAGATATAAGGAACAGAACTCATTAAAATTGACATTCCCAAAGTCTAACCTAGAATTCACCAGTATGCAAGCTGAGTCTTTAACCCCTAGTTCGAGACTAGGGAAATCTTTGTTGGGTGGGGCCTGAGACTTAGCATGTCTTCTGGTTGTTCTCCTAGAGCCCATCTCAATGCTGCAAGGCATTTAGGGGAATGCAGACTCACTGGCCCTTTGTCTCTCAGCCCTGTAGCACCTTTCACTTTCCAGACCTGCTGTTCTCTCCTTTGTCCTGTTTCTTTGAAACAAACTGTTTTAAGACCCACCAGTTTCAGTCACAGCAGAGAATGTTCTTTTCCTTTCCTGTCACCTCTTAGTCATTAGAATCCAGACAAAGTTTCAATCCACCACTATGCCAGGCACAAAGAGAACATGGTCTATTGGCATAGAAAACATATTCTGGACCCCAGAATGGGCCAATAGCCAGGTGGACATAATTTTTTATTATTCTTTTGCAAGGAATGTTTGGTGTTTAGCTGTTAACCTCAATCAAGAATTAAGGCTACTCAGGGCTGGAGAGATGGCTCAGTAGTATAGAGTTCTTTCAGAGGATCCATGTTTGGTTCCACGTACCCACATGGTGACAGTGCCCATGTCAAAGCAAGCTCCTTACATCAAAGCTGTTAGGAAGAAAACAGAGACAAGTGATTGGAGTCCCAGTATCTCTTTCAAGAACATGTCCCTGATGATCTACCCTTCTTTCTAATAAGGGCCCACTTGTTAAGGGTCCCACCACCTCCAAATCATGCTACAGGCTTGAGACCAAGAAAGGCTAGGAGATGGCTTATATAGCTACCTGCAACCACGAAGACTGGAATTCAGATCCTTAGAACCTATGTAAAGTCAAACGCAGAAGCAAGCGTCTGTAATCCCAGTGTGCTGAAGGCAGGAACCAGGATTTGAGGTTGTCTTTTGACCTTCACAGTAACTACCTAGTATGTGCATGTGAGCAAGCATACAAATAAAAAAATTATCAAAGTGACTAAAACATTCAAGACTCTAATGAATGGTGGATGAATGCTGACTGAAAGGGAAGCCATTCTGAACTTATCTGCCTTGCTGAAACATGCTCACACAACCCTCTCATGGTACCAGTAATACAACTTGAACAAAGAATGTCCAATTTAAAAAAAAAAAAAACTCGGAAATACCCTTTTCCTAAGGGAGGCACATTGTCTTTGACACTCAATTTCCTGGCAGATAAACTATACATGGTTGCCTTTTTATCAGTGTTGGAGGTAAACACAGGAAGCAGGGGAGAAGTTACAACGCAGCTGTCTCTTAAATGCCCATTCAATATTCTTATCCCCAGTAGAGCTTATGAAGACAAAACCCCCACAAAATTTTCACAAAGCTATGAGAACCAAATCAATTTTTTACTACAATTAAAATTTTACCCTGTCATAGGATGATTAGCATCCCTCCCTTCCCTCCCTCCTTCTCTCCCTCCCTCCTTTCCTCCCTCCCCTTCCACCCCGACCCACCCTCTCTCAAGGCAGAAGTAACAACACAAGGCAGAAGTAGCAATACAATGAACAGGGGCCTCTGCTAGGAGTCACAGAACAGTAGGGAAACCCAAGCAAGGAAGCTGATATTAAATACAGTCTCAGAGGGATAGGGGGTGGAGCAACAGTAGAAAGCTTGCCTAGGTATACAGCTAGGACTCCAGGCCCAGAAACGATGCACACCTTCATGAGTCTTTTAACTTTATTCCAGAGTCACTCATTTATATATGATATCACAAAAGGTGGGGGCATTTCACTTATTTTTGTGTGTATGACATTCAGAGTACAAGTGCATACTATGCTACATGTTTAGAAGTCAAGGGACATTTTGCAGGAGAAGTTACTTCTCTCCTACCATGGATCACACTCAGTCTCCTGCTTTTACCAGTAGAGCCATCTCCCTGGCTCCTCTTTTAAATTTTCTAGATGGATACCTTAAAAGCCATTCCAAGCACAAATTACCCCACAACCTCTATAGCCTGATATTTAGGGAAACTTATGCAAATTTCTTACAAGCATAGTGAACTTTCACTTAGGAAAAAACCTTTGCTTCTTTTATATTATTTGTATGTGAAAATGAGATACTTCATTCAAAAAGGTGAAACTGCTCTCCTCCTTCCCTAAAAACACCCTTACAAGCACACTCATTCATTCATTTACTCACTTCCTCAGTCCTGAGAATATAGGAAAGACTGGGGTCCTAGAAGCAGATTGCTAAGTACCACTCCACAGGAGACTTTGGAGAACATTTATCTTGGAGCTTTTCTCACTATTTTCCATGTATTGAGCACTAACTGAACACCCCTAATAGGAGAAAACAGACAGGCTGCCAGGCTCAGCAAAGCCCAGCCCAGCCCAACCAAGACCCTGCACAGTTCAAAAGGGCAGATTCTTATGGGCTGGGATCATAGAAGCACAGCAGAACCGCTGATCCATGCAGCCACATTCCAATACCCAGACTGCTTCCCTGCCTTCCTCCATGTTCCTTTAGGGAAGATCTAGGAACTAGCTAAGAGGTTTCATGAAATTACCTTTATCCAAGTAAATGATTTCCTGGAATGGGCAGTGGAGGTTGAAAGAAGGGGCAGGGAAAGAAAGGGAAGAAAAGAAGAATAAAATGGAAAAGGAAAGAGGAAAATCTATGGAGTATTTCTATCTAGGTTTATACACGCTCTTTGCTCTTGCTGCAATTTTACTTTTTTATATTGTTGTTTAAACTTAAAAAACCAAAGAAAACTTAGAATGTATGCAAACTTCATTCCCCTAAAAACGTAAATATTGCAGCTAGGCATCAAGACTGACCTCTTAATTCTAGCACTAGGCAGGAGGATCGTGAGTTTGTCAACTCTTTCAAAACTTAAAATTAAAAAACCGTACTGTTGGAGCAAGTGATGAGGATCAATGGTAGAGTTCTCTGGCTAGCAAGTACAAGACCCCAGTTCCATTCTAACACTAAAAAAAAAATATAAAACCTTAAGTTTTTCTCCACTTATATCTGAAACATAATTTTAAAATCACTATACAGAGCTAGCCTGACCCTACAAAAAGCAACTGCTACAAACTAATTAGATTTTCATGGCTCAAGTTTACACTATTAGAAAGTAAAGCAAACAACATATGTAAGAACTTTATTTCTTGTGGTGGAAATTCAAATGCTACCTTTTAGGGATAGAGAGGTAGCTCAGTTGGTTGGGTACTTGCCTGGCATGGGCTTAATCTCCAGTATCACATAAACTAGGCATGGTGGTACATGCCTGCAACCCTAAGAATTGGGACATGAAAGTAGGAGGATCAATTCATCCTCAGTTACATAAGCAAGTTTGAGACTAACTTGAGCTAAATGAGACCCTGTCTCAAAATGAGAAAGTAAAAAGGAAATTCCTAAGAACAAAACACTGAGAAAATGTATTTGGTCATAAAATAATGAGCTTTCATTCCAAAGTGCAAGTAATTTGGCAATGGCCATATATAATAAAGTAGTTACTGATCTTTGCAAAATTAGGCGGTTCTTCGGATGAATGACTGTTCCATGGTGATTAATATTCACACTGGGCTGTGTAAATTACCATAACAAATTAGCTTAAAGCATTAGTAGCGGAATTGGGTCCTCAAAGTACTGACAGTTGAATGCAGTGGCTTTAATAACCAAGGTTTCCCTCAAGCAGACTCACTAAATTACTTTTCTCTCTGCTAAACACACAGGTCTCTTCTCTTCTGCCCATGTTCTTCTAGAATCCCTTAAGACAGCATACACATTTCCATATAAAAACGTTTGTCAGGGCTACATATATAGCTCAGTGATAGGAAGCATGCTTGTCATATGCAAGGACCCGGCTTCCATCCTCAGCACAAAAAAACAAAAACAAAAAAACAAAAGAAAAAAAAAAGAGGTTACACCTTGTAGCCTTGGCTAGCCTAGAACTCACTATGTTCCAGTTCTGGGCCAGCCCACACTGACACGCAATATCTGCCTGCCTATGCCTTAACTGGCTAGTCCCGACTGATGCATTTCTTAACTGTAAGGGACAGGCAACTTCTCTATCCATCTTGTCACTTTTTGTGTTACTGAAATCATAATTATTGTATTCAGTCTCCAGCTTTGTAGCTATCTGTCTGCATGTTACTTTCAAAAAGAAAAGCAGGTAAGACTCTGATCTCTTCCAGAGAATGCTAACAGGTAACGTCCATGTTTGCTAGATTCTTATTTGTAACTTACAGTGTTTCCTTTAAATAGAGGAAATTTAATCCTAGCATTTGGGAGCGGGAGACAAGAGTACCTCAAGTTCTAGCCAGACTGAGCTACATAGCAACACTGTCTCAAAAATAAATTAAAATAAGGTAAATAAGTAAAAATGTGGGGTGGGTAAAATGAAATTTTATATCAAAGTGACCCAAATGTGTCACCTAGAAAGTGATTTTGTAATAATTCTTATTTTCTCAAAAGGCCTGATGGCACACACCTGTTGCTTTAACACTCAGGGGTCTGGAGGATCTCGATTTCTATCCCTCTTGGTAGCTGTTGAAACTGAGCACAGAAAATTCATACTGGTTTGATTAAATCTCTAGGGAGGGACAATGCCCTAGGGTGGCTCAGCCCCCAGCTGAGGCACCTAAGCACACCAGTTCCAGGTGTTCACCAAGAAATAGAGAAAGGCATGACCTGTACAGCATGTATCAAAACATCCAGAGCTTTCAGGAGCTGCTCCCTGCCTAGTGCATGGTGCAGCAGATCTAGTAGCCAGGACTCCAGTGACCAACCCCACTCAGCCCTGGCCTCCACCAGTCATGGGTTACAGGAGAAATTAAATGATAGGAGCAGACTCTTAAAGCCACAGAGCATCCTCCATACAAGTTTCAGGTGTTCCTAACAGTGCCTCAGGGGTAACACTTGAATCCCTGGACACTTCTCCCCCTCAGCCCAAGATTTCCTGATGCTCTGCACACCCCTGCATCTGTTCACACACCTGGTACCAGTGGCCCTGGCTCCCACATCCTTGCTTAAAAATGTCCATGGTACTGGGAGTTAGTGGCAGAGTATGTGAGTAGAGTATATGACCAGCATACTAGATTTGATCACCAACAGAAAATAACAACAAAACAAAACAAAAACAAAAAAGCTTTCCATGGCTCTGCCTTTCAAAAAGGATGTTGCTCCTCCTCACCTGCTATTGCCTGCCATAGCCTCCTTCTCTAGATCCCTTCAGTCAGCATGGAATGATGAGGCCTCTTAAAGAGCACCTATCTCTTTTCCAAGGCCCATGGGTCAGATCCAGGGCCAAACCAACACAGACATGCACAAAGCATTTAGCAATGACTACTGTGAAATGCATGCTGGGCCATCCTAGTAACTGACAATGTATGGGATCCCTAAAGGCCTTCCATGAGCTCAGGGCTTTGTAATCCAAAGTAAAATATATGAAGCCTTTTGTTTCACTATGAGGATTGAACCCAGGACCTTCCATATGCTGGCCAGCCCTTGAATCTATATCTGTGGTGGGGAGGTCCCCCTTTCTTTGAGACAGTGTCTCATATATAGCCCAGGCTAGCCTGATACTCATCAAGTATGACTTCAAACTCATGATCCTACTGCCTCTATTTTCTCTTGCAGTCAATAATCTGTTCCATGCACTCCCTGACCAAGTCACTGAGTGTAAATGGTGCTGAACAGCATTCCTCAACCCATCTTCATTTCACACATCAAAATCCCAGCCTCTCCAGCACTTCAGAATACACTGAGGTACTAGGATAAGTAAAGCCATGCATATAGGCACGTGAATACAGATACTGGAACAGCTACTCTGGGTAAAGTTCATGAGACCAAGAAAAGCCACACACATCTCCAGTTTTCCACATTCACAATTCTCCTTGCAAACCACCTCAACTGAAGTGAAGGCTGTAGTTAGAAAAGGTTCCCTGAAACCTTCTGTTTGCTTCTCAATTATTTTAAAAAAATTTATGGATGTTTTATCTACATGTATGTCTAAGCATTACATTTGCTTATGAAGGGACTAGAGTTATAGATGGTTGTGAGCCACCACATGAGAGCTGGGAACCAAACTTGGGTCCTCTAGAAGACTACTCAGTGCTTCAGAGCCATCTCTCCAGAAATCAGTTCTGATTCTGGTGTGCACCAGACCATCTGGACTACTTGCTAAAATTTAGCTTTCTGGGGTCCAGAAAACATGGGGCATTTATTTTGGTTTTTTTTTTTCTTGCATATGTCAATAATTGTCTCATTTGGACTTGGTGGCCCTCACTGGTAATCCAAAACCTATAAATTTCAGGCTACACAGAGAGATCCCGGCTTTAAAAAAATCTAATGATGAAATGGACAAGTCGTATTCAGGAAATGATGATATTCTGAAAAATCATGTTTAGGGTTGGTAGGATTAGCAGCTAGAAGCAAATTACTACTCTTGAAGAGGACCCATGTTCAGATCCCAGCACCAATGCTAGGTGGCTTAAAACCATCCTTAAGTCCAGCTTCAAGGAAATCCAATGCCACAGGCCTCCTATGGAACCTGTACTCACATGCCTACACCTACACACACACACACACACACACACACACACACACACACAAGAGCACGCTTGTGTGTGCATAGTTTTAAAAATAAACTTTAAAAAATTAACTATTATCTCCTTACATTACTGATACTATCAGCTTTGGTAAGATAACAGGAAGTAGTAACTGCAGACTTTTAACTGACCAATGTGCTGAAAATAAGTGACAACTGAATGCTTAACCATAAATGGGACATCTATATAACCCACTCCAAGTCTCAGGGAACACTGTGAAAGATGAAGTGAAAAGAGTTTAAGAGCCAGAGGATAGTATGGAATAGAATAGAATGTTGAGACATGATATAGATGGTCCTATCTTGAGCTCAAAGCAGTTGTGATTATCTATACAAGAGGGAGGACACACTCATACGTAAGGATCTATGGCCAATTAATAGTTGCAGGTAAAGATGAGTCTTTTTTTTCAGTGATATAGATAGCTACTGGTAAAGTATCCATGCTCCTGTAAGCAACCTTAATTAAATTCAATGTGTCATTAAAATGATGGTTTTATTTAGGCATGAAAAAGGAGGAAGAGGACTAGATGGCAAGAGGAGAGAATCAGGGGAAGGGGAACAAAAGAATGTTTTGGGGAGAGATGACTATGATCAAAATACATTATGCACATATATAAAAATATAATGAAATCAAGTATGTACAATATATGCTAATAAAGATATTTTAAAAAAAAATCAAATGGCCAGGCAGTGGTGGCACATGCCTTTAATTCCAGCACTTGGGAGGCAGAGGCAGGTGGATTTCTGAGTTCAAGGTCAGCCTGGTCTACAGAGTGAGTTCCAGGACAGCCAAGGCTATACAGAGAAACCCTGTCTCGAAAAACCAAAAAAATTAAAAAATTAAAAAAAAATCAAATGATGATGGTGATGATTCTCATGCAAATGGCCTTACCTCCTTAGGGCAATAGTCCTCAAGTAGTCAGTAATAGACTACTCTGGTTTATCCTCAACAGCCTTGCAATATGGAGTTCATTAACTCTAGAGCAGGGTCCAAAAGTTTTTATCCTAATAAACTCTCAGTGGATACTGATATAGCTGAAACCACACTGAAAATGCATTGCTTAATATCAGCACACCAAATCCTTCCTATTGCCTTTTTTGGGTAAGAATATTGCCTACCTGTATATGTACCACATCCATGCCTCATGCCATGAAGCCCAGAAGAAGGGGTCAGATATCCCAGTGAAGCTGGAACTACAAACACTTGTGAGCTGCCACCTGGTTGCTGAACCAGAGTCCTCTGCAAGAGCAGCAAGTGCTCTTAACTACTGAGATCTCTATAGCTCCAGCCTCAACTTCCAACTTTTGTGAATAAAGTTTAATTGGTACATGGTCCTTTCATTTTTATATTGTCTATAGCTATTTCTGGCTACATAGACACACAGCCCTCAAAATATTTACTCTCTGGACCTTTAAATGATTGTTGGTTCTTAATTTACAGAGGGTCATCTGGATATTAGAACATCCCAAGCACATCTATTGTTAGAGTGAGACTTCTGGTACTTCTAGAGCTAAGAATGGGTTAAGGAAGACAGGTAGTTGTGGTGTACAGCCTTAACCCAATCACTCCACTCGGGAGGCGGAGGCAGGTGGATCTCTGTGAGATCTCCAGAGAGTCCCAGGACTGCCAGGGCTACACTGAGAAACTCTGTCTCAAAAAACCAAAGCGGGTGGGGGATTGAGGGCATGGCATTTCATAAGATCCTGGGGATTTTGTTTTGTACCTTGAAAGCTGGCCTTTAAAAAGACTGCATTTTTAAGACACAGAGAAGTAAGTTATACATTAATGTGCTCTAAGACCCAGGATAGAGCCTTGTTCTTTTGACCACCTAGTTTAACCTTTGCCAGTACACTAGAGCCTGTGCTCATACCTATTAAACATAAACAACCTCAGCCAAAACTCCTGGCAGACTTATTACAAAATCAGAGTTGAAAGATAAATGAAGGGCTGAGGAGATGTCTCAGTGAGTAAACTGCTTGCTGGCAAACTTGAGGACCTGAGATGAAATACTCCACACCCACATAAAAAGCTAGGTATAATGGCACACACCTGTAAACCCAGCAATGGGGATTGGGGTATCAGAGACAGATGAATCCCAGTAGGATGCCCAAAGTCAACCCCAGCCTCCACATGAGCATGCACAGAAGAGTACATACATGTACACACGCATATACTACATACGATAAGTAAATAAGGGGAAAAAGGGAAAAAAAAGGGAGTGGGGAAATATAGCTTAGTGTAGAGTTCTTCCCTAACATCTAGCATTCATAAGGCTCTGGGCTCCATCAAAAGCACACATTAAAAAAAAAAAAATCAAGAAAGAAAGGAAAAATAATAAAGATAGGCTTGGTGGCACATAACTGAAATCCCAGCACACAGAAAGCCAAAAACAAACACAAAAATGAAATATTCACAGGAAAACTACAAACCCTACAATGCACACAATGACCCCTAATTCTATAAAGAGCAAATTTATTGGGGTAGTTCCCATCTGATTTAGAATGAAACATAACCAGAAACTATCAAGAAACGTAGTTTGCATTTTCTTTTGCAGCAGAGTTGTTGATCATTCTAAAGAGGAAAGAGTGGGGAGGCATAAAAGGAGACTACTAATTTCCCAATGGGATTCCAGGATCACTTCATAGTGCAGAAAAGGAAATTCTCGAACCTGGTCAACCGAAGAATGGATATTGACACACCCCCTTGGGAAAAAAAAGATGGCCACCTAGTAAGAAGGTAAGTCTATATTCTTGTCCCCAGAACAGTAGACATGGAAACTGCTTCCTGTCCCCATCTGATGGTGGCACTATGAGAGAGTACAGTCTCCGTCTTAGTCAGGGTTTCTATTCCTGCACAAACATCATGACCAAGAAGCAAGTTGGGGAGGAAAGGGCTTATTCAGCTTACACTTCCACATTGCTGTTGATCACCAAAGGAAGTCAGGACTGGAACTCAAGCAGGTCAGGAAGCAGGAGCTGATGCAGAAGCCATGGAGGGATGTTTCTTACTGGCTTGCTTCCCCTGGCTTGCTCAGCCTGCTCTCTTATAGAACCCAAGACTACCAGCCCAGAGATGGTACCACCCACAATGGGACCTCCCACCTTAATCACTAATTGAGAAAATGCCTTACAGCTGGATCTCATGGAGGCATTTCCCCACCTGAAGCTCCTTTCGCTGCAATAACTCTACCTTGTGTCAAGTTGACACACAAAACCAGCCAGTACAGTCTCCCCTCACAAAATATTTGTCTTCCTTAATAAAGCAGAAAAGTGTCCTGTCTACTTCATAGGACTGTAAAGAGACTATCATGGCAATTCAAAGGGCAAATATACTCGTGAATGAAATATATCTATTTGAGAGAACCCTGAGAGCTATCATGAGATAAGCAAGGGCACATACTCCAATTTTATAGCTTTTAAAAAAATTGTAATATGGGAGGGGCACGCAATATCATATGTATGGAGTTGTTCTCTCCATCCATCTTTGCTAGGATTCCAGGGATTGAACTTAGTTTGCAAAGCTTGAATAGCAAGTGCCTTTAACCTGCTGACCCATTTCACCAGTCCCAATATTTTTAAATTGCTAGTTTAAATTCTGTGTAAGCAGTCTGAGCCAGAATGACCAATTTTATTCTTTTATGAAGCATACGGAGCCTCACAGACACCATGCCTAGAGGATGAAAGTAGGGGAGAATGTGACAAGCTTGAAACACAAGAAAAAATTCCCCAAATGAAAATGCCTAGGCAAAGTTAGTAAATACCAACCAACTCACTGGCTCATTAGGAGGCACTTAGATGGAATTCTTCCTGTGGTGTGTCCATGCCCTTCCACCTGAGTAAATAAAAAGATATTTAACATCTCACCAGGAAGATTATGTGACAAGTATATATTCATGATCAAGTGGATATAGAACTTTAATGAGAGAGAATTATCAAAGATGATTTATAAGGGATTTTGAATCTTTTTTTTCCCTGAGACAGGGTTTCTCTGTGTAGCCCAGGCTGTCCTGGAACTCACTCTGTAGACCAAGCTGGCCTCAAACTCAGAAATTCGCCTGCTTCTGCCTCCCAAGTGCTGGGATTAAAGGCATGTGTCACCACTGTCCGGCTTCAAAGATGATTTATAGATTTAGTAATAAACCTACAGTCAAGATTAGAAATCCAGGAGACTAGAAAAGATAATGATTCCCATTTGGCTCAGGACCAAACTCAGTGCTCTGAAAAAAACTGAGCCATCTCTCTAGCCCCAAAGTCATTTCTTCACATTTCAAAGAGAAAAAAATTAAACTTCTTTTGATCTGTCTTCTGATTCCAAAGATTTGTCAGTATAATTCTTTTTTCTGTGTTTGTTTTCCTTTTTAAGATATACCTTTATATTAGCCTGAAACTAATTATATAATAGCAGAAGTTAACCTTGAATTCCTGATCCTCCTGCCTCCACTTTCTTTCTTTTTTTTATTATTTAATTTTTTTTAATTTACATTCCATATCATTTCCCCTTTCCCGTTTCCTCCCTCCGCGAAAGTCCCATAAGACCCCTTCCCTCCCTCTTTTCTTTGTATGGTTTTGTTTCTACTTGATTGATTTCAGCCCTGAGTTTGATGATTTCCTGCCTTCTACTCCTCTTTCGTTTATTTGCTTCTTTTTGTTCCAGGACTTTCAGGTGTGCAATTAAGCTGCTAGTGTATGCTGTCTCCCGTTTCCTTTTGGCGGCACTCAGGGCTATGAATTTTCCTCTTAGCACTGCTTTCATTGTGTCCCATAAATTAGGGTATGTTGTGCCTTCATTTTCATTAACTTTCAAAAAGTCTTTTTGATTTCCTTCTTTATTTCCACCTTGACCAAGTTATCATTGAGTAGAGCATTGTTCAGCCTCCATGTGTACGTGGGTTTTCTTTTGTTTTTGTTGCCATTGAAAACCACCCTTATTCCATAGTGATCTGATAGGAGGCATGGGATTAGTTCTATCTTCTTGTATCTGTTGAGGTCTGATTTGTGACCAATTATATGGTCAATTTTGGAGAAGGTACCATGAGGAGCTGAGAAGAAGGTGTATTCTTTTGCTCTAGGATGAAATGTTCTATATATATCTGTTAGTTCCAGTTGGTCCAAGGCTTCAATTAGATTCACTGTGTCCCTGTTTAGTTTCTGCTTTCCTGAACGATCCATTTCAGAGAGCGGGGTGTTGAAGTCACCCACTATTATTGTGTGCGGTGCGATGTGTGCTTTGAATTTTAGTAAAGTTTCTTTTACGAATGAGGGTGCCCTTGCATTTGGAGCATAGATATTCAGAATTGAGAGTTCTTGATGGTGGATTTTTCCCTTGATCAGTATGTAGTGTCCTTCTGTGTCTTTTTTGATGACTTTAGGTTGAAAATCAATTTTATCCGATATTAGGATGGCTACTCCACCTCGTTTCTTGGGGCCATTTGCTTGTAAAATTGTTTTCCAGCCTTTTACTCTGAGGTAGTGTTTGTCTTTGACACTGAGGTGCGTTTCCTGCATGCAGCAAAATGCTGGGTCCTGTTTACGTATCCAGTCTGCTAGTCTATGTCTTTTAATTGGGGAATTGAGACCATTGATATTAAGAGAGATTAAGGCATAGTGATTATTGCCATCTGCCATTCTTGACGCTATCTTTATGTTTGAGTGGTTATCTACTTTTGGGTTTGATTCAAGAAGGTTATTATCTCATTTTTTCCAGGGTGTTGTTTCTCTCCCTGTATTGGAGGTTTCCACCTATTATCCATTGCAGGGCTGGATTTGTGGAAAGATATTGTGAAAATTTGGTTTTATCATGGAATATCTTGGTCTCTCCATCTATGGTGATTGAGAGTTTTGCTGGGTAGAGTAGTCTAGGCTGGCATTTGTGCTCTCTTAGTGTCTGCATGAGATCTGCCCAGGATCTTCTGGCTTTCATAGTCTCTGGTGAGAAGTCTGATGTGATTCAGATAGGTATTCCTTTGTATGTTACTTGGCCCTTTTCTCTTACTGCTTTTAGTATTCTTTCTTTGTTTAGAACATTCGGTGTTTTGATTATTATGTGACAGGAGGTATTTCTGTTTTTGTCCAGTCTGTTTGGAGTTCTGTAGGCTTCTTGTACATTCATCGGCATCTCTCTCTTTAGGTTAGGGAAGTTTTCCTCCATAATTTTGTTGAAGATGTTTACTGGCCCTTTAAGTTGCAAATCTTCACTCTCATCTATACCTATAATCCTTAAGTTTGATCTTCTCATTGTGTCCTGGATTTCCTGGATGTTTTGGGTTACACGTTTTTTGCATTTTGCATTTTCTTTGACTGTTGAGTCGATGCTTTCTATGGAATCTTCAGCACCTGAGATTCTTTCTTCCATCTCTTGTATTCTATTGTTGATGTTTGCCTCTATGACTCCTGATTTCTTCCCAAGGTTTTCTATCTCCCAAGTTGTCTCCCTTTGTGATTTCTTAGTTGTTTCTACTTCCTTTTTTAGTTCCTGGATGGATTTGCTGAGATCCTTCACTTGTTTGTTTGTATTTTCCTGTATTTCTTTAAGGTATTTTTGCATAACCTCTTTCAGGATTTCTTCCTGATGACCCACGTTCTCCTGCATTTCTCTGAGCGATTTTTGTGTTTCCTCCTCATGGGAATCCATCTGTTGATCCATCGTCTCCTGCATTTCTTTAAGCAGTTCTTGTGTTTCCTTTGTAAGGGCATCTAACCGTTGATTCATTTCTTTAAGCAATTTTTGTGTTGCCTCCTTATGGGCATCCGTCTGTTGACCCATATTCTTCTGCATTTCTTTATGCAATTTTTGTGATTCCTTTGTGAGTGCATCTACCCGTTGATTCATCTTGTTAAGCGATTTTTGTGTTGTCTCCTTGTGCGCCTCCATCTTTTGATCCATGTTCTCCTGCATTTCTCTAAGCGATTTTTGTGTTTCCTTTGTAAGGGCTTCTAACCGTTGATTCATGGTCTCCTGTAATTCTTTATTAGATTTATTTGTGTCCTTCTTGAAATCCTCTAATAGCATCATGAGAAGTGATTTTAAATCCAGATCTTGTCTTTCGGGTGTGGTGGGGTATCCAGGACTTGCTGCTGTTGGAGAGTTGGGTTCGGATGGTCCCACATTACTTTGATTTCTGTTAGTAGCATTCCTACGTCTGCCTTTTGCCATCTGGATACCTCTGGTGTTAGTTGGTCCTGCTGTCACTGGCTGTTGGTTGGACCTCCTGTGAGCCTGCAAAGCTATTTCTGCTCCCCCTGGTTTACCAGGATTCCCCTGGCACAGATTTCTGGGGCCTGCCCTGCTCCTGAATGACTTTGGAGCCCTGATGTGCCTTGCCCCAAGTGATGTTATATTGGGGAGTCCTTGCACATCCAAAGGCTCAGCGTAGTGGATTCCTGGAGCAGAGGTTGCCAAAGGGAGGCTGGTAGGCTCCTGCCCTGTGCAGGGGTGTGTGATCTCTCCTAGAGGGGGGAGGGGGCATCCCTCTGACAGACAGAAGTCCCACAGCAGAGCTAGCAGGCTGGTTACTGCAGATCAGCCCAGCACTTGGGAGCTGCATACACACAAGCCGCCCAAGACCCAAGCGATATTATGCCTGTCTGTACCAACTTCCCAGTCACTGGAGCAAAGATGGCGGAGTGCACTCTGCACTCTCTCCGTGGCGCTGCTCACCCTGCAGACGCGATGGCCTGCAGATCTGGCACCCAGACGACCACAGCGCTGACCCGTTCTTGGGCGCAGACGGAAGCCCCAACAGGCCGTGTCCCAAGTGATGTTATATTGGGGGAGAGCCTGGGTACCTCTCTCTTCAGTGCAGTCTGCGGGAACAGAGGTCGTGGAAGGGAAGCTGGTAGGCTCCCACCCAGTGCAGGGTCCCTCTGCCAGGCAGAAGTCCCACAGCAGAGCTGGCGCGCTGGTTACTGCAGATCAGCCCAGCACTTGGGAGCCGCATACACACAAGCCGCCCGAGACCCAAGCGATATTATGCCTGTCCCTGCCTCCACTTTCTAAGGGCTGAGAGTTATGATTTCTGTTCCACCACACCCAGTTTGACAATGTGATTCTTAAGATAATTATCTTCAAGTTCTTAATCATTAAGTCTTACACTGTTTTCAGCACAGAATCCCTGAGTAGAGAAAAAAATAAATATAGCTATACTTCCACAAGGATCATATTATGTTTAAGCTACTAATCAATGTATTTTCTGTGTCTATGTGTGCTGGCTATGAATCAAACCCAAGACTTAGCTCATATGAAGCAAGTGCCCTATCAATGAACTATAGCCTCAGGAAATATTAAAATACCACCGCCACCATGCACACAACTTTACAAGCATATGTAAAACTAACACTGATAAATATCAGGCTGTTTGCAAATTTACAAGCATATACACAATTAACATACAGATAAAATTTTATCACATAAAGAATCTGGATCTGTAGACAAAGAACTAACTACCTTTACCTACTTCACAGATGCAGGAAGGACTTTCTGCTACTTACCTAGCGTTTCCTCATATCTTCCCCGGATATCTGGGGCCCTCATCTTTATCTACTTTCACACTGCTGATTCAACTCACATGAGTCTATGTGCTGCTATTATTCCTCAAGGGAAGAAAAAGTCTGCCATTCAGGATTATAATTAGCTAATCTGATGAAGGCAGCTCCAATAATGACCACTTAACAAGTAGCCTTCCCCGAAACATGTTCTGCACTTAAAGCCATGGGGTTAAGAAAAGGACAGCAATGCCAGGTCAAAGGTACAGACTCTAACATCATTACATCACCCAGTCCTACCTGGGGGCTAATTATCTGTCCTAAGCATTCGCCCAGTTTTCTGCTCTTTCTCTACAGAATGTCCAAGTAAGCATCTACAGACCTGGAGGAAAAGCAAGAGTAGGTGAAATTTAAATTACTGACTAAAAGGAAAGGCTAGAGTTGAAGAAGTCACAGGTGCGGAAGTCTCATATTACATAATAAGTATGTAAGGAATAAGCTGTGTGCTAACTGGACAACCTCTGTGATTGTTCCAACAAAGTAAAATATGTCCTCCTACACAGGTATCAAGCATTATATATTTTGTCCCATGAGCATATTTGTTAAAAGAAAAACTTTTGATTAGTGCCAGGATTTCATTTGTTAGAACAGTCTGATTTAATAAGCAGTCCAGGAACCAAAACACAATGCAAGTTTGTTTCATGTAGTAGGTGAATGTATAGTTATAGTAGTTTCATGTATAAGGTGAATGATCATGATGCTCATACAGTAGAAGTACTATGTGAATGACCACCATGTCCTGGGAAACAACCTCATTAGTCATTCAAGGGCCTATGCTGATAAAATATCTCTCCCATTGAGCTATATCCTCAATTGCCAAGATTTTTAGAGCTTGCTTTCTATAATTATTTTTAGTAGTTTGTGGTATTGAGTATGAACTTAGTGTTGTGTCTATTCTATGCAAGTGTTTTCCCACTGAGTTACACCCTAGTCCTATGATTTGGATGGCAAATGATGTCACTACTAGGCCTATGGGAGGAGAGTACAGGCATATTGTGATTATTTTTCCTATATAAGATTGCACTTGGGAGACAGAGACAAGTGGATCTCTGAGGTTGAGGCCAGCCTGGTCAACAGAGGGAGTTCCAGGACAGCCACGGCTGTTAGGCAGAGACACTCTTACAGGTATTAGTGCTATATGAAGAGAAGTCAGAGCAGAAACCTGGAGGTAGTATGAATTAAGGCAGAGGCCATGGAGGAGTGCTGCCTACTGACTTGCTCCCCACAGCTGGCTCAGCCCACTTTCTCACACAAACCCTGGGATTACCTGCCCTGGAGTGGCACTGCCTACAGTGGGCTAGGCCCTCCCCCACAAATAACCAATCAGGACAATGCACCACAGGCTTGCCTTCCATGTCATTCAGCAGATAGAAGCATTTTCACAACAGGGATTACTTCTTCCCAGATGATGCTAGTTTGTGTCAAGTTGACAAAAAACTAACCAGCACACAGAAAACATCTACCAACATCTGGGGTTCTGTTTGGCTGTCACCAGCTGTCACTGAGGAGGGATTAGCCTAAGAGGCTAGGGATTGTGCTGAATATCCTACCTTGCATAAATGGCCTCATGATAAAGAATCATTTGGCCCCAAATATCAATAATGTCCAAGTTGAAAAAAATATTCTTGTAACCAAAATTATGGTATAGGATCCACTGGGAATGGCAGGAAAGACAAGAAATATGCCTGAGGAGTTGGGAGAGGAAAGATTAATAGAGGAATTTTTGCAGAGACAAGACTAAATCCTAGATTATTGTGAAAAGAAAAAGTAACAAAAACCATAAAAACCAGAGTAACAGCTATAAAAATTATAAATGGACTGTTTAAGGATAAGAATCCATGTGCTAAAAGAAATAAATAAAAGAGCTTCAATAGTTGGTACTGTACCTCACTGGTGGTTATGGAGAACCTATACATACAAAAAGCACCTGGTAATTCAGAGTACATAAGAACCATTTGATTATTTAAACTTTAATACCAAAGAGCCATTTTCATAAACATAAAAACAAAGCTGGGATGGGTATGTTTTTCCCTTTCCCTCTCCCAGCACTTAAGCGGCAAGGAGCAACAACCTGGGCCACATACTTTTGCACCAGCTTGGGTGCTAGAGATCAGATCCAGGGTATCAGACCTGTGGACAAGCACTCTATCACTGACTAAATGCCCATCTCCCAATTTTTTAGGGTCTCACTAAGTAGCCAAGGTAAAGTAGAACTTGCCACCCTCCTACTCCAGCCTCCCCCAGTGCTGGGATTGTCCATGGACACCAATATCTGAATATCTGGCCTCATAAAACAAACAATAACAACAACAACAACAACAAAAAAAAAAAAAAACCCACAAGCACTCTGTTTCCTTTCTTCTGACAATAAGTAAAACTGTTGATCTTCAAGGGCACAGAATCAACCCTGCTTGGGTTTCTCCATGACCTTTAAAATTTGCCTTGGATCTGAAAATCTTAAAAATCACCTGTGGCCAAAAGATAATCACAGCCATTCCTAGCCAGTCTAGGGCAATGTTTTTTTCCTTCTCCTATACAGACAGTCATTATTGTTTGAGACTTAATATTCTGGACTTAAAAATACAAAACAGCCTATGGTCTCCTCATCCAGGACAGAAGGGGGTACCTTTTCTTTGCAGTTCATATTCAATTATTTTCCTTTCTTTTTTTCACTTAAAATGATGCTAGAGATCAAATCCAGGGTCTAATACCTGTGGACAAGCACTCTACCACTGACTAAATGCCCATCTCCCAATTTTTTAGGGTCTCACTAAGTAGCCAAAGCTAGTACAGAACTTGCCACCCTCCTACTCCAGCCTCCCTAGTGTTAGGATTGTCTATGTACCCCACTATCTAACCTTTTTAAGTGATACACTATCATCCTTTCACTAATACACATTTTCCCAAGAAGTCTAAATAGACCTACCTTGAATTCAATACTGGCTTTGTTTTTATATTGTTTTGTTTTTCTTCAAACAAAAGGTAAATGTTGTATCAACTGAAGCACATCATTCTAGGCAAATGCTCTATCAAATGAGCCACATGCCAACCAAGTATTTTTTATGGATTTATTTGTATTACTTTTAATTAGGTGTATATAGGGGGTTTGTGTGCATATGTGAGAACAATCACATATAGACTCCAGAAAAGAGCATGGGGGCCCCTGGAAATAGAGTTACAGGCAATTTTGAGTTTCCTCACATGGATGCTAAGAACTAGGAATCCAACTCAAAGCTGAACATGCAACCTGATGATAAGACCCTATGATATATATGTCACTAGAGAAGTCAAGCTGGTGCCTAACTAGAAGCTTAATTTCTACTAATTAGTGTTCATGGTACTGGAATGTACTTTGAAGAGAATCATCAATATCTCCCAGCTACACACCCTGTGACCTACAACAGTGACTGGCCTGCAAGATAAATTGGTACAATAGTGACACATCTAAAAGTAACAAATCACTTTCTGGTAGGATTTAGATCACTCTATGAGCTAGAACTCATACCTGACACTGGTTAAGTGGCTAAGAACCTAAGACTAGGTCATGGTCCTAGGGGGAAACCTAATACTATTATTCTGCTAAAGGAACACAGCAATAAAATGACTCCTGAAGGCATACTGCTACTCCCATAGATCAGTGCCTTGCTGGCCCCTCATCAGAGAAGCATCTTCTTACACTAGATAGGAACAGAGACCCACAACTAGACAATGGACAGACATTGAAGCCATTGGTCCTAAATGGGATGGATTCATCAAGTCCCTCTCCTCAAGGCTCTGTGATCTATGTGTAAGAGGAGGCAGAAAGACAGTAAGAGCCAGAGGTGATGACAACTCCAGGGAAACAGTGTCTTCCAGATATAACTGGATGGGGACACGGACACGGACACACACACACACACACACACAGAGAGAGAGAGAGAGAGAGACAGAGACAGAGACAGAGAGACAGAGAGAGGCAGAAAGAAAGACAGTGGGAGTTTTGACACCAGATGTATAAAGTGAGGACATGTCTGTTCCAAGGTGTGGCTGAAGGGAAGGTTTTTATTATAGATATGAGGAAGAGAACATCTAGAGGCATCTAGAAAAGTCCAGAGCAGGGAGAGAAAGTAGTACGCCAAACGTGGCCATAGGAGGCAGGGGGAGCAAAAGAAGGGGGCATGGCCAAAACCGCAATAAGAAGCCTGTGAGCTAGAAAAGCTTAAGGTAAGGTGAGAAGAGTCAGGATGCTCTATAACTGGTATTAGAGATGCTGAGAGCAGGAGGCCAGCATGCACTTTGGTATGCTAATAGGCACCACAGTTAGCCATTTCTGGGTTTCTTTTGGGCCTAACAATGCACATATGAACTCACAGAGCCTGTGGCAAAGCACACAAGGCCTGCATAAGTCCCATCCAGCAATGAGACCCGGAGTGGTAAATGGACACAATCTCCCACCCCTAACCAAGAAGCTATCTACATTTGATACCAGAGGCAAAAAAAAAAAAAAAAAAAAAAAAAAAAAAAGGAAAGAAAAGATTCTGTTTTTTCCAAAGGAGTCTCAGTGGATATATTAACCACACATCAGGGAAGGTCTCAAATCCAGGAGTGGTTGACCAACACAAAACAAACTCAATTGCATTGTTATAAATTTTTTTGGTCTCATTTTGCTTTCTTTAGACATTTTTTGTCTTATTAGTATTTTGCTTGTTTATTTTGATTTCTGTTTTGTGCTTTTTGGTTTGTATGTCTGGTTTTATGTTTTGTTTTTGTTTGTTTAAGGGAGAAAACATAAAGGTGGGTGGGTAGAGGGGTGGGAAGGAACTGGGAGGAATTGGGAGATAGGGGAGAGCAAAACATAATCAAAATATACTATATGAAAAATATTTTTAGTATGAAAAGAATGCTGAGTCATATCTTTAAGCACCACCATTTCCCCTCACTCCTCATCCAGCTATATGTGTTAAAGTCCTACTAAAACTCTTTCAGAATCCTCCTGTAGGTTAAAATTCTCAGTACACATATATCAAAAGAGCCTAACCTTCCAAATCCTGTACAATTTCTCCTATAAGGCCTTGGCTCCACACCTTTCTAGTGTCTGAAAGTAAAAGACAGCCTGAATAAAAAATCCATTCAGCCTTTATACCCTGAAATTATCTAGCTGAATGTTTCCTCCTTGCCTGGCATGCAAAGAAAAGTTCCATAGACCCCAGGACTTTTCCTCCTTTGCTTCTAAGAGTTGGGTCATAAATCCAAGCCTATTTGCATGCTGACACAAAACAACTTCTGCAAGGAGATAATTCCAAAATGCATTTAAAAAAGTCCTCCTAAGTAAAGAGCCATGAAAGATACAAGTGCTAAAAACAAAACAAAACAAAAAACCATCTCATTATGTCAAAGTGAAAACTACTATTTATTATTTGACATGTAGCTCTTAGGCAAACTAGCTTTCTACCTTTATTATTTTCCCAAGAGATAAATGTTAGAACATGTTAAGCAATACTCCTACCTCAGCCAGGAAGATTGAATTCAGCACAGCACAGAAGTGTGGGGCATAGCTCAGGTTTATAGTTTTTTGTAATGGTGGAAGCCTCTGGATTTATAGGTGTGAGTCACATACTCTAGAGCCTCCCATAGGGAGAATCCTCCATGACTTGAACCTGAAAGCCTCCAGCTATAAGACCTTGGACTACATCTTTAGGCACTGTGCCTGGCTCCCCACCCCCAGTGCCTAAAACAGCTCTGAAGGAACAAGGATTAGAATTCCACAAGGCCAAGTTAATTTGCAAGCTGGAAGGGGTAATAAAGATATATTTGAAAGCCAGTTGGCAAGGCAAGGCTCCCAAGTGAAAAGGCCTTTCAGCACAGGAAAGAAAACTTACCTAGTGTTTTTTAACCGGACTATGATTTTCACTACAAATATATCTTTAGAATTACACTCATCCTAATAACTCCAAATCCTGCTGTGACTGCCATTGCATAGAGACAGGGTTTTACAATTCTGAGGACTTATATGACCTTAGCACCCTAGTGTGAAGAGGTGGGAGGTGGGGAGAAGACCCAAGCTCTCTCAAACACTAACCAAGTAGTAGTTTGGCCTGCTGTGAACTGTGCGGCACACAGAAGTAAACCAAGATCCAGACAGAAGTTCACATTTATCTTTCTACGGCTAAATTCAATGATTCCCACTTTCAAAACTTCAACTAGAACTTCATGCCTTTAGAAAGCTCTGGATCAACTCCCAGCAAACCCACCACTACAGGCACCGCCAAAACAAAAAACTAAAACAAAATCCTTTAGGCATAGTAGCACACACTTATAATCTCAGCACTCAGAGACTCAAGTAATTTGACACAGATTTCCAGGTCAGCTTGGTGAGGTCCTGTCTCAAAAATCAAATATAAGGGAGAGGGATAAAACTCATATGGTAAAGTACCTCACTGTCTCTCAAATTCCCTAGCACCATACCCCATGGCTGTGGAGGCATAGAACTGTAAAAGACCTAGTTGGAGCCAGGAGAACAAGAAGTTTAAGTCATCCTTTGTATACCAAGTTTGAGGCCCACCTTGGCTCTATGGAGATTCTGTCTCAAGGATAAACAAGGTCTGGAAAGATGATTCAGTGATTACAAGCACCAGCAGCTCTTGCAGAGAATTCAGGTTCGGTTCCTGACACCCACATAGTTAGCAACACACACGGCAGCTCACAACCTTCTGTAATTCTCCATCCAACCTATCTTCTGGCCTCTGTGGACACTGTACTCTGTGTACTTACATGCAGGGAAAACACTTAAGTAAAATAAAAATAAGACTTAAAAAACACAAACAAAAGGCTACAAGGAACAACCATTGGGCTACTGTTCTAACATCTCTGGTCTCAGGCCACCATGACCTAACTCCACACAGCCTCTAAACTCCTTTTTCAATCACTAAGGTATTATTGTTACACAGTAGGTCTCACACATGTACCCATCACCAACTGCTTGTCCTTTGTCTATAAAACACTTCCATGTATCCTATACCATTGTAGTGCACATACACAAATAAGCACATCAAGAGGGTTGTATTTCCTAAAGATAATTTGAAAACTAGGATCTCAAAGGAGCTTGCCAGGAAGGCCAAGCTAGCCCAGGTCCTGATGAATATATTCTTAGCAATTTCTGGCATTCTTAAGGGGAGGGAGAAGGGGGCTTTAATAAATGATGAATAGCCAGGGCCAGGGCTTCATTCCTTCTCCCTTGATAAACATTCCTGAGGTTGCAGGGGGCCTCCTGATACCCAGCTGGCAGATGCAACTCTCCAGTGGGTGACATCATAGAAATGAGCTTGGTCTCCTCCCCCACTGAAATTCTCAGTGGCTAAGTTGATAGAGAAAGGAACAAGTAATACCAGCAAGATTTGCCTAGGAATGTCACTCAGTGGTAGAGCACTTGCAAAGCCCTGTTTCCATAATATAGGGGAAAAAAAGGAAGGGGGTGGGGTGGTAGGGGCAGCGGGAACAGCAACAACCCAGTGGCTCACCTACTTACAAATCCCCATCAGCTAAATAGAAAATTAACTGCGTAATATTCCAGTGCCCTGAGAATTTCTGAACACATGAATACTCTCAAAGAATATTACCAAGTCATGACACCTCTTAGAAACTGCAGGTTGTTCCTGTTTTTCCTGCAATATCAGAATGAAGAAATGAAGTTTAATGTGCTTTCATTTTTGTTGTGGAGGACACACACACACGTTTTGCTTGTTTGTTTGCTAATGATAGCAAAATTTCAAGCTGCAATGTTATAAATATACTCAGAAGTTATAACTCCTAACACCATCCTTCAGCAGAGGTCTTGTAGAGTTTCAGGTCTGCATCTGAAATTCTACAAATGCTACCACTTTTCAACTTTTAAAGTTATCGTCCTTTAACTCCAACCCGATCCTGAGAAAAATCAGACCTTCTCCAGCATCTACTTTGATTGCCCATAAAGCACACAGTTCTGGGAAATCTCTGCTCTCTATTTCCTTTCTCCAACTACAAAAATGCAGATGAAGCAAGTACTTGTTTGCATTTTACTGTGTAAATAAAGCCTTTTCTCAAAGCCAAGAGCTCATCTCAAAAAGAAAAACAGACCTACATGAAAACACTGGAAATGCCAAGAGTCTTCAAACACACCACCAAACGGACACTATTTTAAAAAAATAAAAGTCCAAAGCTTTAAAAGAAAAGGAGACACACCAGGAGGCAGTGTCTGGAAACATTCAGACTGTCATACCTGGAGACATATGCCACTGTCCTTCAGTAGGTGGAAGCCAAAGAAGCAGCTAAATGGACTACAGTGCACAGAAGAGACCCCACAACAGAATATCAATGGTGCCAAGATGGAAAAACTGCCACCCTACAGATGGCATCGAGTTACTCAATATAAATAACACAGCAAGGGAGTTCAGTCACAAGCAGAAAGCATCTGCTGGACAGGAAGCAAGATAGATATCCACAGTCAGAGTCTGACTTTCAAGGTCCTGCCTAGGACTTGTCATGTCTGTGGCCTCAGAGTCCACCATTTTACCCTCACTTGGTCATAGCTGTTAATCCACAAAATGGGCCAATGAGACTCCTTCAGTTAAAAAACAGGACTAAATCAGCCTGTTTTTTTTTTACCATCTCTTCTAGTTTTGTTTTGTCCTGTGATGCTGAAGGTCATACTCAGCATCTTGTGTAGGCTAGGCAAGCACTCCAACTAGCTACACACATCTCTAGCCCCTCCCAGTTCTAAGATATGTGCTCATAAAAGATCTTCAAATGATAGTCATTATTATCAAAAGAATGTGTCCTCTCAAATTAGATCAAGCTACTCCCAAATCAGCATCAGCTAAACAGAAAATTATTAACACAATTAAAATTATAATATAAATATAATGTAAATATAAAAATAATATAGTTCTAATTAACAGGAAAATTAAACAGAAAGTCCTTGTGGTATACCAAGGATTCAACATATAACTATTGCATTTTAAAAAAAAAGATGGAAAAAGAACTATCAGAAAAACATATTTAATAAGCTTCAATAACATTTCAGTAGCTACTAGAAAAGTAAAAATATAGATTAAAGTAAATTGCAGGTGAAGAACAATTTTCCACTATAGAATAGTCTATTTCTAACTTTAATTGGCTGTAAACAGACATGTTTCCTTCATCTTTTTATTCTGAGATTTATTTCATGTGTATGAATGTTTGTCTGAATGTATGTCTGCATAACACATGCAGACATTGCCTGTGGAGGCCAGAAGAAGGTGTCAGATCCCCTAGGACTGGAGTTACAGAAGTTGTAAGCCACCATGTGAGTGCTTGAAATGGCATGTGAATTCTCTGGAAAAACCACCAATGTTCTTAACCACTGAGCTATCTCTCTACCCAGCCCTTCATCATTTTTAAATAATATGGCAAATAATTACTAGATTTCATGCTGTAAGCAAGCACCACTGATAATCTTTTTGTTTTTACTTTTACTGTATGTGTACCATGGTGTTCATGTGGGTTTCAGAAATCAAACTCAGGTCATCAGGCTTAGTAGCAAGTGCCTTTAGGAGTTGAGTCATCTTGCTGGGCCTATCCACTAATATTCTTAATATTAAAGAATCGACAAGTATATGGCATACTGTTAATTCTATATGACAGAACATGGGATAAAAGTACATGCATTTGCACAAACACAGGAGCAACAGCACATGAATGTCTATGTGCACATGGAAATACAAAAACCCCAAGTTGTTCTGAGTCCTATCCATCCTAAGCAACAAACCTATAATTTTTCAGTTATAATGAAATGTGAAAATGTATGCATAGGTGAGAATATACAGTACAGCTTAGCATGGCTGAGTTTGACCAGCACCTACTTCCATTTCTAAAAAGCTGAGAGTGAGCCAGGAGACCACCAAACATGTAGAGTTTTGTAAAACCAGGACTATCTGATACAAAAGAGGACAAAATTCCTCTAGCAAATCTCTCCATTAAAATAACCTTCAACATTCTTATACAGTGAAAGCCCAAATGCTAGGGCCTAGAGAGATGTCTCAGTGCTTAAGGACACTTGTTGCAGAGGACACATATATACATACATTCAGGTAAAAATACCCATTATTAAAATAAGTAAATCTAAAAGTACTGTTTTAAAAATCCTAAAATTTCATACTCAACGATGTATAGCATATTCCATCTGGTATACAAACAAGTGTGAGGAAGATGTGTGGAATCCTGTTGTGTTATTTTTTAAAAGTACATGCCAGATGTGGTAGTACAGAGTTCAAGGTTATCTCTGAGCTACATAGAAAGCTCAAGACCAGATGCTTGGAATACATGGGGCTAAAGCTCAAAAAAAAAATCAAAAAGGGGAAGAAAACAAATATATGCCAAGCATGGAGCCATTATATCTGAAATTCCAGTAATTGGAAGGCTGAGGTAGGAGGTTTGAGAGTTCCAAGCCATATCAAGACTATATCAAAAGACTGTCTGAGAGGAGGAAAAGGAAGAAACCAACAACAGCAGCAAAAATTATGAACCGTGAAAGAACTGAGAGATTTACCTGATATATTTTTAACTACATCAGAAATGACCTCTAAAATCTTTATTAAAAGGCACAGAGGAACATTGGCTGCTCTTCTAGAGGACCCAGGTTCAATTCCTAGCACTCACCCATGTGGCAGTGCACAACTGTCTGTAACTACAGTTCCAGGGGATCTGACACCCTCACACAGATGTAAATGCAGGAAAAACATAATGCACATGAAACAAAGTAAGTATTTCTTTTTAAAGCCACAGATGAGATTCTCTGTGGTAGTATATCCCTGTAATACTAGCACTCAGGTGGCTGAGGGGCTGCAACTTCAAGGCAAGCTAGTGAAACTTAGTAAGCCTTTGTCTCAAAAATAAAAATGGGGCTGTAAATAGCTCAGTGGGAGAGCACTTGCCTAGCACTGGCAAGGCTGATTTCTGTCCTAGTACCAAAAAGAAAAAGAGGGTGAGGGTACAGACTTGGATTTGGTATGTAGCTCAGTGGTACAGAACTTGCCTAGCATGTGTAATGCCCTGGGGTTTTGATTCCCTGGAATGGCACAATCAAACAAAAAGAATCCAGTTTGATAGAAAGGATTACATGGTGGCTAATTTTGTAACAGGATGAGGGGTGATTGATCGATTTGAGGTCTTTTGTTGTTTGAACACCACCACCATACCACTTTTCAAATTCAAGACCAGTGGAGCCACCTAATTCTACATGCTTTTAATGAGGGTGGGAAGATAAGGAAATTTGTAAGTCACCTTCACACTTTCAAATGCCTCCAAGGAGCCAGGAATATTTGCATTTTAAAGGAGACTTTGCCCTTAGGACTGGTAAGACTCAACTGTGCTTAGAGAACTGGGCCAGAACACCTGAGATTGGCTTGTTGTTTGTTTATACAGGTTTATACACGTTTAGTTGGTAAGTATCAAGATGGATTGCAATTTAAGAGAACACGAATTCTAAAGCAATCTACACACACACACACACACACACATATATACTCACACGCATTCACTAATTCAAAGTAAGGTCTCTTTTCTTACTATCAGAACTCAAATTCTATTTTAAAAGCACTCTAAAAAAGTTTAATTAAGTGTTGGTAGGTATCCAGAGCGCGTGGATGTAGGACAGGAAGCCGAAAGTCAGCAAATATTGATGAGCTCCCGAGAATCGTGAAGCTGCCTGGCAGCAGTTTCTAGTACGGGGTTTCAGACTGAAAACCGGTACAGATCAAAAGGGTGACAACCAGGGGCCCTAAACAAGCAAACAAAAGTTTGGAAAGCTGTACCCACTCCTTGGATCCTGGGAATTTTTTTTCCCTTCATCTCATGGCAGCCTCGCAGGTGTAGGTCCACCGCTGGACAGGCCAGGCCCTTACCCAGAGGGGGGAGGGGAAGGAGACCCGGAACAGGAACCATTGAAACCACCAGCAATGTTGGAAGTCGCCCGAGGGCGGTTAAGATGGAGCCGGAACCATACACCTATGGCTGAACAGAACCCAGTGCCCACAGGTGACTCCGACAGACGCGCCCCAGAAAGTGAGGCCGCGAATCGTACGTCCCATCCAGCGCCCCGAACCCCGGACCAGCCTTCTAGGTCCGGACTGTCACGGGGGGGGGCAGAGCCCGAGGTAGCCTTACCTTGGTGATGACCAGAGGCTCGCCATGCTCGCGGCCACCCTTCAAAGTGAAGCCCCAAGGGGCGCCGCCGCTCAGCTGCACCTCTACCAGGCGGACGCCGTCGGTAGCTCGCGCCTCAGCTTCGGCCAGGCGCTCGGGCCGTGCACGGGGCTCGGCGCCCTCCATGACGCGGGGCTCTCAGCCCCTCCAGCCGCTAAGGCCCACGCGCATGCACTCCGGGAAGCTCGAACCGGCCCACCACCTAGGAGCCTCCAAGCGTCTGAGCCACCGCAGCCACTACAGCCGCCGGCCACCGCTGAACTTGCTTTGCAACTTGGAAAGCACAGCGCGGACCGGGCCTGAAGGGAGCGCGGAAAACAGCGCGGGGAGGGGAACGGGGAGGGGGCGGAGCAGGCGCGCACGTCTTCAGCACGGGCAGGGGAGGGGGAGGGGCAGGCGCGCCCCCGGGAGCCGGCACTGGCGGGGACGCGCACACGGGGTTTTCGCACTGGCTGTGCTAGAGGTCCAAAGGGGTTTCTCTAGTGCGCTCAGCCGCTAGGGGTTGAGGCGCGCGCTCCGGGACCTGCGAAACCTGCCCGAACTGGACCTGGTCAGGCATGAGGTCCCACGGTCCCCCCGGCCCAGCTCTAGAAGCGCTGAAGGGTTCGGGGAGGGTTAGGCGCCGCCGGCGAGACCCGGTGCAACAGGTGAGGTGGCGGAAGTGTCCAAACCGGACTAGGCGGGACCTGGAGGCGATCGGGAACTGAGTAGCTGCAGGCCAGCCCCTTCCAACTGGGAGCGGAATCAACCCAGCGCCTCCTCCTTTGAGCCAGTGAACCACAACTGCACAGGTGAAGCCCTGGCGTTTCCGCTCTCGTGTATGGCCGCACCTTTGCTCCAGAGCCAAGACTCTGGAAAAACTGTTCCGAGAGCCATTAGCACATCAGAATGCCTGACCCGGTGCCACTCGCAGGCACATCCCAAAACTCTGGCCCTGAGGTTAATGCTCCTGGCATTCCTTGCAGCAAAAGGACTCTGGACCTGATCTGTTGAGAGCCTTCTCACTGGCTTGCAAATTCCCTTCTGTGGCACCAGCAGGCAAACATAATAAATGGTATCCATCCAGTTGGCACTTTTGTCACAATTTAGGAGGCCTTTCTTCCATCCAGTTCCTACCCTTTATGTTCATAAAAGTGTGCCTCAATTTGGGAGGGGTTTGCCTTCATGTATGTCTGAGCACCATGTGTGTGCCAGACAAGAGGCCAAAAAAAGGGCAGACATCAGACCCCATGGGACTGGAGTTACTGATCCTTCTGAGTCACAGCCTGGGTGTTGGGAACCAAACCCAGCTGAGTTATCTCTCCATCCCGTTGCCACAAGTTCTCAAAATGTGTTCTGTGTTTATATCCCTAAAGGAGGAACTAGTTATTTGAAGTTAATGAAAGTTTGCTACTCTTTACATTTTTATTTATTAATTTTAGAAATTATCTCAAAATCTGTGTAGCCACAGATGACTAAATTCCTTTCTATTTTCTTGCCTGCATCTCCCCAAGTACTGTGATGCCAGGTATGAGTCACCATGCCTATTAATACTTTGCTGGTTTTCCATTTCCATTAAACCAGCCCACCTTAGAAATGTATACACTGATAGGAATTTGCATGTTTTACAAAGGGAAAAAGTTTTTTTTTTCCATTAATGTTTGTATTGTAGCTGGATGCCATTCCTGTTTCCCCAAACAGTTCCATCCTGATACTTGCATCACCTGATGGCTCTGGCAGATGGAAGCAAGGACCACCAGGAGAACACTGAACCAAGAACACATTTAGGCTAGGCCACTGTGAAGCTTGGATAGGGAAGCTCGACTCTAGTCAGTTTTTTCAAATAGACCAGATGTATCACACAACAGAGATAGCAGAGACAGAGTGTCTTGGCTACTTTCTTTTTCTTTCCTGTTTTCTTTTTCTTTTTAAAATTATTTGTTGTTGCTAGTGGGATTTTTTCGTTTTCTTTTCTTTTTTTTTTTTTTTGGAGGGGGGGCTCTTTTTTTGAGACAGGGTTTTTCTGTATAACTTTGGCTGTTCAAACTTGCTCTGTAGATCAGGCTGGCTGGCCTCAAACTCAGAGATCCACCTTCTTCTACCTCCCAAGTGTTGGGATTAAAGGCATATGCCACCACTGCCCAACTGTTTTGGTTACTTTCCTATTATTGTGATAAAACACCATGGCCAAAGCAACTTATGACAGAAAACACCCTTTAGTTTGGTTCACAGTTTTAAAGGATTAGAGCCCATAATGGCTGATTAAAGGAATAGCTGAGAGTTCACCTCTTGATCTACAACCACAAGACAGAGAGGGAGAACACACCAGAAATGGCAGGAGTGTTTTGAAACCTAAACCACAAAGTCTGTCCCTAGTGACACACTTCCTCTAACAAGGTCAGGCCTCCAAGACCAAGTATTCAAATATACAAGTCTATGGGGGCCATTCTCATTCAAAGCACCACACAGTGATTTCGGTGTTTTTCATAAATCTATCATTACTTGTGTGCAGCCATCAAAATCTTCATAATCCCCTTTCTCCTCCTTCTCCATCTCTTTATCTTCTTTTGACATGGGATCTTATTCTGTAGCTCATGCTGGCCTTGGAACTTCTTGTACAATCCAAGCTAGCATCCAACTCTGGACCCAGCTGCTTTTGCTTCTGGAACACTGGAATGACAAGCGGGCCTCAGGACACCCAGTGTCCTTAACAGTTTATGTTCATTATATACTAATTGTCAGGCTGTCTATCTGCCACTTTAAAGGATCATACCTTCTTCCTAAGTTTCTTTCTTAAGCTTAGGGCAATTTCATATTTTCTGGCATCTGTTTTATAGTCTTCATGCTAGACATTGCTCTCTGTTGTGTATCCTGTGACTGCTCATGAGACTATTATTGTCTGTATTGACATTGGTAAATATACTAAGGAGACTGGGTTGAGTTATGTGACTGCTTAAACAAGATGCCCACTTATCTTCCTAAATCCATTCATCCATGTTTTGTGGAGGTATACAAATTGACCACATCTGTCCTTGCTCTCATCACACCTAGATTTCTGTTTCTCAGTTATCTTGTGAAAATATCAAAATATTAAAACAGGTGACAGGGCCAGTGAGTTAGCCCAGCAAGTAAAGTTCTTTTCACTCAAGCCTGATAACCTGAGTTCAATCCCTGGAATCCATTTAAAAGTGGAAGAAGGTAAGAACCATGCTCACAAAATTCTACGTGTGTGCACTCACAAACACCACCATGTCTTAGCAACTGAGCTATCTCAGGAAATAAAAAGTACAAACCTTTTGATTAGAGGGCATTGTTCTAGTTTTATCAGACTTGTATACTTCTGGTAATAGCATCTTCGCTTCCCTGCCACCCCTCCCCATATACAAGGACACACAATTTGACTGGGATTCCTAAAGTTAAAATGTATTACTCGATATATTCAGTCTCCCTTGGAAAGGCAGAGATATATTTTGTTTCTGGCTTCTTGCTCCTTGAGTATTCAGCTTCTTACTCAAGAGGGCAAGCATATTCTGCTGGTGGTGACCTAGAAGTCTCTACATCCATGGATGCAAGAGCTAAAAGTGTCTGTTTCGTTTACATAATCTGACATTTGTTTTCTTTGAGAGAAAGGAGGTGAAATCCTAGGTAATTCTGCATAATTTGCTTTGTCCATAGAAATGAATAAATAACCAACTTTCAGGCTTTAATCAATAGCTAATCTATATGAAAATGTGATAATTGTTAGCATTCTGTCTAAGCTCTGCCCCAGGCAACAGCCAGGTATGCCTGATTCACTATAAAAGGGGCTGCTTGTTCCCCTCCTCGCTCTCTTGCTCCTCTCTGCTTCCCCTCCCCCCTCCCCCCTCTCTCCCCATTCCCTTCCCCCATCTCTCCATGTGCTCATGGCTGGCCTCTACTCTACTCCTCTATGTCTCTTCTCTCTTTCTCTCTCTCTCTCTCTTTCTCTCTGCCTTTCTCTGCCTCTACTACCCCCTTAACTCCCCTCCCCATACCCTGAATAAACTCTATTCTATACTATACCATCCTGTGGCTGGTCCCTCAGGGGGAAGGGATGCCTTGGCATAGGCCCACTGAGGCATCTCCTTCCCCCATACCTTACCACATATCTCTCCTCTCTTTATTTTTTATAAACACATCAATAATGGAGCTGGAATGGAGCTTAGTCTTTTCCTAGCAAGTGAATTATGTTGGGGTCAGTCACCAACACTGAAAGAAAATGTTGCCTTACACTGGGTTTCTACAAGCTACCATTGTGAACATCGGAATTAATTTAACTGCAGAGCTTCCAGTGATAACGCAACATGCTAAATGCCTGCTTCTGCCCAATCAGATGGCAGAAGGATTTCATGCACGATCTTATTAGTTGCAGTATTTATAGATCTCTGTTTGTAGAGTGATATGCAGGGAATGGAGAGGGTCCACCTAGTCCGTTACTGTACTTCACATGTCATAAATTCATTTACTTTGCATAATAAATATACATTAATAAAAATGTTAATGCTTTTAAGATAGCTAATCTTTATGAAATGAAGCTCAATTTATTTTAGGTTTTTCTTCTAACAAAGGAGATTTATACTCAAAATGTTTTTTGAGAACAGAAGGCCACATTTTTTAAATTTATTTATTTAGTATACAGTGTTCTTCATTCATGTATGCCTGCACATGAGAAGGGACCAGATTTCATTATAGATGATTATGAGCAACCATGTGGTTGCTGGGAATTGAACTCAGAACCTCTAGAAGAGCAGCCTCTGAGCCATCTCTCCAGTCTGAATGGCACATTTTTTATACAAGCCCTTCAATTTAGTGGTAAATTGGTGAATATGGCTACATTATCCACAAAAATTTCTAGTATAGTATTTTTTCAGAGAGTGGCCAGAAAGATGGCTCAGTGTTAAGAGTATTTGTTGCCCTTCCAAAGGACTAGGACTCAGTTCCCACATGGTGGCTGCCAACCATCTTTAACTCTACTTCCAGGGGAACCATTACCCATTCTTGACCTCCTCAGCCACCTGGCATGTACATAGTACACATATGTACATTCAGGCAAACACTCATATACATAATATAAAAATTAATCTAATAAGGCAAGGGGGCTGGAAATGCAAGTCAACGGTAGTCAACACCAAGAGAACAACAACAACAAATAAAACAGATAAAAAGCAATACTATTTTCTCCTTAATCCACTATATCCCTATGAATTCAGAGTAGCAGAAAAACTGTCAAAATCAGAAAGTAAGAGGGTGGTTAAAGGAAGACTTCCACAACATGAAACTATCCTTTTTGACCATTGTCACCTTACTCCAGAGTTCTACTAGCTACCATTGCAAACACCGGAATTAACTTAGCTGTAGATCTGCCAGTGGTAAAACAAGATGATAAATCCTCCCTCATCTACCCAATCAGATCTTGAGAGGCTTTCACATAGAATCAAGTTAGTTGCAATATTTATGGGTCTCTGTAGAGAGCTATGCAGTGAACTGAAGAGGGTCCATGTAGCCTGTCTATGACTACCACCAGGATACTTCACATTTCACATTTAGAGTTTGTATATTGGGCCCAGCTTTGTGTTGAACTAGAAAGCCTCCACAAGGAAAAACTATATTCACTTCGCAGAGTACCTGATGTATGTCAGACACATAGTGCACATGTCCTCTTGGCAAACATGTGAATATATCTGTCACCCCAGTGTACAAATGAAAACATTGAGACCCAGAGAGTTGTTATAACTTACTTTGGTTAAAGCACCCATGCCTCTTCTGACAGACATGTTTTTCTCAAGGGAACATAAGGCTTGCCTAGTGCCAGCATTCAGTAGTCTCATTAGACAGATTTCTCTGGGTGGGTATGTTTACTCCTAAACATTCATGGGACACTAGGTGACCCTTAGAGATCTTCTGCAATTCCATATCATTTAGGATATGGTCTGTTGATGAGACATAGGGTCTTCCAATATAACCCAAATTTCCCTGGAGCTTTCTATGTAACTCAGGATGCCCTAGAAATAATGAAACCCCTGTTTCAGCCTCCACAGTAGCTTTAATATGTCACATATGTGAGTCAGATTGGTTGCCAAGCCCCTGAGGTAAATCAAGAAGGTGAGGCAGGAGGATCATTTGGGCCCAGGAGTTTATGACAACCTAGGCAGCATTTTTTTTTGTTTTAAAAAAGCATAAAATATGAGGTACGTGAATTTTTTAGATAATCATAACTGGCAGACTGACTACCTGTCTTGCAAAGGAAGATGGGCAAGGGGGCACATTCTTATAATCCCAATACTCCAGATGTGGAAGCAGAGGATACAAGAGTTTGAGGCCAATCTGGACTACATACTGAGTTCCAAGCCAGTTTCAGCTAATATTGACCCTCTACAAAAAAAAAGACTCACAAATTTTAAAAATAAGTGGATATGCTGGGCAGAATACATGGGGCAGAAGGAGGCAGATCTCTGTGAGTTCAAGGTCAGCCTGGTCCACATAACGAGATCCAAGACACCGAGCACCGAGGACTACAAAGAGACACAAAATAGAGCTTTTGTTTCATCCATTACCCACTTCTGTTTTATTTATTTGTTTTTGGTTTCTTGAAAGAAGGTCTTATGTAGCTCACGCTGGCCCCAAATACCTTGGAGATCAGCAGGAAGTGTGGGGTTTTGTCAGGTGCGGACTCAGAATAAAGGATACTCATTGACAAAAATGACCTTCATGAAAAAGTAGAGAAGCTTCAGGAGTGGAAAACAGAAATCTTTTAATGAGTACAGAAGTTCCCCAGTAATGTCAAAGTCAGGCTGTGAAGGGTATCCATGTGCAAAGCGACACTCTAAAATAGTCTACTCTTATGTAAGGATTCCATTTTCATGATCTCAGTTACCATAAAAACCAAATGCACATATATAATATTTCGAGAGAGCACATTTACGTTACTTTTATTATTAACATTGTCATAATTGCATTTTATTATTAGCTGTTAATCTCTTCTTATGGTCTACTTTATAAGAATACTTTATCATAGGCATTCATGTATAAGAGAAAATAATCAGATAGATTGGATTCTGGTAGTGTTTGTGGTTGCAGATGGAGGGTTGTTTAGAGAGAAATTCAAAACTTCTATAGATATTAGAAAGAGTTAAAAAACACACTGTAAGAAATTCCATCCCCAATGACAACAGACTTTTTACTCTGGTGACATTGTTATCTTATCTATGCGCAAAAAGTCCCTTCGATAATCAAACCATGTTAAGAATAACAGTGATGGAGCTGGAGAGATAGCTTAGTGGTTAAGAGCACTGACTGCTTTCCCCGAGGTCCTGAGTTCAATTCCCAGCAACCACATGGTGGCTCACAACCACCATGTAATGGAATCCAATGCCCTCTTCTGGTGTGTCTGAAGACAGTGACAGTGTATTCCTATGCATAAAATAAATAAATTTTTAAAATAATAATAATAATAATAATAATGTTTAAGATCTGTTTTCAAAATCTCCTGGGTGGTTGAGGAATCAGTTCAATAAATGGAATCCTAATAAATGGAATTTATTAGGGAGTGGGCAGTCTAACTGATCTAATTGTCCTGCATCAACTGCTTACTCTCTATTGTGTCTCAAAACACTGGTCCAGATGTAATCACACTTTTTTGTCACTGTCTCATTAAGCTCTTACACTCTTACCACTCAGACTTCCACTGATGGGGCACACAATCTTTTGCCCCATCTTGAATTTGATATTTGTTATATTGGAAGTCATCCATGTGAATGGATGCAGACTGAGAATTAAAGATAGCCTTATTAAAACCATCAATTTCAATGGTAAAACAAACCCTGGGTGGTTTTGCTATTTCATTAAAGCCTAAACTGTAAATAATGATAATATGATTACATGATACTAATAACTGATTACATGCATGTGATTCCTGACCTCAGGAAGATGAACCGAGAGTATTGTTAAAGAGTTCCAGGCCAGCCTAGGCTACATATCTGGAAACATGTGAAAAGTGGCATAAACCTCCATCTGACAAAATGCAACATATAACAATCTTTACTGAAGAGTAGTTATTCATCCTTTTAAGAGCATCTGAGCCTATAATGATGAAAGCTGACACCCTTCTGTTAATAGCTATCTGTAGGAACTCTTCTATTTTCTGCATGTTATGTCAGTGTCAGGTGTATGAATAGAGGTTGATTTTTGCCCAGAGCTCAGTGTCTGGAAAGGCAAAGGGAAGGACAAAGGATGAGTATTCCTTGACTTTCCTAGTGGCCCCATGTCAGTACTTGGGGGTCTTGGTGCAGATCATGAGGTCACAGGGTCCTCCTGGATGCCCTTTGTCACCCATACTACACAGGTCACCTGCAGCTTCAGCTGTCCCCATAAATGGCCTTACCTCAGCAGGCATCAATAACCTGTGAGTGTCCAAAGTTATTCAGAGAACATGGAGTGCCTATGGCTGCCACTGTGCCTTGTGTCCACAAGCATGGATCATGCCCATGTGGGACCCAATGACAGAGGTTCCTGAGGGCTTCATGTGGCTTTGCTGGTGCACTAAGCTCAGCCATCAATCAAGTCTTGGGAGTTTTCCCTCGAACAGTGTTCACGGTCCTCAGAAAGGAAGTCCTTCTTCCCAACATCAGAGCTCTGAGAGTATGGTTATACTAATGGGTGAGCCTAAGGACAGATCCAGTCAGGGAGCACAACTTGTTAATGAACCAGCACAAAGAATACTAAGGAGCTCCTTGGCATTTGGCCTCATGAGAGGCCAACTCTTTGTCTGTCCATGTCCAGACAGCCTGTTCATTTGCTCAGTTCCAAGATATGTCAAAGAGATGGTGCTAAAGAAGTTGAGCCAGTGCACCAGAGGAAAAGAGAAAAGAGATGGGCTGCTTTGATTTCAGGTCACAGATTGCAAAAGAAGCAAGCAGAATCTAGATCCCACACCATTTGCTTTCAAGCTGGTCACTAGGTACAGAGTAGCCCTGTTTTTTATTCCCAGACATGAGCATCTGAACAGAAGCCCAAGGAAGAGACTTACCTGGGGACTTCTCACCAGTATGTTGTCTATCTAGGCTGCTTCTGGACTGCGCTGAAGTCCTTTCTTGACCCAGGGGGCCTCAGGTCTTCTGGCTCAGCCTAAGGAGAGCTATGATCTTCCCTGTCTGTCTTAAAGGATCTGTAAATTTCCTCATCTACACAAGGGGGACTAAGATATTCTGCCTCTACTCAATGGATCCTGTAACCTTCACCTTGTTCCTAAGGGGAACTAGTGACTTATATATACTGTATATATCACAGAGAATTAAACTTGAACATAAGAATAATATTTAATTGCAGTTACAATATATAGCTGAACATTTATACAGTATAGGTATCAATTAAATATGAATTAAGTTATAAAAACGTTGAGAATAATTTTGAAGTATAAGCTGTATAAGGGAATGCTAGGGCAGTGAGGCACAGGAGTGGGTAGGTGGGTGGGGGAGCACCCTTATAGAAGCAGCGGGAGGGGGATGAGAATAGGAGATTTGCGGAGGGGAAACTGGGAAGGCAGATAACATTTGAAATGTAAATAAATAAAATAACCAATAAAAAAAAAGAATCCTAATGTAGTGGTTGGCTAGATGGCTCAGCAGTTAAGAGCACTTGCTACTCTTCCAAAGTACCCAGATTCAGTTCCCAGCACCCATATGTTAGCTCACAACGATCTGTAACATCTATCTGATGGATAAATACTCTCATCTGGCCTTTGTAAGTGTGAGGCACACCTATGGTGTACATACATACATGCAGACAAAAGACCCATACACATAAAAACCAATCTCAATATAACACATCAATTATTTGTTTTAGTAAAATTGATATTATTTCACTGTATGTATTACATGAATAGTTTTTCTGGCATAATGGGAGAGGTTAGAAACCCTGTACTGGGTCCTGTGGCTATTTTCTGCACAGTGCTCTTCCCACCTGAAACCTCTCTGTTTATGGTTCAAGTATGAAAATTGCCAGATTCCTCATCATTGTCAGAGAATACAGGCTTGAGTAGAGTGGGGCATCTACAAGGGCACTGACCTAGCAGGTACAGGGGTAGATTTAAGGAGGAGTCCTGGAGTAAATCTTTTTTGTTTTTAATTTTGAGATAAGGTCTCTTTGTGGCCCTATTAGTCAAGGAACTCACTCTGTAGACCTAGCTGGCCTCAAACTCACAGAGATCTACCTGCTTCTGTCTCCCAAGTGCTGAGATTAAAGGTATATAGCAATAAACCTGGCTAGAGTAAAACTAAAAATAAACTAGAGTAAACATGAAGCTTTAACCTGGAAAATTCCCACCCCTCTGCTAATCATCTTGGTCCTGTTTCACCATTCATGAACATAGGTGTCAGTTGGTCTAGGGTGGTAGTACACCATTTTAATACCACTGCTCTGGCTGTAGAGGCAAATGGATCTATATGGGTTCAAGGTCAGCCTAGTGTACAAAGTCAGACCCTGTCTCAAAGGTAAAACCCTGAAGTTGGTGCTGGAATATACTTAATTTTATTTTGTGTGTGTGTGTGTGTGTGTATAAGTTGTTTGTTTATTTGGTATTTGCTTATTTATTGGGACAAGATCTCACCATGTAGTGATAGCTGGTGTGGAACTCACTATGTAGACCATGATAGATGTGAACTCACAGAGTAGGCTTGCCTTTACCTCCAAAGTGCTGGAATTAAAGATGTCTTTAATTTAAATGGAAGGTCTCTGTGGGCTTCCATGAGAAAGGGCCACAGAGAAAGTGGAATGTGGATACTGTTTCTGTCTTGGAAGGATGTATTCAGAGGAGACAGTCTTTGTGGATGAACGTGAGTAAGATGCATCTCAGGCATCACGTGACGATGTCACAGACAGAAACAGAAACTGCCTGATTAATGGGATATATCTCTCCAGAGAGAGCAAATTGAAAATGGCAGGTTAGGGGTTGCAGGTTTGGGGGAGGAAAGATACAAGGAAGGCCTGGTGGATGGAGAAATTGCTGCCCCCTTCCCACTTCTGGCGCTCCTCCCCCATCTCTCCCTCTGACTATCCAGCCTTAGCCTCGTGAGACCTCGTGGCCTTTGAAGAGGGCACACCGCCCCCATGGAGCCAGGAACATTTGCAGCCTAAGGGCTGAGGTCCTGGAAGAGGCACAGGGCACATGACGCCCAATCTCCCTCACCAGCCCAGCACCTGACCAGGAAAAACTGTGGGTTCCACAGACCAGAGACAGGTCCCTGAGCAAGACCAATGGCCTCCCCGCGCCTGGGAATCTTCTGCTGCCCTTCCTGGGACGCAGCCACACAGCTGGTGCTAAGCTTCCAACCGCGGGTGTTCCATGCACTGTGCCTAGGCAGCGGCTCTCTCTGCCTGGTGCTTGGCCTCCTTCAGCTCCTACCAGGGCGCCGATCTGTTGGTCACAGGGCGCCTGCGACATCTCCAGCAGCCTCAGTCCACATCCTCCGTGCTGCCACCGCCTGTGACTTGCTTGGCTGCTTGGGTAAGGGCGCACAGCCAGCTCTTTGGGGGTTAGGATATGCAGCTGGCAGGTTGGAATGTGCAGGAGTCACGTGATCTGCCCTCGCTTAAGGATGATACAGAATTCACTGTTTGGGATCTATTCTGGCCAAGATGCGTGGCCTCAGAGGAGATTCTAGGTTTGGGAACAGCTGAAAGTTTTGAGATATATGACTGGCCCTTGGATCCAAAGCAGGGCTGGATCTATTTACCTGGTGGCTGGGTAGTATTAGAGAATTCTGCAGAGTGACTGGTAAAATTAATGTCCATGGAACTTCAACAAAAGAATCCTGTTGAGTTAGTTAGTGGAACTTATTAGGGAAACCTCAGACATGCAGGTGCAGTTAAAATCCAGAAACAAACAAACAAAACCAGAAACAAAACTAAAGCAGGTCCTTGGTTACCTACAGGAGAAACAGTCACAGTCATCTGTATGCATGTTCTTCCTTATGTGTTTGTTGTTTGTTTTGTTTTTGTTTTGAATACGAATGTACTGTCTTTTGAACTGTTGTTGAAAGTACCAGGGCCCCTGGGTAAAAGCTCTACCAAGCAGCTCTATCTCTGACCCCTCAAGTATAAATAATGCTATCTGGTGGTGCATGTTCTGTGACACCTTTGTCAAGAATGACACAACACTTTCTTTTCAGCTCCACCAGAGAAGATTGATGGCTTGTGAGTGCTGTATTAATTTACATAAAGTTTTATGGGAATACAGCACTGCCCAACATCTGCTCCTGCTCTGAGACCCTGCTAGCCCTACTAGGACAGAGTAGAAAGCTGGAAATAGACACTGTGGTCCACAAAACACCAAACCAAACCAAACCAAAATCATAGTTAACTATGTAGCCCTAAGCAGAATGAATTTGCCAGTATCATCTTTCAACTAGAGCAAAATACGCTTTACTCTAAACTAGACTTTTATTTATTTTATCTGCTTCGTGTGGAAATTGTCCAATATGCATGAAGGTGGTCTATAATTATAAGGAACTATCCTGAATCTCCAGATGCCCCTCCCCCAGCTTTGCAGACTTCTTTTTTGTTTTCACCCTCCTGGCTGGGTTAATTGGAAGCAAATTCCAGACTTGGTGCATTTCTGTCTGTTAGGTTTCAGTTTAAAAAAAAAAACCTAAAAAATTTGTGCAGTGTAACACCAATGCCACTTGCACTTTAAAACAATTAAAACCAAGTTCTTCGTATTATCAGAATGTATTCATTTGTCTCCTATACGGTCTGTGATAGTGAGACTGTTAAAATAAGACCCAAATTCTGTCTATGCTTTGCCATTTCCTGATTGGGCTGTGTTCGTGTGGGAACTGTAATTTTCAATCATTGCTGTTTGTCTTTGAGGCAAAGGCTGTGTGTCATGTGTCCATTTTCCTGTGTGCTTCATCTTGGATCCAGGTGGCTGACTGTGCCAAGCCCAGACCTGATTTATCCCATTGCCAAGAGTCACAAATATGTGACTGGATTTACTGACTAGTTTGAGTTCCGATGAATACTCTGTATATCCAAGTCACTTTCTCATATTTGGAAAAGCTATTTTCTTTCCATGAGGGATAAATCATTTTTAGTGCAGGATAATTCAATCTGGTGTTTTCTTGATTCCTTAAGGATGTTCTCAGGGTAGATAGCAATATCAATTCAATTTAGTCCTGTAACCTGAATGTTTTGAAATAAAGAGGTATCTAAATATCTTGAGGGGTAGGAAAAGGACACCGTCCTTCAGAACATCAGGTAAATGAAGTGATAAATATGGGACAGAAGTCAGGAGAGGGCTGAGGACTGACCCTTCTTCTGAAAGATATGAAATACAAGTGCTCATCTCATAGGTCCCTAGCCCAGTTTTAGTTCTTTGAAGACAGGCCCATTATGTGGCCATAGTGAACTTATGGAGAGCTTATGCTGCTACTGCCTCTGGAGGGCTTAAGTCAACAGCATGTGACCCTACACCACCAGCATAGCCCCTCCTCTAACCTTTATTGAGCTCCAAAAAGAGCTCAATTGCTGACAATTCTAAAGTACTTTTCAGAAAAGCTATTATTTTGTATTAGGAATGGCTGAGTGATTAGAAGATATGGAGTTAAGAGATTAGGAACCACACAGTAGTGCATTACTCAGTACATATGCTATGGACTGTTACATAGTGGTACATATGCATCTTCCCAGCTCCTTATATCATGAGTACCTAACATGAATATTAAAAAAGATACAGGTAAAAAATATAGATCTGCTAGTGGTGCTGTAAATCCCAATCACCAAACAAATTAGGGACAATGTTTTTTCTGTTTATAGTTTGACTAGATACTGAAGTGCTTGGGACAACTCTGACAGTAACAATTAGCTCAGTTGCTCGACCTTCATTTTCTTCTTTATCATTACACAGCTACATGTCTGTTTCTCTCTTTTCCTTCCTTCCTTTCTTTTTTTACATCCCTCCCTCTAAAGCAACTAGATTGCTTCAGATTTGAATTAGGAACAAATAGGTTTTTACTATCTAATTCTCATACAGGAATCGTTATCAGGTCCACAGTGTGGGTAGCCTACCCAGAGTTCATTGAAAACATTTCCAGTGTGAATGGAACAGACATATGGCCTGCTGCTTTCTGTGTGGGGAGTGCGGTAAGTTACCTTCCTTTGTTCATCTTCCTCCCTTTGCTCCTTCTACAGGGTGGTCTTCAAAGTCAGCAGAACAGACACTGGGAACTGTGAGGAATGCAATTCTCAGGTCTTGCCCTGGACCTGAGGACCAGGAATCAGTGTGATGCCAAATCTAACTGGGGTACAGATGGACACAGAAGTCTAAGAATGGCCCGATCAGTGTCTCAGCTTTCCCCTTACACACACATACATATATACCCCCTCCATAATGTGTCCATAGCTCCAATCAAAGCCAGCTACAGAGAAAGACAAAGAGATTGGATGTGTTTTTCTAAATGAAATATATTTAAATATACATTAAATATTTCGTATGAAATTTTTGTATAAATGAATCATTCAATAAATACCTATATTTCACACAGAGAAACATGCTATACTTCTTGCACTGCACTGCCCCTCACAGGAATGATGTAGAGGGCATAAATGCCATGTGGAAGTCTCAGTTCCTCTAGAGAATTCCCAGATCACTTCCATTCACATTCTCTTTGTTTCTTAACTACGTTCCAATGACGACCCTGTCTCAAACCAACTTCAGTAAGGTACATGGATTTTATGCTGCAACCCACACTCCACTCTTGTCATCCCCTTCTACTCAAGCACGTTCTGAGTCTCTCATGTCCACACATTTTCCTTCTCAGAAAGTGCACTTCTACCTTAAACCACAGGAGTCCTTCCCCCATTATAAACTAGGGACCATGGACCTGTACCTGCCTTGTCTAAAATCACACCAAAGACAGAGTTTCCATGTCAAATCAAACCGTATAAACAAAGGACCAATACATACTCATATTGGCCACAGCCACCCTGAGTTCCAGAAAATATGGGATAGCTTGCTTACCCATAATTCCAGGAAAATTTGTGCCTGCCCCTCATTTTAAGCAAAAGTAGGACACCTCATGCCTGCTGTTCGAGTCTTTGATGCTGAACTCCTGTTGGTTATAGATGTGGATCCAGCTGTTGTACAGTGCCTGCTTCTGGTGGCTCTTTTGCTATGCTGTTGATGCATACTTGGTGATCAGGAGATCAGCAGGATGGAGGTATTTATTGACTGGGAATACAAATAGGGGTGTTTTTGCTGGTTCTGTGAGTAAAATTTGTACATGCTATTGGGCATTCAAAGGTTCTTTGCAGTGTGCCTCACACCATACATCAGACTGTCAATTGGATTTCTATCCAGAAATAACTATGCCTGCTCTTTGTTATAATAACATTTTTTGGACACTTGGTCTTACTATGAAACCCAGGCTAGTCCTTGAGTCTAGAATCCTACTTTGACCTCTTGAGTGTTTGGATTATAGAGGTTTGCCACTATTCCCAGATGACAGCTCACTTTGGTAAGATACCAATGGCAAATTCAAAACATCAAGATTCTTACAACCTCGTAAATAAATAACTTGGGAAATTAAATAGTTAGGGACTGTTGGAAATTTCAAATGAAGAGCATATATATTCAAGACCCTCGGTTCAATTCCAGTGGCCAAATCAAAATAAACATACAAAAAGTGGGGGAGGGAGAAATCAAACATTTGTAAGATTTGGAAGTAAACCCTATACACTCCATATCATCCCACACTGATTTTATCCTGTTTATTATCTGGGCTCCCATCCTGCTCCCTATTACTCAGGGGCTTTGGAATTAATTTTGAGGTAAACACATTCGTTCTAGCAGACAGGATGTTGATGATGATGATGCCACCAGCATCTAGAAGATACGGGCAGAGTATGGCTTCTGAGGATGCCCTATCATGTTAAAAGTTACTGCATGGGATGCGAAGCCCCAGAAACTTTACAAGGGCAAGTTTTCATCAGAGTTAAGATACACACTGTGAGGAATGGAGTGAGCTCCTCATTATAGAGAAGCAGGGCACATAGCTTAGGTAACAAAGATGCCAGGTTTCTGCAGAGACTGAGTCTCACTTTGGTGCCTGGTACAAGTCCTACTTCTTGGAGCCATAGGTAAAGTGTGGGTGTGTTCTCACTGGTTAAAATGAATCAGGGCTTCCCAGCCCTGTCACTTCCAAAGCCTCTATTCTCTAGCCTTCCCTTTGAAGAGGCTGTTGGTGTCCAGGGTAATGGGTGCAGTTGCTTCCACAGAGGCCCACTGAGAGACTGAGACTAGTGGGGAGAAGTATCTTGTGAATTTCAGGGCAGGGGCCCAAATGTGGCTGGCAAAACTTCACATGTCCTTTGATGTCCTATCAGCACTTATTTGCTTTCTTTGGCAGGCAGGGGAGTATTTTGTCCTTTAATTCCAATCCTAAGAAAGGTAATTAAGATAGATTTAAAGCTTGAATTTCAGCTGTTCACTGTAGCTCCTTCCTGGTGTGGAATATATGGGTTTCAAACAGTATTAGATAGGGCTTGAGATCTTGAAAAAGACCATGGACTAAAGGTATGGTATTGTAAGAAAATGACAGTACGGGTCTCCATGGGCACACTTGAGTAATCTCAAGCACCCTAGAGACTGAGGCAGGAGGATCTGTAGTTGGAGGTCAATTCAGACTAAATAGTGAGAACCTGTTGCAAAAAGAAATCAAAGTATGGATGGCCATGGAATTGGTTGGTCTTGCATCCCGAACTGCCCACTCACCACTCTGTAAATGCATGCAATGTGGCCCAAGGTATGGGAAGGATGTGGTGGAATGAGCAGATCCTGCTGTCATCAACAATACAGTCCCCCTTTAGAGAGAACTTCTTCGAGGTAGCTGAGTCCCCATACAGCCTAGACTTCTGGCAGTATTAACATTGCTGCTGTGCCCCCTCCAGCTTCCTGCCCCCTGAGAGGCCAGCAGATGGCCACTCCAGGAACTGTCAACAATAGGAGAGACAAAATATGCTGGAGTCATTTCCTTGTGTTTTCCCAGGCAAATTGCATAAAATGGTTCTTCTCTAGAAGCTTTGTATGCCAGCCTCTGCTTATTTCCCTGCTTAGTGTAGGTCCTGGTCCCCTGTTCTGATCCACAAGCTTACTTTCTGTTCATAGAGTTAGTCTTCAAAGTCAGAATCCCAATTGGGCATGGATGTCATTTGCTAGGTATTCTGTTGAATCTTGAATAGCAGCTAGTGTGTGTGACTGATGGAGCCCAATCACAAAGAAACATCTATTCAAATGTTGTCCACTGCTCTATGGGATCAGCTGGCTTTGTGTGAAGCTAATTCTCTAAAGTTGCTGCTAGCATCTAGAAGACCATGTCATCAAATCTGGGAGATTGGGCGACAAGGGTAGGACTGGGTGGGTATGTGCAAAAATAAAGATAAAGGAAGGATATGACAGGAATTTGAGCTATGCCTGGAATGGGAAGTGCAGAGGAAGGAGGAAGAAAGCCCTCAGATAGCCTGGAGAACTTGAGCAGTCTAGTTTCCCACCGGGTCTTGAGGCATAGCTTCATATTGCCCTCAGATTGCACTTTGTTTGATTTTCATGCAAGATATCCATTCCCCCTTTATTATTTATTTATTTATTTTTATTTTCATATTTTCTTTTCTTTTTTTCTTTTTTTGAAAAAGGAAGTAAAAACATTTTATGATAAATTAAAGATTTACATGGAAAATGTTTCTGACAAGATTGAAGAAGCATATAGAAAAACACATTAAGATTGACAATTTTCATGGAAAATTAAAGAGTAAAATGGTAGACATAAAAAACATTGCTAAATTAATTGAAAAAGGAAGTAGAAACATTTTATGATAGAGTTGAAGATTTACATGGGAAATATTTCTAATAAAATTGTAGAAAAATATAAAATAACATTAAAATTGAAGATTATCATGGAAAATTACAGATAAAATGGCAGGCATAAAAATATTTCTAAGTTGATTGAAAGTGGAATTATAAACACTTTCTGATAAAACTGAAGATCTACAAGGAAAATATTTCTGATAAAATTCAAGAAATATATAGAAAAACACATTAAAATGGACTATTTCATGGAAAATTATACAGATAAAATGGTAGGAATAAAAATATTCCTAAGTTGATTGAAAGTGGAATTATAAACATTTTCTGACAAAATTGAAGATTTACATGGAAAATATTTTTGATAAAATTGAAGAAATATATAGGAAAATGTTAAAATTAAAGATTATCATGGAAAATAATACAGTTAAAATGGTAGACATAAAAAAACATTACTAAATTGAAAGAGGAATCACAAATATTTTCAGATAAAATTGAAGATTTACATGAAAAATATTTCTGTTCGACTATGTTTTTTATTGGGGAATTGAGTCCATTGATGTTATAAGATATTAAGGAATAGTGATTGTTGCTTCCTGTTATTTTTTATGTTATTTTTATGTTTGTGTGGTTACTTTCCTTGGGTTTGTTGGAAAAAGATTACTTTCTTGCTTTTTCTAAGATGTAGTTTCCCTCTTCGTGTTGGCGTTTTCCATCTATTATCCTTTGTAGGGCTGGATTTTGGAAAGATATTGTATAAATTTGGTTTTATCATAGAATATATTGTTTTCTCCATCTATGGTAATTGAGAGTTTTGCTGGGTATAGTAGTTTGGGGTGGCATTTGTGTTCTCTTAGGGTCTGTATAAGATCTGCCCAGGATCTTCTAGCTTTCATCGTCTCAGGTGAGAAGTCTGGTGTAATTCTGATAAGCCTGCCTTTATAAGGTTGCTTGCCTTTTTTCCCTTACTGCTTTTAAAATTCTTTCTTTGTTTAGTGCATTTGGTGTTTTGATTATTATGTGCTGGGAGGACTTTCTGGTCTGGTCCAGTCTATTTGGAGTTCTTTAGGCTTCTTTTATGTTCATGGACATCTCTTTCTTTAGGTTAGGGAAGTTTTCTTCTATAATTTTGTTGAAGATATTTACTGGCCCTTTAAGTTGGAAATCTTTGCTCTCTTCTATACCTATAATCCTTAGGTTTGGTCTTCTCATTGTGTCCTGGATTTCCTGGATGTTTTGGCTCAGGAACTTTTTGCATTTTGCATTTTCTTTGACTGTTTAGCCAATGTGTTCTATGGTATATTCAGCACCTGAGATTCTTTCTTCTATCTCTTGTATTCTGTTGTTGATGCTTGCATCTATGACTCCTGTATTCTTTCCAAGATTTTCTATCTCCAGAGATGTCTCATTTTGTGATTTCTTTATTGTTTCTACTTCCATTTTTAGATCCTGGATGGTTTTGTTCAGTTCCTTCACTTGTTTGTGTTCTCCTGTAATTCTTTCAGGGATTTTTGTGTTTCCTCTTTAAGGGCCTCTACCTGTTCACCCATGCTCTCCTGTATTTCTTTTTATTTTTTTATTTTTTTTATTTTCTAAGTTTTTTTTTAATTTACATTCAAAATCATTACCCCTTTCCCGTTTCCTCCCTCCCCGAAAGTCCCATAAGCCCCCTTCCCTCCCTCTTTTCCCCATTCAACCCCCTCTCACTTCTCTGTCTTGGCATTCCCCTACATCCAGTCTTTCCAGGACCAGGGGTCTCTCCTTCCATCTTCTTGGAAATCTATTGATATGCGAATTGTGTCTAGGGTATTCCGAGATTCTGGGTTAATATCCCCTTATCCTGTATTTCTTTAAGGGAGTTATTTATGTCCTTCTTGATGTCCTGTAACAGCATCGTGAGATGAGACTTTAAGTCCAACTCTTGTTTTTCCGGTGTGTTGGGGTATCCGGGACATGCTGTGGTGGGAGAACTGGGCTCTGATGCTGCCAAGCAGCCTTGGTTTCTGTTGGTAGGGTTCTTTCACTTGCTTTTCTCCATCTGGTTATCTCTAGTGTTAGTTGGTCTTGCTGTCTCTGGCTTGAGCTTGTCCCTCCTATGGGCCTGTAAGCCTGTGTCTGTACTCCTGGGAGACCAACTCTCTTCTGGCAGGGTCTGTGCACAGAAGGTTGTGGAGTTGTCTGGTTCCCTGCTGCAAATGGCGGCCAGAAGGGAAGACTCCTGTCCCAAAAGCAACACTGATCATATGCTCTGTGTGCTCCTAGCTATATCCCTCCAGAGAGAAGGTTGAGATCTCACCTCCGCACTCAGAAGTGAAATCTCTGCTGGGAGATCACTCTCTCCTGGCGGGCTAAGCACAGAAGACTTTGGAGCTGCCTGGTTTCCTGCTGCAGATGGGGGCCCGGAAAGGAAGATTCCTGTCCCAGCTGCTCCACTGATCGTATGCCCTGTGCGCTCTTAGCTGTTCCCCTCTAGAGAGAAGGTGGAGATCTTACCTCTGCACTGAGAACTGAAATCTCTGCTGGGAGATCACTCTCTCCTGGCAGGCTAAACACAGAAGGCTTTGGAGCTGTCTGCTTTCCTGCTGCAGATAGCGGCTGGAAGGGAAGCCTGTTCCAGCAGTAACGCTGATCTTATGCCCTGTTTATTATTTATTTTTAATTGTGTGTATATGTGTGGGACTGTCTTGGGGCTTCTGCATGTAACTACAGATACCTGAAGAAATCAGAAAAGGGAATCACCTGAATCCCTAGAGCTGGATTACAGACAATTAAATATGAAGGGGCTGGGGTCCAGCTTAGTCAGAACAACTGACTACCACCTTTGAAGACACATGATGGCTAAAGAGGAAAATACCATTTAACCCAGTAATTTCACACACACACACACACACACACACACACACACACACACCAAAGAATTGAAAACAGGAACTCAAATAGCTGTATATACATGTTCACAGCAGTACTACTCATAGTAGCCAAAAGGTTAAAAACAGTCTAAATTTCCATTGGTGGGTATATGAAGGTGAAGAATGGGGTCTTTCCATATATAATGGTGTGTTATTTAGCTTTGAGAAACATGCTGCATGAAATAAACATGCACAAAAGCCATGAAATATGTTATCATCTGTGTGAATATCTAGAACAAACAATTCCACAAAACAAAGCACATTAATGGTTCTCCAGTCCAGAAGGAGTGGTAGTGACTACTAATGGGAATGAGATGTTTTATGGTGATCAAAATATTCTAGAACTAGATAGTCATGATGGTTAAACAACTTTGTATATGCAAAAATGTCTTGAAATTGTTCATTTTCAAATAACAAATTTTATGTGATGTGAATTTCACCTTGGAAACCACAAAAATGTAAACCCAAAACCCCCCTCGCCAATAGCACAGGAAGCTGTGGGAAGAATAGAACTTAATCTAGTCATTTCCACTGGGTAACCTTGTGGCCCCTCTTAGCTATGGCCACCCTCTTCTGTTTTCTCCTAGCACCATCCTGCTGTACCACATCATGGCCTGGGGCCTGGCTGTGCTGCTCTGTGTGGAGGGTGCAGTCATGCTCTACTACCCTTCTGTGTCCAGGTAAGCCCCATCACTCAGACAGTTCCTGGTCTATTGTGTGCCTCTAATAGGGAATGAAACACTGTTATAGCTAATTCATCTGGAAAAAAGTGAGAGGGGAAGGGGAGGTAACTTAGTGATAGAGAATTTTGTTAACATGCTTGAGGCCTTGAGATTATCCCTTCCCCACAAATGGAGATACTTATAAAACCTCAAGGTCTAAGTATGAAAACTCTAAATTTACATGGAAAACAGACAGAGGTAAACAGTGTCTCTGTGACTTAAGGGATGTTTAAACCAGGGCTCAGTACAGCAGAGCTCTCCTGACAAGTCTTGTCCTTTGTCTATATTCATGAATAAATTTTTATTGGAACACAGCTATACTTGTTTATGTGCTGTGTGTGGCTGCCTTTGATTTACAGAGACAGAATTTAGAAGTTGCAACCGAGACCGTGAAGTTGAAATATATGAACCATCTTTTCCTCAGGATAGGTTTGCTGACCCATTGCATAGAACTTCTTTGACTGCTTTCAGTTTCTTAGTTGTATGTGTGCCTCCACTTTGGTGTTGCCTTTTCTATTAATTACTTTTCTGTTGCTATGATAAAATACCGTGACTAAAGGTAACTTAAGAGAGTTTATTTGAACTTGCTCTTGCAGAGGGATAGGAGTTTATCAGGGCAGGGAGGCATGGTAGCAAGTAGTAGCCATGGTTGCAGGATCAAGAAACTGAGAGATCACATCTTTAACCAAAAACACAAAACGAAGAGAATGAACTGGAAGTAGGGCAAGGCTATAAACTCTCAAAGACCACCCTGTGACCTACTTCCTCCAGCAAGGATGTGCACCACCTCCCGAATAACACTACTAACTGGGGACCAAGTGTTCAAATACCTCAGCCTGTGGAGGACATTTCTCATTTAAACCATTACACCTTATCGACTATTACCACTCTCAGGGAGTTCTGTGCAGGTTCACAGCATAGTCTGCTTTCTGGAGAACTTACAAAAACCAGACAACAGTACTATGTCTATTAGAGTAGAACACACTTAACTGGAATGTCCTTTCCTTTCTCAAATGTTCCCCTGTGGGACCTGGAAACTACCAGAAAAAAAAATGTGAGCTTGAGAGTACCATTGATTCTGGGCTTACAAGGAGACCCTGAGTACTCAAATGCTTTGGGTACATGGCTCGAATTTAGTCTTGATGCACAATTACCCTTTAGTCCTGTGCTACCCATGTTTTGGAACCCTGGACATTCTTTAAGTACTCTCATCTGACATTTTCTTTCTGCCTTTCTGTTAGAATCTCTTCTCTCCCTTCTCTCGTTTCCGTGACTGGCCTGGACTTTTTCCAGACCACATTTATCCCTCAAAGATGAAGAAAAACATTTGTACTAGAAGTAGGTATCATAGAGGCTTGTTGACCTCCCTCTTTGTGCCTGAGCTGTCCTGTGCCCTATTTTGGTTTCACTTCTCACTTCTTCTCAGCCATTTTTCTTCTCTTACATCATGTATATCCTAGCTGATAGTTCTTACCTTCATTTTTTTAGATTAAAAAGTATGGATATGAGTGTTTTGCTTCAGGTATGTATGTGTACCATGTGTGTGCACAGTGCCTGATGAAGTCTGAAGAGGGCACAGGATCCTCTGATGATTGTAATATATGTGTACTAGGAATTGAACCCATATTCTCTGCAAGAGCAACAATTGCTCTCAATCTCCAAGCCATTTCTCAGCTCTATCCTACCTTTATAACATGAATACATGGCTTTCCATTGCATCCTAAGGTGACCAATGATTTCTATGATTAATATGTAAAAATTCTCATTAGATGCCCTGAAAAGAACTCCTGAGAGTTTTGTTCTCAATGGTAAGAACATATTTAATTTTAAATCTTTTTTTTTTTTGAGGCAAGGGATCTCTATTATATGACTCTAGTTGTTCTGGAACTTGCTATGTAAACTAGGTTGGCGTCAAACTCAGAGATCCAACTGCTTCTGCCTCATGAGTGCTGGGATTAAAGGCCTGCACCATCACACAGCTTATTATGAATCTTAAACTTCTATGTTTTCAGTTTCTATGTTGCTCAGGGGTAGGGAGTGGATCTTATTCATGTTCTGGGCAAGGACATGTAACAAATACTCAGAGCCTAGTACTTAAATGGATTCATTTGTCTTCACTTCCACTTGAATTTTGTGTGTGTGTGTGTGTGTGTGTGTGTGTGTGTGTAACTGTGCAGAGAACCATTACAGAGAACTTAGCACTCCAGAATACTTTTTACATTCTTTTGTTTTCCCAGCAGGCCTTTAAAAGTTTCTCCCAGTGGGATGCTCTGTCACTCCTCCCATTTATGAGATCCATCTCCTTCACCACCCTGTAATGCATTACTTGTTTTTAGACAAGAAAAGATTTCCTTTGGACATAGTCAGGAGCAGACTGATGCATTTCCCTCTCTGGTCTAGCTTTTTATCTCAGCTTCCAGGTAAGCGGCCCATCTCAGCCAAAGCTTTTTAAAGGAGAATGTTTTGATATTCTTCTTTTAAGGTGTGAGAGGGGCCTGGACCATGCCATCCCCCATTATGTCACCACATACTTGCCACTTCTGCTTGTCCTTGTGGCCAACCCGATCCTGTTTCACAAAACAGTGACTTCAGGTAAATCTTGGGAGAATTACTCTTGGTATATGGGCATTGAGTACAACTTCATACCTTGAATACATATAAAAATACAGCTGTTCAATCTAGAATCACACATGAAAATTGACCTTATTCATCTTTCTTCAATGACATGAGCAGATGGTGGTTAAGAGCACTGGCTGCTCTTCCAGAGGTCCTGAGTTCAATTCCCAGCAACCATATGGTGGCTCACAACTGTCTGTAATAGGATCTGATGTACTCTTCTGGAATGTCAGCAACAATGTACACATACACATAAAATAAATAAATGCATCTTTCAAAAACGTTAAACAAAAAGACACAAGTAGAATACACTTGGACTAACTGACCATGCTTAATAAGTGAAATGTGAGAGCCTATTTACTTATTTTCTGCAAAGTGTTTTTTGCTGACATTTGCTTAGGTAAAGACCATGAATTTTAGTTGAGGCTTCACTTCTGTGCTGGGTTCCTCCAGAGTCTGCCCTTAGTATAAAGAACCTGAAGGTGACTTTTTAAAACTATAGAGGCAACATAGAAGTAAACAGAGCAAGAGGTAGATAAGGGGAAGAGATGAGGTTTGGACTCAGAGTCTGGTCATTCCTATGCACTTACTTGGCCTATGCATTTTGTCAGATGTGCAGGAAGCAGGATGTGGAACACAGTAAACAAATCCATTGCAATCATAAAAACTAGATTAGAGGGAGGTAGTCAGCAGAGGGACATGACCTGTATATCTAGGACTAGAGACCTGTGTCTACCACCTCTTCAAGTGACCATAAGATAGAGTGATTGCCTATTAGCCTTATGCTTCTTTGCATCCCTTGGGTAGAATGTGAATTAAGGCATTTATTTGCACATTGGTCTTCACAGAAAAGTTAAGATTTAGAAGTTATAGAAACCTCTAAAGAGAGTGCTTAAAGTTTCTATCACTAGTGATAAACTATTGACACTTTAGATGCATCTTTTCCTATCTTCTTTTAAATGTAGTGCATTAAATGTACTTTTATGCTGAAGTATCAACAGTTGGTTGAACTTAAAAATATTTATTTCTTTAATATTTTTATGTTTATGTGTGTGTGTGTGCCTACCTGAGTTTATATGAGTTACATGCATGTAGAGGCCAAAAGAGGACATCAGATTCACTGGACCTAAAGTTACAGGTGGTTGTGAGCTACCACGTGGTTGCTAGGAACCAAGAGCAGGAAGTGCTTTTAACCACTGAGGCATCTCTCTAGCTCTTGGTTATAGAATTAAAAAAGCATTTTAAAAGTCTATTATTAGTAATAGGAACTTATTGCCATTGGATGGATATTTTTTATTTGCATTTAAATGCAGGAATTTTTGTTTTAGAAATTATATACAAGTAGTGGTTTTTATCAAAGCTGTGGACATGTGGACATGCCTTGGCCAAACACTATAATATTCTAGTGGTTATATATGTCTGAAGGTACCATGGATCATTAATTCTTCTCTAAAGATATATTCTAACTTCTTTGTAAGGAGAAATATTAACTTTTTCAATATTCTAAAATAATAAGCATATATTATTTTAGAATGGATAAAATAAGCCTTTAAAAACAGAGTTTTTGAATAAAATCTGTGTTCAGATAAAATCAGGAGTTCAGTTAGTGAATTACTAGTGTTAATTTCTCAGTTGTAGAAAAGTCCTGCATTTGTGTATGATGTTCACACTGGGGAAAGCTATAGTTCTGTAACAGTTCTCTGGGCACAGTAAGTCAAGCTGAAATACTGCTAGACCACTTGCCTAGTATGCACAGGGTCCTAGGTTTTATTTCTAATATCACACACATAAAAAGTTATTTCAAATTGAAAGTGTCTAATTATATATATATGTATATCTTATATATACATATGTTTGTGTATATGTATGGTCTTGGTATTTATAAGGATATCAGATGCAATACTGACTGTCAGTAATGGGTTTTGCTTCATGCTTTTCTGGCTGTGTATAAGGGTTCATATTTGCTTTGGTTTTCCTCTCTGTTATGGAGTTAATGTAAGTAATTAATGTTGTCTGATGTTCTTCTACATTTTTACAGTGGCCTCTTTACTGAAAGGAAGAAAAGGTGTTTACACAGAGAATGAGAGACTGATGGGGGCTGTGATCAAGACCCGTTTTTTCAAAATAATGCTGGTGTTAATTGCATGGTAATCTTTCTTCTAGTATTTTTATTATTGGTTTTGCTAGTGAGAAGGATATGCCAACTTGCCATTTTACTTCTCCAAATAAAACTTGAGAATTTCAAAGGAAAGAATCTGAAAAGGAAATCTTGAGACAATGCAAGGTATCCCCTAAAGAAATGAAAAGAACACAGGTCAGCGAGTCATATTTTTTGTAAAACCTTAATGACAATTATGTATCAAACCATGAGAATAAGAAATTAAGTGTTCAAGGTTTGTTTTCTTTTTCTTTTTTTAAAGAAAGATTTGGCCAGTTTTTCTTTTCTCTCTTCCTCCTCCTCTTCTTTCTTTCTAGTTTGTTATTGTTTTGAGACAGTGTCTCACTATATACCTCCGGCTGATCCAGAACACATAATATAGTCTCAGGTGGCCTTGAATTTTCAGTGATTGATTCCCTTGCCTATGCCTGTCAAGGTGCTGGGATTGTAGACATATACTGCCATGCCCAGCTATATGTTCAGTTTTCAAATATTTAAGCCATATGCACCTAATATTTCATCCCATTGCTGGGCTAAGCAAAATAAAGGAACAGTCATGCTGTTTATTTTGTGAGTGTAAACATTTTAGCTACACACACACACACACACACACACACACACACACACACACACACTATGTGCATGTTTGGAAACCAGAAGAAGATGCCCAGATTTCCCTGGAGTCACCAATTCTTTCTGTTTTTTAAAATGGAGGCAGTCTCACTGTATTGCACTGGCTGGCCTGGAACTCAAAAATATGCCTGCTTCTGGGATTTAAGACATGTGACATTGTACCCAGCAGGTACAGACACTTGTAGGCCAACATGTGGGTGCTAAAAACTGACCATGGATCCTCTTACAGAACAAGTTCTAGTACAGCTAGGGCACACAGAGAAACTCTGTCTTGGAAAGACCCACTCAGCCTCCTCCCCCAAAAGATTGTTATAGAAACTAATGAATCACTACCATATAGAACACAGAAAATCTTTGTGATATTAATTCCCCTGGCACAAGGACATTTATGTAAATGCCCTCCTAGGAGAGGTCTAAATTATCTGCAGCTTATATATTCACCTTGTTATTATTTTATGTTCCAGGGACCTACAAAGATTGATATTTTAAAAATCCACATAAAGACTCGCATTCATTATTTTTCTACTACTATGCTAAAACATTGTGACAAAAGCAATTTTAAAAAGGAAAGGTTTATTTGGGGCTTATAGTTCCAGAAAGATAGGAGTTCATCGCTATCATAACAGAGAGTATGGCAGCAGGCAGGTTGGCATGGCCCGGGAACTGCAGGTAATCCACAAAAAGGAAGCCAAGAAGCTCACTGGCATGGACCTATGAAACTTCAAGCTCACCGCAAGTGACACTTCTCTAACAAATGTATATTTCCTCATCTCTCCCAAATAATTCTACGAACTGGGGATCAAGTTTTTAAATATATGAGCCTACAGAAGCCATTCTCCTTCAAACTACCATGGAATTGGTGAGATAGCTCAGCAAGTAGAGGAGTGTATGCTTAGGCCTGACTACTTGAATTTGATTCTTGCATCTCACAAGGTGGCAAGAGAGAACTGACCCCTAGAGATGTCTTCTGACTACCTCCTGCCACTCCCTGCATCTCCCATCACACACGAATTCCGTATAAAATATCAAAATGGCATTTTGGACTCTGTTGAAAGGCTGTTACTTTAAAAAAAAAGAAAGGAAGGAAGGAAGAAAAGAAAAGAAGGAAAGGAAGGAAGAAATAGAAGAAAAAGTCTTTAAGGTTACCTCTCTTATGGAGAATGATTTCTGGTTTGATACAAGGCTAAACTTTACACCTTGATGTGATGTGAAGTGTTCCTTTTTTTCTTTTTTGCATTAAGCAAACTATATATTATATTATCACATTTATATATTTATGAAAAATGTCAATATATGACTGTTTCTACATGTGTATTAGTTAGGATTTTACTGCTGTGAACAAACACTATGCCATGGTAAGTCTTTTTTTTTTTTTTTTTTTTTGGGGGGGAAAGAAAGAGTTTATTTCATTTTACAACTCTGATGGCACATTCTCATCACTGAGAAGTCAGGGCAGGAACCTGGAGGGAGGAGCTGATACAGAGGCCATGAAGGAGAGCTGCTGCCTAACTTGCTCCTCATGGCTTGCTCTGAGTGCCTTCTTTTTTTTTTTAATTATTTATTTTATTTTATTTTTTTTTTAGTTTACATTCCAAATCATTTCCCCTTTCCCGTTTCCTCCCTCCCCGAAAGTCCCATAAGCCCCCTTCCCTCCCTCTTTGCTCCATTCAACCCCCTCTCGTTACTCTGTCCTGGCGTTCCCCTACATCCAGTCTTTCCAGGACCAGGGGTCTCTCCTTCCATCTTTTTAGAAATCTATTGATATGTGAATTGTGTCTAGGGTATTCCGAGATTCTGGGTTAATATCCCCTTATCAGTGACTGCATACCATGTGTGTTCTTTTGTGATTGGGTTACCTCACTAAGGATGATATTTTCAAGATCTGACCATTTGTCTAGGAATTTCGTGAATTCATTGTTTTTAATTGCAGAGTAGTATTCCATTGTGTAGATATACCACATCTTCTGAATCCATTCCTCCGTTGAGGGACATCTGGGTCCTTTCCAGCTTCTGGCTATTATAAATAAGGCTGCTATGAACATAGTGGAGCATGTGTCCTTATTGCATGCAGGTAAAGTCTCTGGGTATATGCCCAGGAGTGGTATAGCCGGATCCTCCGGGAGTGTCATGCCCAGTTTTCTGAGGAACCGCCAGACTGCTTTCCAGAGTGGTTGTACCAGCCTGCAATTCCACCAGCAGTGGAGGAGTGTTCCTCTTTCTCCACATCCTCGCCAACAACTGCTGTCTCCTGTGTTTTTGATCTTAGCCATCCTGACTGGTGTGAGATGGAATCTCAGGGTTGTTTTGATTTGCATTTCCCTAATGACTAAGGATGATGAACATCTCTTTAGGTGCTTCTCAGCCATTAGATATTCTTCAGGTGAGAACTCTTTGTGTAGCTCTGTACCCCATTTTTTAATAGGGTTACTTGCCTCTCTGGAGTTTAACTTCTTGAGTTCTTTGTATATCTTGGATATTAGCCCTCTGTCGGATGTAAGGTTGGTAAAGATCATTTCCCAGTTAGTTGGTTGCCGCTTTGTCTTTTTGACAGTGTCTTTTGCCTTGCAAAAACTTTGTAATTTAATGAGGTCCCATTTGTCTATTCTTGATCTTAGAGCATAAGCTATTGGAGTTCTGTTCAGGAAATTCTCCCCTGTGCCCATATGTTCAAGGTTCTTCCCTAGTTTCCCTTCTGTTAGTTTCAGTGTGTCTGGTTTTATGTGGAGATCTTTGATCCACTTAGAATTGAGCTTAGTGCAAAGAGATAAGGATGGGTCAATTTGCATTCTTCTGCATATTGCCCTCCAGCTGAGCCAGCACCCTTTGTTGAAAAGGCTATCTTTTTTCCACTGGATGGTTTTAGCTCCTTTGTCAAAGATCAAGTGACCATAGGAGTGTGGAGTCATTTTCTGGGTCTTCAATTCTGTTCCATTGATCTACATGTCTGTTACTGTACCAATACCATGCAGTTTTTAACACTATTGCTCTGTAGTACAGCTTGAGGTCCGGGATACTGATTCCCCCAGAGGTTCTTTTACTCTTGAGAATAGTTTTAGCTATTCTGGGTTTTCTGTTATTCCAGATGAATTTTTGAATTGCTCTTTCTAACTCTATGAAGAATTGAGTTGGGATTTTGATGGGGATTGCATTGAATCTGTGTATTACTTTTGGTAAGATGCTCATTTTTACTATATTAATCCTGCCAATCCATGAACATGGCAGATTTTTCCATCTTCTGAGGTCTTCTTCAATTTCTTTCTTCAGAGACTTGAAGTTCTTGTCATACAGATCTTTCACTTGTTTGGTTAGAGTCACACCAAGATACTTAATATGGTTCGTGGCTATCGTGAAGGGTATTATTTCTCTTACTTCTTTCTCAGCCTGCTTATCCTTTGAGTATAGGAAGGCCTCTGACTTGCTTGAGTTGATTTTATATCCGGCCACTTTGCTGAAGTCGTTTATCAGCTGTAGGAGTTCTCTGGTGGAGTTCTTTGGGTCGCTTAAGTATACTATCATATCGTCTGCAAATAGTGATAGTTTGACTTCTTCCTTTCCAATTTGTATCCCTTTGACCTCTTTTTGTTGTCTAATTGCTCTAGCTAGAACTTCAAGTACTATATTGAAAAGATATGGAGAGAGAGGGCAGCCTTGTCTAGTCCCTGATTTTAGTGGGATTGCTTCAAGTTTCTCTCCATTTAGATTGATGCTGGCTACCGGTTTGCTGTAAATTGCTTTTACTATGTTTAGATATGGGCCTTGAATTCCTGATCTTTCCAAGACCTTTAGCATGAAAGGATGCTGAATTTTGTCAAATGCTTTCTCAGCATCTAATGAGATGACCATGTGGTTTTTTTCTTTGAGATTGTTTATGTAGTGGATTACATTGATGGATTTCCTTATATTGAACCATCCCTGCATCCCTGGGATGAAGCCTACTTGATCGTGGTGAATGATCATTTTGATGTGTTCTTGGATTCGGTTGGCAAGAATTTTATTGAGTATTTTTGCATCAATATTCATAAGAGAGATTGGCCTGAGATTCTCTTTCTTTGTCGGATCTTTGTGTGCTTTTGGTATTAGTGTAATTGTGGCTTCATAGAACGAGTTGGGTAGTGTTCCTTCTGTTTCTATTTTGTGGAACAGTTTGAAGAGTATTGGTGTTAGGTCTTCTTTGAAGGTCTGATAGAATTCTGCACTAAAACCATCTGGACCTGTGCTTTTTTTGGTTGGAAGACTTCCAATGACAACTTTTTTTTTTTAATTCAGATAATCATTTGTTTTGAATGACCAAAATCAGCTTCAATGTGATTATGATGACAGAGACAAGAGCATCACTGTCAACGTGATTCTTTTTTTTTTTATTTTTTTATTTTATTTTTTTAATTTACATTCCAAATCACTTCCCCTTTCCCGTTTCCTCCCTCCCCGAAAGTCCCTTAAGCCCCCTTCCCTCCCTCTTTTCTCCATTCAACCCCCTCTCGTTACTCTGTCCTGGCGTTCCCCTACATCCAGTCTTTCCAGGACCAGGGGTCTCTCCTTCCATCTTTTTAGAAATCTATTGATATGCTGATTGTGTCTAGGGTATTCTGAGATTCTGGGTCAATATCCCCTTATCAGTGACTGCATACCATGTGTGATCTTTTGTGATTGGGTTACCTCACTAAGGATGATATTTTCAAGTTTTGACCATTTGTCTAGGAATTTCGTGAATCATTGTTTTTAATTGCAGAGTAGTATTCCATTGTGTAAATATACCACATCTTCTGAATCCATTCCTCCGTTGAGGGACATCTGGGTTCTTTCCAGCTCCTGGCTATTATAAATAAGGCTGCTATGAACATAGTGGAGCATGTGTCCTTATTGCATGCAGGTAAAGTCTCTGGGTATATGCCCAGGAGTGGTATAGCCGGATCCTCCGGGAGTGTCATGCCCAGTTTTCTGAGGAACCGCCAGACTGCTTTCCAGAGTGGTTGTACCAGCCTGCAATTCCACCAGCAGTGGAGGAGTGTTCCTCTTTCTCCACATCCTCGCCAACAACTGCTGTCTCCTGTGTTTTTGATCTTAGCCATCCTGACTGGTGTGAGATGGAATCTCAGGGTTGTTTTGATTTGCATTTCCCTAATGACTAAGGATGATGAACATCTCTTTAGGTGCTTCTCAGCCATTAGATATTCTTCAGGTGAGAACTCTTTGTGTAGCTCTGTACCCCATTTTTTAATAGGGTTACTTGCCTCTCTGGAGTTTAACTTCTTGAGTTCTTTGTATATCTTGGATATTAGCCCTCTGTCGGATGTAAGGTTGGTAAAGATCATTTCCCAGTTAGTTGGTTGCCGCTTTGTCTTTTTGACGGTGTCTTTTGCCTTGCAAAAACTTTGTAATTTAATGAGGTCTCATTTGTCTATTCTTGATCTTAGAGCATAAGCTATTGGAGTTCTGTTCAGGAAATTCTCCCCTGTGCCCATATGTTCAAGGTTCTTCCCTAGTTTCCCTTCTATTTGTTTCAGTGTGTCTGGTTTTATGTGGAGATCTTTGATCCACTTAGAATTGAGCTTAGTGCAAGGAGATAAGGATGGGTCAATTTGCATTCTTCTGCATGTTGACCTCCAGCTGAGCCAGCACCATTTGTTGAAAAGGCTATCTTTTTTCCACTGGATGGTTTTAGCTCCTTTGTCAAAGATCAAGTGACCATAGGAGTGTGGATTCATTTCTGGGTCTTCAATTCTGTTCCATTGATCTACATGTCTGTTACTGTACCAATACCATGCAGTTTTTAACACTATTGCTCTGTAGTACAGCTTGAGGTCCGGGATACTGATTCCCCCAGAGGTTCTTTTACTCTTGAGAATAGTTTTAGCTATTCTGGGTTTTCTGTTGTTCCAGATGAATTTTTGAATTGCTCTTTTTTTTTGATGGGGATTGCATTGAATCTGTGTATTACTTTTGGTAAGATGCTCATTTTTACTATATTAATCCTGCCAATCCATGAGCATGGCAGATTTTTCCATCTTCTGAGGTCTTCTTCAATTTCTTTCTTCAGAGACTTGAAGTTCTTGTCATACAGATCTTTCACTTGTTTGGTTAGCGTCACGCCAAGATACTTAATATGGTTTGTGGCTATCGTAAAGGGTATTATTTCTCTTACTTCTTTCTCAGCCTGCTTATCCTTTGAGTATAGGAAGGCTTCTGACTTGCTTGAGTTGATTTTATATCCGGCCACTTTGCTGAAGTCGTTTATCAGCTGTAGGAGTTCTCTGGTGGAGTTCTTTGGGTCGCTTATGTAGACTATCATATCGTCTGCAAATAGTGATAGTTTGACTTCTTCCTTTCCAATTTGTATCCCTTTGACCTCTTTTTGTTGTCTAATTGCTCTAGCTAGAACTTCAAGTACTATATTGAAAAGATATGGAGAGAGAGGGCAGCCTTGTCTAGTCCCTGATTTTAGTGGGATTGCTTCAAGTTTCTCTCCATTTACATTGATGCTGGCTACTGGTTTGCTGTAAATTGCTTTTACTATGTTTAGATATGGGCCTTGAATTCCTGATCTTTCCAAGACCTTTAGCATGAAAGGATGCTGAATTTTGTCAAATGCTTTCTCAGCATCTAATGAGATGACCATGTGGTTTTTTTCTTTGAGATTGTTTATGTAGTGGATTACATTGATGGATTTCCTTATATTGAACCATCCCTGCATCCCTGGGATGAAGCCTACTTGATCGTGGTGAATGATCGTTTTGATGTGTTCTTGGATTCGGTTGACAAGAATTTTATTGACTATTTTTGCATGGATATTCATAAGAGAGATTGGCCTGAGATTCTCTTTCTTTGTCGGATCTTTGTGGGCTTTTGGTATTAGTGTAATTGTGGCTTCATAGAACGAGTTGGGTAGTGTTCCTTCTGTTTCTATTTTGTGGAACAGTTTGAAGAGTATTGGTGTTAGGTCTTCTTTGAAGGTCTGATAGAATTCTGCACCAAAACCATCTGGACCTGTGCTTTTTTTGGTTGGAAGACTTCCAATGACAACTTCTATTTCTTCAGGGGTTATAGGACGGTTTAGATGGTCTATTTGATCCTGATTTAATTTTGGTACTTGGTATCTGTCAAGGAAATTGTCCATTTCCTCAAGATTTTCTAGTTGTGTTGAATACAGGTTTTTGTAGTAGGATCTGATGATTTTTTGAATTTCCTCAGTTTCTGTTGTTATCTCTCCCTTTTCGTTTCTGATTTTATTAATTTGGATACTATCTCTGTGCTCTCTGGTTAGTCTGGCTAAGGGCTTATCTAGTTAATTTTCTCAAAGAACCAACTCCTCGTTTTGTTGATTCTTTGTATGGTTTTATTTGTTTCTACTTGATTGATTTCAGCCCTGAGTTTGATGATTTCCTGCCTTCTACTCCTCTTTGGTGTATTTGCTTCTTTTTGTTCCAGGGCTTTCAGGTGTGCCATTAAGCTGTTAGTGTATGCTGTCTCCCGTTTCTTTTTGGCGGCACTCAGGGCTATGAATTTTCCTCTTAGCACTGCTTTCATTGTGTCCCATAAATTAGGGTATGTTGTGCCTTCATTTTCATTAACTTTCAAAAAGTCTTTGATTTCTTTCTTTATTTCCACCTTGACCAAGTTATCATTGAGTAGAGCATTGTTCAGCCTCCATGTGTACGTGGGTTTTCTTTTGTTTTTGTTGCCATTGAAGACCACCCTTATTCCATAGTGATCTGATAGGAGGCATGGGATTATTTCTATCTTCTTATATCTGTTGAGGTCTGATTTGTGACCAATTATATGGTCAATTTTGGAGAAGGTACCATGAGGAGCTGAGAAGAAGGTGTATTCTTTTGCTCTAGGATGAAATGTTCTATATATATGTTAGTTCCATTTGGTCCAAGGCTTCAATTAGATTCACTGTGTCCCTGTTTAGTTTCTGCTTTCCTGAACGATCCATTTCAGAGAGCGGGGTGTTGAAGTCACCCACTATTATTGTGTGCGGTGCAATGTGTGCTTTGAATTTTAGTAAAGTTTCTTTTACGAATGAGGGTGCCCTTGCATTTGGAGCATAGATATTCAGAATTGAGAGTTCTTGATGGTGGATTTTTCCCTTGATCAGTATGTAGTGTCCTTCTGTGTCTTTTTTGATGACTTTAGGTTGAAAATCAATTTTATCCGATATTAGGATGGCTACTCCACCTCGTTTCTTGGGGCCATTTGCTTGTAAAATTGTTTTCCAGCCTTTTACTCTGAGGTAGTGTTTGTCTTTGACACTGAGGTGCGTTTCCTGCATGCAGCAAAATGCTGGGTCCTGTTTACGTATCCAGTCTGCTAGTCTATGTCTTTTAATTGGGGAATTGATACCATTGATAGTAAGAGAGATTAAGGCATAGTGATTATTGCCATCTGCCATTCTTGACGCTATCTTTATGTTTGAGTGGTTATCTACTTTTGGGTTTGATTCAAGAAGGTTATTATCTCATTTTTTCCAGGGTGTTGTTTCTCTCCCTGTATTGGAGGTTTCCACCTATTATCCGTTGCAGGGCTGGATTTGTGGAAAGATATTGTGAAAATTTGGTTTTATCATGGAATATCTTGGTCTCTCCATCTATGGTGATTGAGAGTTTTGCTGGGTAGAGTAGTCTAGGCTGGCATTTGTGCTCTCTTAGTGTCTGCATGAGATCTGCCCAGGATCTTCTGGCTTTCATAGTCTCTGGTGAGAAGTCTGATGTGATTCGGATAGGTCTTCCTTTGTATGTTACTTGGCCCTTTTCTCTTACTGCTTTTAGTATTCTTTCTTTGTTTAGAACATTCGGTGTTTTGATTATTATGTGACGGGAGGTATTTCTGTTCTGGTCCAGTCTGTTTGGAGTTCTGTAGGCTTCTTGTACGTTCATCGGCATCTCTCTCTTTAAGTTAGTGAAGTTTTCCTCCATAATTTTGTTGAAGATGTTTACTGGCCCTTTAAGTTGCAAATCTTCACTCTCATCTATACCTATAATCCTTAGGTTTGGTCTTCTCATTGTGTCCTGGATTTCCTGGATGTTTTGGGTTACGCGTTTTTTGCATTTTGCATTTTCTTTGACTGTTGAGTCGATGCTTTCTATGGAATCTTCAGCACCTGAGATTCTTTCTTCCATCTCTTGTATTCTATTGTTGATGTTTGCATCTATGACTCCTGATTTCTTCCCAAGGTTTTCTATCTCCAAAGTTGTCTCCCTTTGTGATTTCTTAGTTGTTTCTACTTCCTTTTTTAGTTCCTGGATGGATTTGCTGAGATCCTTCACTTGTTTGTTTGTATTTTCCTGTATTTCTTTAAGGTATTTTTGCATTACCTCTTTCAGGATTTCTTCCTGATGACCCACGTTCTCCTGCATTTCTCTGAGCGATTTTTGTGTTTCCTCCTCATGGAATTCCATCTGTTGATCCATCAACTCCTGCATTTCTTTAAGCAGTTCTCGTGTTTCCTTTGTAAGGGCATCTAACCGTTGATTCATTTCTTTAAGCAATTTTTGTGTTGCCTCCTTATGGGCATCCATCTGTTGACCCATATTCTTCTGCATTTCTTTATGCAAATTTTGTGATTCCTTTGTGAGTGCATCTACCCGTTGATTCATCTCATTAAGCGATTTTTGTGTTGTCTCCTTGTGCGCCTCCATCTTTTGATCCATGTTCTCCCGCATTTCTCTAAGCGATTTTTGTGTTTCCTTTGTAAGGGCTTCTAACCGTTGATTCATGGTCTCCTATAACTCTTTATGAGATTTATTTGTGTCCTTCTTGTGATCCTCTAATAGGATCATGAGAAGTGATTTTAAATCCAGATCTTGTCTTTCGGGTGTGGTGGGGTATCCAGGATTTGCTGCTGTTGGAGAGTTGGGTTCGGATGGTCCCACATTACTTTGATTTCTTTTAGTAACATTCCTACGTTTGCCTTTTGCCATCTGGATACCTCTGGTGTTAGTTGGTCCTGCTGCCACTGGCTGTTGGTTGGACCCCCTGTGAGCCTGCAAAGCTATTTTTGCCCCTCTGTATTACCAGGATTCCCCTGGCACCGATTTCTGGGGCCTGCCTGCTCCTGAGTGACTTTGGAGCCCTAATGTGCCTTGCCCCAAGTGATCTTATATTGGGGAGGCCTTGCACATCTAAAGGCTAAGCCTAGTGGATTCCTGGAGCAGAGGTCGCCAAAGGGAGGCTGGTAGGCTCCTGCCCTGTGCAGGGGTGTGTGATCTCTCCTGGGGGGGGAGGGGGCGTCCCTCTGCCAGGCAGAAGTCCCACAGCAGAGCTGGCGCACTGGTCACTGCAGATCAGCCCAGCACCTGGGAGCCGCATACACACAAGCTGCCCGAAACCCAAGCGATATTATGCCTGTCTGTCTCAGAACCTGGCTGTCCCAACCTCCCAGTCACTGGAGCAAAGATGGCGGAGGGCAATCTCCGTGGCGCCGCTCACCCTGTAGACGCGATGGCCTGCCGATCTGGTACCCAGACGACCACAGCGCTGACCTGTTCTCGGGCACAGACGGAAGCCCCAACAGGCCGTGTCCCAAGTGATGTTATATTGGGGATAGGGAGCTTGGGGTACCTGTCTCTTCAGCGCAGACTGCGGGAACAGAGGTCGCGGAAGGAAAGTTCGTGAAGTGTTTCTATCAGGAGAATTGGTTGAGGCCTGTGTTCGACCAAGAGAAGAAATTGTGTTTCAATTAAAGTCTTGGTGCCAACTCAATTCCTTCCCACAAAAGTGATCATGTTGCCACCAAGAACTGGTACATAACTATGGTTCCAGCAAGATGATCATTTCAGACATAATGAGGGGAGAAGCCATTGGTCCTGTGAAGGCTTGATTCCCCAGAATGGGGAAATGCCATCAAGAAATGGGGGGGGTGAGTAGGGGAAGGGGGAATGGGATAGGAGATTTTCTGAGTGATAACACAGAAAGGGAATACCATTTGAAATGTAAATAAAGCAAATATCTAATAATAATAATAAAAAAGTACTGGTACATATAGGCCACAGTTAAAGTCACTATGAATTTCACTCAGTGCTTTCTTCACCTGTGGATCATTTTCTTTCCATCAGTTGGTTGTCCAATATCATCAATGAAAGTCTTTTGTTCTACCTTGAAATGCAACCAGATATCCATGGAGACTCTCTGAAACGCATCCAGAATGCAGCCAGGACCACATGGTTTATTATGGTAGGCTAATCACAACTGAATTCTTCTTGTAAAAAAAAAAACGAAAATCAATATGGAAAAAATTCTAAGTACATATATAATATGTAAATACATAAACAGTGCAAGGTTTATGGACTATCATTATCACTAGTGCCCTGCCATGCTAGGTTCTGTCATTGTATTACTAAACAGGCTGGGATGTGGCCTGGTGACAATGGCTTCTAGGTTTGATTTTCAGTACTGCAAAATGAGTGAGTGAGTGAGTGAGTGAGTGAAAGAATGAATAAAAGTAAGGCAATCTCTGTTAAGTCACTGTGTCCTACAGTATGAGATATTTGAAGTTAACTCACAGTATCAAACTGTTACTCTTTTTTATTTGTATTTTTATTATATTTATTTACTTTATTTTATATGTATGGGTGTTTCAGAGGATGACCAGTCCTTTGGGCATACCAGGATGGAACGTATGATTACAGTGACTGAAGATTGTCACTTTTTCTACACTCCTTTGACTTCAATGTATTCTTTTGCCTTCCTTCCTAGGGAATACTGAATCCAGCCCAAGGCCTTCTCTTGTCTCTGGCTTTCTATGGCTGGACAGGATGCAGCCTGGATGTCCATCCTCCCAAGATGGTGATTCAGTGGGAAACAATGACTGCCTCTGCTGCTGAGGGCACGTACCAGACCCCTGTGGGTTCCTGTGTGCCCCATCAAAACCCCAGGAAGGTGTTGTGTGTTGGGGGGCACACTTCTGATGAGGTGCAGAGCATTTTGTCTGAAGGTAATACTTTATTGCAAGGGAAATAAACTGCAGCACCCCAGAACTCCCTGGAAGTCCTTAATTAAACAGGGAGCTGCAGATGGGAACTTACATGTCTCTATACCCTTGCATTTCCTCTTCCACTTCTTTTCATTTTTATATATTCTCACTTTTATTAATCCATTTTGTTTTACATATATGGTTGTTTTGTCTTCATGTGTGTCTATGTACCACATTCATACCCAGTACCCATGGAAGCCAAAAGGTGGGGTCAGATCCCTCTGGAACTGAAGTTACAGGTGGTTGTAAGCTGCCATGTGAGTGCTGGGAATTGAACAGGACTCGTCTAGAATAGCCAGTTCTCCTAAGGACTAAGCCAGTTCCCCAGTCCCTCATTTGTTTTTAAGACAGAGTTTTACTGTGAAACAAAAGCTAGCCTCTAACATTCAATTCCCCTGCCTCAGCTGTTTGGATGGTGGTTGCTACAATTTTCTAGCAGTCTAAGGAGAAAGATTTAAAAACACATGAGGGGGTTAGTTCCCAGTACCCATATTGGAGACCTACAATCACCTGTAATTCTAGCTCCATGGGGTCTGATGCCTTCTTCTAATATGGGTGGGCACATGAACACATATAGTCATAATACACATACATAAAAATAAATCTAAACAACAGCAAACTTACTCAGGACATCAGAGCAATCCTGCCCATCCTCAGCTGGCCCATAGAGAATGGGTAAGAAACATCTAATTTCGCTGCTAAACTCTTTATCATATACTCCTATTTCCAGAGCAGATTCCCTTATCCTTGGCTAGCTGCTTCTACATTCTGCTGCCTGTGCTATGCACTTGAGAGTATTTATTAGCTCACTAGAGTGTGAGAATCAAAACTCTACACAGCAACAAATATCTTCTGTGGACATAGTGTCTCTCAGGACAGAAAAATATTTCATTTGCAAGCGCTTAAAGAAACTTGCATTTTTGAACATAATGATATCTGGGATACATACACATCTGTCTATACACACTGCATGAACACACACAGAGATAGAGAGAGAGAGAGAGAGAGAGAGAGAGAGAGAGAGAGCCAAAGACAATACACAGTCTTGGCAAACTTTATACCAAACTAGAAGGGGAAACATTTTGAGAAAAGATGTGTAGAATGGGCTAGAGGACTTCTATCTTCTTTTTCTTTCTTGCTATTCACATATGCAGAAGAAGATTCATTCTTGGGACAGATCTGGCTGAGAAAACATATAGATAAATCCATGATCTGATGCCCTGAGATTAAGGTATTGTGTGGTTGTACTGGGGAACTATAGAGAAAACAGAGAAGTTCTTCTGGCTGGACCAACAAGACAGAGAAACTGTGTGTATAGGGACTTTCTCTTTTTCTGGCTGTGCTGGAGTAGTAGCCAGGGTCTCATCTGTGCTGGGCTATTGCTGCAACTCTAGCCACACCCCAGCCTTTAGGCTTTTGATGTTGCCCCCATAGTTCATGAAAAACAGAGACATACAAATTGAGACTGCTGTCAGCATGCCAAATTATTGATACCACCTGGGGCAGGAGTAAAAAGTTGCATCTATAATTATTTATGTGTGTCTGAATTCCCATCTGATAACTCAAAGTGGCTGAGCCATTTTGACACTGTAATAAAATTCTACAATAACAATAAACCCCATTACATCTGGTCCTTGCACCCTACTTCCTTCCACCACTTCAAACAGCATTAATCAGACCCTTCTTGTTTCTATTCCTTTCAGTCAGTGTTGCCTAGAACTTTTGCTCACAGACTGAAAGCTTTCAGAGTCCTTAAAACAATGAACAAAGGTCCAACAGGAAAAGAAACAGGGCTACTGTTCATAATGGCTGCTGTCTTTAGGATCCCTTCTTTGCTGATCTTTTTTTCCTTTTTTGTAGTGTTTCGAATGGAACCTACTATGTTACTAATGCCAACTTTTTGCTACACAATAGAACCACACCCCCAAGTCCTATTTCAACTTCTTTCAAAGAAAAGGAAGAGGTTCTGGCAGATTAAAGACCTGGGACCCCTCTATAGTCTCAAGGCAAAAAAGGAGAATCCACTGTGATATATAAATTCAAATACCATTTTATTTATCCTTTAAAGGGTTTAGTGCATTTTGGTGTATTCATGAGGTTGTGCAGTCATTGTCAATAAAATAAATCCAGAATGTTTTCATCATTTCGAAGCTTTGAACACCTCTTCTCTTCTCTTCTCTTCTCTTCTCTTCTCTTCTCTTCTCTTCTCTTCTCTTCTCTTCTCTTCTCTTCCTCTCTCTCTCTCTCTCTCTCTCTCTCTTTCTCTCTCTCTCTCTAACTGGGTCTTATGTATCACAAATTGGCTTCAAGTTCACTATATAGCTAGCTGATGCTGACTTTGAACACCTGATCATTCTGCTTCCGGTTTCGGGTGCTAAGATTATGAGAGTATACCACCATGCTCAGTTTACAAGGTGATGGGGTTGAATCTAGGACTTTCTGCCTGCTAGGCAAACACTTTGACAACTGAGCTACACTTTCATCTCTCTCCATTCCTGCCAGCCATGTATTTTTCTATGTGTATCAATGTTCTACATAACTTCTATAATCACATTGTACAGTATTTGTCCTTTTCTGTCTAACTTCATAGCCTAAATTTTTGAAGGTTCATCCAGTAGTACACATCAGCACACAGTTCTTTTATGGCTGAGTAACATTTTCTAGTATGGAAATACTCATTTTCTGATTTTTTTTTTTTTAGCAACTACTGTTGACTGTAAAGAACTCCATCAGGCCCTGTATTAGGAGCTCTGTCATGGGTTTGCAGCAAGGACTGTAAACCCTGCCCTCATAGTTTATTGGACAAATTAGAAACAGTTAAAATTATTATTCTATTCTATTAATATATTCTATCATTGAAATGTTAATTTTTTTGACATAGAGTTTCTCTGTGCATAGCCATGGCTGTCCTGGAATTTGCTCTGTAGAACAGGCTAGCCTCATGCTCAGAGAATTTAAACCTGCCCCTGCTCCCAATTGCTGGGATTAAAACCATGTAGCACCCTGCAAAAGTATTGATTTGAGAAAAAAAGTGGAGGAAGAGGAAAGCAAGTGAGAGTCTATCTAAAGGAAAAAAGAATTTCTGTAAAAATAGCAGTCAACAGGATGGAGGTATAGCTCAGTAAGAGCACTTGACTAGTAAGTAGAAGGCTCTGGGTTCCGGCCCTGGTATATAAATATACAGGAGAAAACAACAGACTCTGTCCAATTAATTAATTAATTAATTAAAAGAAAAAAGGAAAAGGCAGCTGTCAGTTTAGAATCTACAGCGATGTGTTGTGTATTGTTTGCTTATCTTCTGGGTCAGCTGTTCAGGTGTTTTTTTGTTTTTTTGTTTTTGTTTTTGTTTTTTTTGGAAACATTCTTCAAGCACAGAATATTTCCTGCAGAAGTCTGAGAAGTGGGGGTTCAGTGAAAATCTTAAGTTTACACTTCCTTACCCTGAAAATCGCTAAATTGAGATGACTCCTAAGAAACAGTCATAGCCAATTTGTATGGTGGTTCCATGCAGGAATTTGCATATATGGAACTGCAAAGAACAAAGAGAGCTGTTACACAGAAATTAAATCACTGTAAGTGTTTTGCTTCTTAGAGAACTATAGTGCATTTAATAAGATTTCTACATCTCTTTTGGTTAGTGCTGTCCTGTATGGTCTAGTAATGTTTTCGTTACTTCTTTGTGTAGCAACAAAAATTCTGAGGAAAACTACTTTTTAAGAGGAAAAGTTTAATATGGTTCAGTTTTAGAGGATTTTGGAAAAGGATGCACATCCGTTTAATGAAATATTATTACATCATAAAAATGTTTACCATTGCTCGGTCCTTTTGTTCCAGGCCTGTGATGATGAAGAACATCATTGCTGGGGGTTGGCTGTTTGAAATCATGAGGGCAACATGGTCACTTGATATCAACAGTTTGCATGAATAAGGAACGAGTCAATACCCCAGTAGCCATGCTGAACTGTCTCCAGAGTCTTGCTCTCTCAATACCTTCTCTTTCCGGAGACTTGTAAGATAGAAAAAAGCCCCAAGGCCACCCAGGCTTGCTAGAATCCAGAGCCCAACCCCTTATCTGACTTAGGACAAATGGAGCTGCCTGAGAGTGGCTTTATTCCTGCAATTTTGCCTTTGAGAGAATTCTTATGCATCACTGTTTTCCATGGAGATGGGTGTAGGGAGTAAAAGACCAGACACTTTACAAAGCCATGGGACTCTGAATTTGTCCTCAAGTGTGAGGTCATGGGGGAGTATCCTCAGCAAAGACCTTGATCACAAGCCACCTTATGATACTCAGCTGGGTCTTTTTTGAACAAAACCACAAAATCCCACGAGTTCTCATGCACCCAAGATGAGTTCATAACCCAGCTGACCCTGCGAGAATCAAATCTTTTTCAAGTGCCTTCAGCCAGCCCCTCCTATAGCAGTGTTGTTCTGGAAGCTCTTAAAAGTCTTTCCAGCTGCTCCCTAGCCAGATGGTTGTCCTCTATTACCCATGATGGCACCCACACTCAAAAATCCGGGCCTGGCCAAACATCATTCCTTTTTTCCTTTCTCTAGATTCCCTGAGGGAATCACATTTGCTTTATGTCCATCACGCCTGTATCTTCTTAGCTGCATCTGTCCCTGGGGAAGGTCTGGCTGCTTGTTCCCTAACAGGCCACTGTGGGTGACCCAAGTGCATTAGAATAATCCTGCAGTATGGTGCTTGCCTCTGTTCAAACTGTTATTTTTCCTGCCCTCTTTAGGTCATCAGTGTTAAAGCTGTTCCAGCTTTCAAGGGCTCATCTCACTGCTGTTGAGGCATTGACTCAACTATATCCACTCAATATGTTTACTGAGTACTCCATTCTAGAGGAAGAAAGAAAGCAAGTACAGAAAGTCCGCAGTGATTTTGTAATATGATATCCAAGTAGTGAGAAATACTATGGACTAGAACTCTTTAGGGTGCAGGGATATAATTCAGATGAAAACAGCTTGTTTAATGTGCTAGTGGCTCTGACTTCAATACCTAATTTGTTAAGGATAGGAACCACTAATCGGGGAAAGAGTTAGGTAGTGAACTGGTATTTCAATATGGTAACCCAGAATTTCTCTATGGATGAGGTAACATCCTGAATTGAGACCAAAATTAAACACAAGAGAGAGTCATGAGAAAATTGAAAGATACATTGCAGGCAGAAAAAGAGCTGTGGAATGGCCTTCAGCAGGATCATACCTTTAGAAGGAGGGGAGGGATAGGTAGAATAGACTACCTGAGGGATGACAGGAGTGATAGGTGAGGCTGCAGAAGTAAGCAAGGTCCATTGGTAGAGCTTAGAGACTATTTGTCTGTGCATCCTGGGAAAGGCCCCCTTGCTTCATGACTTCCATCTTTGAATTTTCCATACCCAGTTCCTACCCTGGCTTAGAGCCAGTTCTCCTGGGTATTTTGGGAGCAAAAGAATAAGTCTGCTATTTGTTCCAAAGAATTTTGATACCCGGAAGGAAGGAATTGCTAGTCAAGTGATTAAGTAAACCTGTAGGGTAACCCTTGATGAGAATGTTTTATTTTGCCTTTCTTATTGAGCTTACTTTCCCACCCATTTTACTGTGCTGTGACTGCTGTCTGTAAGTCATGTCGCATTCTAAAAATAGGGGAAATTGAGTAGTAAGAAAATAGAGCAGAGCCAGAGAACAATGATGGTATCCAAGGGAAGCCAGGTTAAATGAGCCACATGAGGCGACTCAAAGTGTGTGACTGGTTTGTCTTTGAGCTTCCTAAGTGGAAACTAAAGAGAGAATGTGTTAAGTTACAAAAATAATTATTCTGAAGAAAACATAGCAATGGCTCTTAAAAGCAAAGTACAGCTTTCTCTCTCTCTCTCTCTCTCTCTCTCTCTCTCTCTCTCTCTCTCTCTCTCTCTCTCTCTCTCTCTCATGCTCTAACAAGTTCGAGACATGAAGGCTAGAGAGAATGGTATCCTTCCATCAGCTTCCTATGAAATGAGCACCAACTAAGTCAGTGATTATTTGGATGTGTGTACTATGCCACGTGAGAAGCATCATTTGTCCCCTAGTCATTGTATCTAGGGCTCCAGTTTATGATCAGAACAAGAATACTGGCTTGGCAAAGCATTGCCAGGTATGTGCTGTTGTATGTATTGATAAGTGTTTAAATTACAGTCCCTTGAAAGATGGAGAGATAGTTTTGGGTGCTATCAGGTGCTGAAGAATAGGAGTTGCAAGGTGAAAGAAAAGTAGTGACACTGTATGTGAGGACAAAAGAGTTTTGCAGAGAACAGAGATTGCTTCATTCTGGGCCTTTCTGGAGCAGGTAGCCAGGCAGAAGGCCCCTCTGTCTACATCACAACTTCCCGTGGATGGACTCTGTTGTTTGTGCATCTTAGGCACCTTCAGGGATCCAGGGTCACCTTAATTAAACTATCACATTTCCTCTGGAACCATGTGTCAGCCACCTGAAATGATTCTATAGGGTTTATTTCATTTTTTTTCTCTGAATGAATGGATTAAATGTAGTAAGGTATTGTCTTAGTTATGGTATTACTGCTGTGAACAGACACCATGACCAAGATAAGTCTTAGAAGGACAACATTAATTGGGACTGGCTTACAGGTTCAGAGGTTCAGTCCATTATCATCAAGGTGGGAACATGGCAGCATCCAGGCAGGTATAGTGCAGGAAGAGCTAAGAATTGTGCATCTTCATCTGAAGGCTGCTAGCAGAATACTGGCTTCCAGGCAGCTAGAATGAGTGTCTTAAGTCCACACCCACAGTGACACACCTACTCCAACAGGGCCAAACCTTCTAATAGGGCCACTCCTTGGGCGGGGCATATACAAACCATCACAGGGATGATGTAGAGGTTTTTTTTCCCCCCTCATTTTTTTTATACATATACACAGGCAATATTGATGCTAATTATTTTTTGAGACGGGGTCTTTCTATGTAGTCCTGGCTTTCCTGTAATTTGCTATGTATACTAGACTGGTTTCAAATTCACAGAAATTTGCCTGACTCCTCATGAATGTATTAAAGTGTATGCCACTAAACTTGGCCTTAGATGCTAATATTTGACAAGGATTCATTTATTTTTTCTTTCTTTCTTTCTTTCTTTCTTTCTTTCTTTCTTTCAAGAAAAAGAAAGATAAAGTCTCATTTTGTTCTTGAGTACTAGCAGCATTTTCTGAAGTTGAAGTAAGGCCTTCTAGGGGCTGGTGATGTTGCTCAGTTTATACAGTGCTTGGCTAGCTAGCGTGAGGCCCTGAGTTCAGTTCACAGCACTACACAAAATGAATATGATGATACATATTTGTTATTCTAGCACTTTGGAGTGGGAAGCAGGAGGATTGGAAGTTCAGGGTCCTTCTTGAATATATTTCAACTTTGAGGTCAGCCTGGACTACATGTGACCCTGTGATAACAAACCAAGACCAAACCTTCTAGAACCTCAGCCCTAACATCCTGCTCTTTTCCTCTTCAGGTTCGGATGCCAGTACTGTTGAAATCCATACTACAACTGGGTCCCACAACATAAAGGAAGTTGACTCCTTTTGCCAAGCCCAGGGGGACCTCTGAAGGGATGGAATAGGAGTCAAAAACCCCTATTTTTCAGGTTCTGTGTCTTGTTTTGGATTGTGTTCTTGCCTTCCTTCTTATCACAGTGCTGCCACACTGTAGGATCCTTCAAATTCCACTCTGGTCACCATAATGGAACTCACTGAAGATGCCCTTTATGCTGGGAGAAACAACACACCAGAAGTTGGAGATAGAAAAATTCCCTCTAGAACAGTGTCTCCTCTTGATTCTTAATTACCCCTTGGAATTTATCTAAGGCCAACTGTAATGCTAAATGCCAGATCCAAATCCTTGAGGAAATAGTTAAATAAAGTCATTGTGACTAACTCTATTTTGACATGGGTTCTGTCCAAACAACCAACTCCATTTTGACATGGATTCTGTCCAAACAACGTGCAACCAGTGGTCTTCTGGAAGGTTTGGATGGTTCAGGAGACAGACAAGTCTAATAGGACAGACTGGGATTGGAGCACTGAGAGGTATGAATCAAGTTTTCTCTAGTCCCACTAGGGTTGGGGTGCATTTTATCTTTAATATAGCTGTCCCTCCTATGCTGTGTCAAGTAGTGACATAGCCTAATAACTCCCTGGAACTATGAGTAATGCTGTGTTCTTATTTTTTCCTCAATTAAGAAGATACATGTAGCTGGGCACAGTGATGCATGCCTGTCACACTACCTAGAGAAGTTGAGACAGAGGTATTGCCTTGAGTTCACAGACTATCTGAGATACCCAGCAAATTTAAGGCCAGGCTGGGCTACTAAGACCTCATATTTCAAAACAAAAACAAAACCAAACAAACAAAACAACAAAAAACAAGAGATGATATTTTCTAGTTCCATCCATTTGCCTGCAAAATTCATGACATCCTTGTTTTTAATAGCTGAATAGTATTCCATTGTGTAAATGAACCACATTTTTTGTATCCATTCTGCAGTTGAGAGACATCTGGGTTGTTTCCAGTTTCTGGCTATTATGAATAAAGCTGCTATGAACATAGTGGAGTGTCCTTGAGTATGGTGGAGCACCTTTTGGTTATATGCCTAAGAGTGGTATAGCTGGGTCTTCAGGTAGATCTATGTCCTATTTTCTGAGAAACCACCAGATTGATTCCCAGAGTGGTTGTACAAGTTTGCAATCCCACCAGCAATGGAGGAGTGTTTCCATTTCTCCACATCCTTGCCAGCAGGTGCTCTCTTGAGTTTTTATTTTATTCTATTCTATTTTATTAGATATAGTCTTTATTTACATTTCAAATGTCGCCTTTCTTGGTTCCCTCCCCCGAAAACTCCCTAACCCATCCCCCCTCCCCCTGCTCACCAATCCACCCATTTCTGCTTCCCTGTTCTGGCATTCTCCTATACTGGGGCATCTAGCCTTCACAGGACAAAGGGCCTCTCCTCCCTTTGATGTCCAACAAGGCCGTCTTCTGCTGCATATGCATCTGGAGCCATGGGTCCCTCCATGTCTACTCTTTGGTTGATGGTTTAGTCCCTGGGAGCTCTGGGGGTACTGGTTGGTTCATATGGTTGTTCCTCCTATGGGGCTGCAAACCCCTTCAGCTCCTTGGATTCTTTCTCTAGCTCTTTCATTGGGGACCCTGTGCTCAGTTAAATGGTTTGCTGAGAGTGGCCCCCTCTGTATTTGTCATGCACTGGCAGAGCCTCCCAGGTGACAGCTATATTAGGTTCCTCTCAGCCAGCACTTGTTGGTATCCACAGTAGTATCTGGATTTGGTAACTGTATATGGGATGGATCCCTAGGTGGGGCAGTCTCTGGATGAGCTTTCCCTCAGTCTCTGCTCCACACATTGTTTCTGTATCTTCTCCTGTGGGTATTTTGTTCTCTCTTCTAAGAAGGACCAGAGTATCCATACTTTGTTCTTCCTTCTTCTTGAGCTTCATTTGGTCTGTGAATTGTATATTGGGTATTCCGAGCTTCTGGGCTAATATCCACTTATCAGTGAGTGCACACCATGTATGTTCTTTTGTGATTGGGTTACCTCACTCAGGATGACATTTTCTAGTTCCATCCATTTGCCTGAGAATTTCATGCATTCATTGTTTTTAATAGCTGAGTAGTACTCCATTGAGTACCATATTTTCTGTATGCATTCTTCTGTTGAGAGACATCTGGGTTCTTTCCAGCTTCTGGCTATTATAAATAAGTCTGCTATGAACATAGTGGAGCATGTGTCCTTATTACATGCTGGAGAATCCTCTGGTTATATGCCCAGGAGTGGTATAGCAGAGTCCTCCGGTACTATTATGCCCAATTTTCTGAGGAACTGCCAAACTGATTTCCAGAGTGGTTGTACCAACTTGCAATCCCACCAGCAGTGGAGGAGTGTTCCTCTTTCTCTTGAGTTTTGATCTTAGCCATTCTGATTGGTTTAAGGTGGAATCTCAGGGTTGTTTTGATTTGCATTTCCCTGATGACTAAGGATGTTGAACATTTCTTTTTTTAATTAAATTTTTTATTACTTTATTCACTTTACATTCTAATATTAGCCCCCCTCTGCCCAGTACCTCCTCAAACAGATCCTCTCCCCATTCCCCCATCCCCTTCTTCCCTGAGAAGGGGGAGTATGCCCTAGGTATCACCACCCTCTTGGCACATCAAGTCAGTGCAGGTCTAGGCACATCCTCTCCCACTTCGGCCAGACAAGACGGCCCAGTTAGAGGAACAGAATCCACAGGCAGGCAACAGATTCAGGGACAGTCCCCACTGCAGTTGTTGGGAGTCCTGCATGAAGACCAAGCTGCACTTCTGCTACATATGTGTGGGAGGCCTAAGTCCAGCCCATGCTTGGTTGGTGGCTCAGTCTCTGGGAGCCTCCAAGGGTCCAGGTTAGTTGATTTTGTTGGTCTTCCTGTGAAGTCCCTGTCCTCCCGGGGTCCCTCAATCCTTCCCCCAACTTATAAGATTCCTGGAGGTCCATTTAATGTTTGGCTATGGATCTCTGCATCTCTTTTCATTGGCTGCTGGGTGGAGCCTCTCAGAGGACAGTTATGCTAGCCTCCTGTCTGCAAACATACCAGAATATCATTAATAGTGTCAGGGATTGGTTCTTGCCCATGGGATGGGTTTCAATTTGATTCAGTGATTAGTTGGCCATCCCCTCTGTCTCTGCTTTACTTTTGTCCCTGCACAACTTTTAGGCAGGATACATTTTGGGTACATTTGAAGGTTTTGTGGGTGGGATACTGTCCTTATGCCTCCACTAGGAGTCCTGCCTGACTAAGCTATTTCAGAGTCCATATCCCCTAGTGCTAGGAGTCTCAGCTAGAGTACCCCCTATAGATACCCTGGGGCTTCCTTCCTCCCTCCATCTCAGGTATCTGGCACATCCTAGAGGTGCCCCCCTCACCAATTTCTCTCCTGCTCTCCCTATACCTGAACCCCCTGCCCTTCTGCCCTCCCCCTTCCTTCTATCCAGTTCCTTCCTAACATTAATTTTGTTTCCTCTTCTGAGAAAGATTCAAACATTCTCCCTTGGGCCCTCCTTGTTGTTATTATTATTATTACTATTATTATTTTATTTGTTTATTTATTTATTTTTGAATATATTCTTTATTTACCTTTCAAATGTTATACCCTTTCCCAGTCTCCCCCCATCCCAGATAACCCCCAACCTATCATCCCTCCCCCTGCCTTCAAGAAGATGCCCCTCCACCCAACCCACTCCCACCTACCCCCCTCGATTTCCCCACATTGGGACATCTATTGAGCCTTCATAGGACCAATGACTTCTCCTCCTCTCAATGCCCGACAAGGCACTCCTCTACCACAATTGCAGGTGGAATCATGTGTACCCCTTGGTTGATGGCTTAGTCCCTGGGAGCCCTTAGGGGTCTGGTTGGTCGACATTGTCTTCTTCCCATGAAGCTGCAAACCCCTTCAGCTCCTCCAGACCTCCCTCCAACTCCTCCATTGGGGACCCCGTGCTCAGTCCAATGGTTGGTTGCTAGCATCTGCCTCTGTATCTGTAAGGCTCTGGCAGGGCCCCTCAGGAGACAGCCATAACAGGCTCATTTTGGCAAGCATTTCTTGGCATCCATGATAGTGTTGGGGTTTGACGACTGTTTATAAGATGAATCTCCAGGTAGGACAGTCTCTGGATGACCTTTCCTGCAGTCTCTGCCCCACACTTTATCTCCATAATTGCTTCTGTGAGTATTTTGTTCCCTTTCTCAGAAAAACGGAAGCACCCACACTTTGGTCTTCCTTCTTATTGAGTTTCATGTGGTCTGTGAATTGTAACTTTTCTATTCTGAGTTTTTTGGTCTAATATCCACTTATCAATGAGTGCATAACGTGTGTTCTTTTGTGACTGGGTTACCTCACTCAGGATGACACTTTCTAGTTGAACATTTCTTGAAGTGATTCTCGTTCATTCAAATTGAAGACCCAGAAATAAACCTACACACCTATAGACACTTGATTTTTGACAAAGAAAACAAAACCATATAATGGAAAAGGGAGGGCATCTTCAAAAAATGATCCTGGTCTAACTGGGTATCTGCATATAAGTAGATCTATATTTATCACTCCTCACAAAACTCAAGTTCAAATGGATCAAAGACTTTGATATAAAACCAGGTATGGGCTGGCGAGATGGCTCAGTTGGTAAGAACACTCATTGCTCTTCTGAAGGTCATGAGTCCAAATCCCAGTACCCACATGGTGGCTCACAGCCATCCATAAAGAGATCTGATGCCCTCTTCTGGTGTGTCTGAAGACAGTTACAGTGTACTTACATATAATAAATAAATCTTTAAAAAAAGTACTCTACTAAAAAAAAAAAAGCTCCAATCCTAAAACCAGGTATACTGAATCTAACAGAAGAGAAATGAGAAATTACCTTGAACTCATTGGTACAGGAGAAAACTTCTTGAACAGAACACCAATGGCTCAGGCTCTAAGATCAACAATTGATAATTGAAACCTCTTGAAACTGAAAGGCTTCTGTAAGGCAAAGGACACGGCCAATAGGACAAAACAGTAGCCTACAGATTGGAAAAAGGTCTTCGCTAACCCTATATCTGACAGATGGCTAATAGCCAAAATATATAAAGAACTCAGAAAGTTAAACTCCAAAAAACCCAAATAACCCAATTTAAAAATGGGCTATAGATCAAAACAGGATTCTCGACAGAGGATTCTTGAATGGCTGAGAAGCATAACTGAGTCTTAACTCATAGTTAAAGACCTGTATAGCTTTGGCGACCTCTGTTCTGGGGATCGACTGCACTGAAGATACAGGTACCCAGGGATCCCACAATATAACATTGCTTGGGACACAGCCTGTTGGGCTTCCATCTGTGCCCAAGAGCGAGGCAGCGCTGCGGTCATCTGGGCGCCAGCTCTGCTGTGGGCCATCTGCTCTGCAGAGTGATCTGTGCTGAGAGAGTGCAGAGTGCACTCCGCCATCTTTCCTCCAGCAACAGGGCAACTCGAACCTCCAGACACAGGGACAATCAAGCATAATGTTGCTTGGGTCTCAGCCAGCTTGTGTGTCTCTGCTCCCAAGAGCTGGGCAGGTCTGCGGTAACCTGCACGGCAGCTCTGCTGAGGGACATCTGCCCTGCAGAGCCCCCCGCCCCCGCTCTGGGAGAGAGCACACCCGCAGAGGGCAGGAGCATACCAGCCTCCCCTTGGCGACCTCTGCTCCAGGAATCCACTATGCTGAGCCTTTGGATGTGCAGGGATTCCCCAATATAACATCACTTGGGGCAAGGCACATCAGGGCTCCAAAGTCACTCAGGAGCAGGACAGGACCCAGAAATCAGTGCCAGGGAAATCCCGGTAATCCGGGGGGGGGGTCAGAAATAACCTTGCAGGCTCACAGGAGGTCCAACCAACAGCCAGTGACAGCAGACCAACTAACACCAGAGGTAACCAGGTGGCAAAAGGCAAACATAGGAACGTTACTAACAGAAATCAAAGTAATATGGCACCATCCGAACCCAACTCTCCAACAGCAGCAGGTCCTGGATACCCCATCACACCCGAAAGACAAGATCTGGATTTAAAATCACTTCTCATGATGCTATTAGAGGATTTCAAGAAGGACACAAATAAATCTCATAAAGAATTACAGGACAACATGGAACAACGGTTAGAAGCCCTTACAAAGGAAACACAAAAATCACTTAGAGAAATGCAGGAGAACATGGGTCAACAGATGGAGGCCCATAAGGAGGCAACACAAAAATCGATTAAAGAAATGAATCAACGGGTAGATGCCCTTACAAAGGAAACACGAAAACTGCTTAAAGAAATGCAGGAGACGATGGATCAACAGATGGAAGCCCAAGAGGAGGAAACACAAAAATTGCTTAGAGAAATGCAGGAGAACTTGGGTCAACAGGAAGAAATCCTGAAAGAGGAAACGCAAAAATATCTTAAAGAAATACAGGAAAATACAAACAAACAAGTGAAGGATCTCAGCAAATCCATCCAGGATCTAAAAAAGGAAGTAGAAACAACTAAGAAATCACAAAGGGAGACAACTTTGGAGATAGAAAACCTTGGGAAGAAATCAGGAGTCATAGATGCAAACATCAACAATAGAATACAAGAGATGGAAGAAAGAATCTTAGGTGCTGAAGATACCATAGAAAGCATCGACTCAACAGTCAAAGAAAATGCAAAATGCAAAAAACATGTAACCCAAAACATCCAGGAAATTCAGGACACAATGAGAAGACCAAACCTAAGGATTATAGGTATAGATGAGAGTGAAGATTTGCAATTTAAAGGGCCAGTAAATATCTTCAACAAAATTATGGAGGAAAACTTCCCTAACCTAAAGAGAGAGATGCCGATGAACGTACAAGAAGCCTACAGAACTCCAAACAGACTGGACAAAAACAGAAATACCTCCTGTCACATAATAATCAAAACACAAAATGTACTAAACAAAGAAAGAATATTAAAAGCAGTAAGAGAAAAAGGCCAAGTAACATACAAAGGAAGACCTATCCAAATCACATCAGACTTCTCACCAGAGACTATGAAAGCCAGAAGATCCTGGGCAGATCTCATGCAGACACTAAGAGAACACAAATGCCAGCCTAGACTACTATACCCAGCAAAACTCTCAATCACCATAGATGGAGAGACCAAGATATTCCATGATAAAACCAAATTTTCACAATATCTTTCCACAAACCCAGCCCTGCAAAGGATAATAGGTGGAAATCGCCAATACAAGGAGAGAAACAACACCCTGGAAAAAACGAGATAGTAACCTTCTTGCATCAAACCCAAAAGTAGATAACCACTCAAACATAAAGATAGCATCAAGAATAGTAGGTGGCAAAATCACTATGCCTTAATCTCTCTTAATATTAATGGTCTCAATTCCCCAATAAAAAGACATAGACTAACAGATTGGATACGTAAACAGAACCCAGCATTTTGCTGCGTGCAGGAAACGCACCTTAGTGTCAAAGACAAACACTACCTCAGAGTAAAAGGCTGGAAAACAATTTTACAAGCAAATGGTCCCAGGAAATGAGCCGGAGTAGTCATCCTAATATCAGATAAAATTGATTTTCAATCTAAAGTCATCAAAAAAGACACAGAAGGACACTACGTACTGATCAAAGGAAAAATCCACCAAGAAGAACTCTCAATTCTGAATATCTACGCCCCAAATGCAAGGGCACCCTCATTCATAAAAGAAACTTTACTAAAGCTCAAAGCACACATCGCACCACACACAATAATAGTGGGTGACTTCAACACCCCGCTCTCTGAAATGGATCGTTCAGGAAAGCAGAAACTAAACAGGGACACAGTGAATCTAATTGAAGCCTTGGATCAAATGGAACTAACAGATATATATAGAACATTTCATCCTAGAGCTAAAGAATACACCTTCTTCTCAACACCTCATGGTACCTTCTCCACAATCGACCATATAATTGGTCACAAATCAGACCTCAACAGTTATTAGAAGATTGAACTAATCCCATGACTCCTATCAGATCACTATGGAATAAGGGTGGTCTTCAATGGCAACAAAAACAACAGAAAACCCACATACACGTGGAGGCTGAACAATGCTCTACTCAATGATAACTTGGTCAAGGAGGAAATAAAGAAATCAAAGACTTTTTAAAATTTAATGAAAATGAAGGCACAACATACCCTAATTTATGGGACACAATGAAAGCGGTGCTAAGAGGAAAATTCATAGCCCTGAGTGCCGCCAATAAGAAATGGGAGACAGCATACACTAACAGCTTAATGGCACACTTGAAAGCCCTGGAACAGAAAGAAACAAATACACCCAAGAAGAGTAGAAGGCAGGAAATCATCAAACTCAGGGCTGAAATCAATCAAGTAGAAACAAATAAAACCATACAAAGAATCAACAGAACTAGGAGTTGGTTCTTTGAGAAAATCAACAAGATAGATAAGCCCTTAGCCAGACTAGCCAGAGGGCACAGAGACAGTATCCAAATTAACAAAATCAGAAATGAAAAGGGAGATACAACAACAGAAACTGAGGAAATTAAAAAAATCTTCAGATCCTACTAGAAAAGCCTGTATTCAACACAACTAGAAAATCTGGAGGAAATGGACAATTTCCTAGACAGATACCAAATACCAAAATTAAATCAGGATCAAATAGACCATCTAAACCGTCCTATAACCCCTGAAGAAATAGAAGTCGTCATTGGAAGTCTCACAACCAAAATAAAGCACAGGTCCAGATGGTTTTAGTGCAGAATTCTATCAGACCTTCAAAGAAGACCTAACACCAATACTCTTCAAACTATTCCACAAAGTAGAAACAGAAGGAACACTACCCAACTCGTTCTATGAAACCACAATTACACTAATACCAAAATCACACAAAGATCCGACAAAGAAAGAGAATCTCAGGCCAATCTCTCTTAAGAATATCGATGCAAAAATAGTCAATAAAATTCTTGCCAACCGAATCCAAGAACACATCAAAACGATCATTCACCACAATCAAGTAGGCTTCATCCCAGGGATGCAGGGATGGTTCAATATAAGGAAGTCCATCAATTTAATCCACTACATAAACAATCTCAAAGAAAAAAACCACATGGTCATTTCATTAGATGCTGAGAAAGCATTTGACAAAATTCAGTATCCGGTCATGTTAAAGGTCTTGGAAAGATCAGGAATTTGAGGCCCATATCTAAACATAGTAAAAGCAATTTACAGCAAACCAGTAGCCAACATTAATCTGAATGGAGAGAAACTTGAAGCAATCCTTCTAAAATCAGGGACTAGACAAGGCTGCCCTCTCTCTCCCTATCTTTTCAATATAGTACTTGAAGTTCTAGCTAGAGCAATTAGACAAGAAAAGGATGTCAAAGGGATACAAATTGGAAAGGAAAAAGTCAAACTATCACTATTTGCAGACGATATGATAGTATACTTAAGCGACCCAAAGAACTCCACCAGAGAACTCCTACAGCTGATAAACAACTTCAGCAAAGTGGCCGGATATAAAATTAACTCAAGAAAGTCCGTAGTCTTCCTATACTCAAAGGATAAGCAGGCTGAGAAAGAAGTAAGATAAATGATACCCTTCACAATAGCCACAAACAATATAAAGTATTTTGGTGTGACTCTAACCAAACAAGTGAAAGATCTGTATGACAAGAACTTCAAGTCTCTGAAGAAAGAAATTGAAGAAGACCTCAGAAGATGGAAAAATCTGCCATGCTCATGGATTGGCAGGATTAATATAGTAAAAATGACCATCTTACCAAAAGTAATATACAGATTCAATGCAATCCCCATCAAAATCCTAACTCAATTCTTCATAGAGTTAGAAAGAGCAATTCAAAAATTCATCTGGAATAACAGAAAATCCAGAATAGCTAAAACTATTCTCAAGAGTAAAAGAACCTCTGGGGGAATCAGTATCCCGGACCTCAAGCTGTACTACAGAGCAATAGTGTTAAAAACCGCATGGTATTAGTACAGTGACAGACATGTAGATCAATGGAACAGAATTGAAGACCCAGAAATGAATCCACACTCCTATGGTCACTTGATCTTTGACAAAGGAGCTAAAACCATCCAGTGGAAAAAAGACAGCCTTTTCAACAAATGGTGCTGGCTTAGCTGGAGGTCAACATGCAGAAGAATGCAAATTGACCCATTCTTATCTCCTTGCACTAAGCTCAATTCTAAGTGGATCAAGGATCTCCACATAAAACCAGACACACTGAAACTAATAGAAGGGAAACTAGGGAAGAACCTTGAACATATGGGCACAGGGGAGAATTTCCTGAACAGAACTCCAATAGCTTATGCTCTAAGATCAAGAATAGACAAATGGGACCTCATTAAATTACAAAGTTTTTGCAAGGCAAAAGACACTGTCAAAAAGACAAAGCGGCAACCAACTAACTGGGAAATGATCTTTACCAACCTTACATCTGACAGAGGGCTAATATCCAATATATACAAAGAACTCAAGAAGTTAAACTCCAGAGAGGCAAGTAACCCTATTAAAAAATGGGGTACAGAGCTAAACAAAGAGTTCTCACCTGAAGAATATCTAATGGCTGAGAAGCACCTAATGAGATGTTCATCATCCTTAGTCATTAGGGAAATGCAAATCAAAACAACCCTGAGATTCCATCTCACACCAGTCAGGATGGCTAAGATCAAAAACACAGGAGACAGCAGTTGTTGGCGAGGATGTGGAGAAAGAGGAACTCTCCTCCACTGCTGGTGGAATTGCAAGCTGGTACAACCACTCTGGAAAGCAGTCTGGTGGTTCCTCAGAAAACTGGGCATGACACTCCCAGAGGATCCGGCTATACCACTCCTGGGCATATACCCAGAGGCTTTACCTGCATGCAATAAGGACACATGCTCCACTATGTTCATAGCAGCCTTATTTATAATAGCCAGAAGATGGAAAGAACCCAGATGTCCCTCAACGGAGGAATGGATTCAGAAGATGTGGTATATCTACACAATGGAATACTACTCTGCAATTAAAAACAATGAATTCACGAAATTCCTAGGCAAATGGTCAGATCTTGAAAATATCATCCTTAGTGAGGTAACCCAATCACAAAAGAACACACATGGTATGCAGTCACTGATAAGGGGATATTGACCCAGAATCTCGGAATACCCTAGACACAATCCGCATATCAATAGATTTCTAAGAAGATGGAAGGAGAGACCCCTGGTCCTGGAAAGACTGGATGTAGGGGAACGCCAGGACAGAGAAACGAGAGGGGGTTGAATGGAGAAAAGAGGGAGGGAAGGGGGCTTAAGGGACTTTCGGGGAGGGAGGAAACGGGAAAGGGGAAATGATTTGGAATGTAAACTAAAAAAATAAAATAAAATAAAATAAATAATTAAAAAAAAAGAATCCAAGATTTGTAAGCATAAAACTACACAGGTGCTAGGAGAAATTTATTTCATACTCTGATTATGGTCTCTTGGTTCTCTTTCGAAACAAATGAGCTATGATGAGCAAGGTAATTTTTCTCTTTAAGAACATGAGGAGTAGGGGCATAGAGGAGCAGATAGGAGGGTCAGTATTGTTTAAAATATTGACAAACTACACCTGGATGGCACAGATAGTAAAGGGATTTTTTGGTGAGGCAGGAAGGAAAACTGTTCATGAAGAGATGCATACAGATTATTCTTAGTGAAGACTTGACATTGAAAATGTCAAGCTGAATTTAGGTATTAAGGGCATCTGAATATGTCTACTTTATCCCATGATAAAACCCACTACTACTGGTGCAGTAATGGCTATCCAATCAGTAGGATGTGATTATTTATTAAAAGGCAGTTCTCATAGTGGGGAGCCATTTTCAGTTACAATGGGAAGGTGAGGTAAGACTGCCATCTAGAGTATAGGCACCAAGTGTACAACTCAATATCCTTGGCTGCACTGGACATCTTGCCAGATCATTCATTACTCAACCCTAAAGGTGGAGTGCTTAGCTTGCGAACCACTTTGCTTGGATGCTACCACCAGAGTGGCATCTCCACAAATAACTACCATTCATAAGGTTGGGGTAACTCCTTGGGAGCATAAAAACAACAGAAAGGACTGTATTATACTCATGTCCACCAGATTTAAGAAAACAAGAAGTGAATGTGCTCTATAATGACTCCTTGGGCTGAGCATAGAGATGAAATAAAAGATGTAACAGGTACCAGAATCACTTAATTCTGACACACACACACACACACACACACACACACACACACACACACACACAGACACACATAAAATTTGCTTTTGAGACAGGATCTCAGTATGTAGTCTGGTTGGTCTAGAAATCACTATGTAGACCAGACTAACCTAGAATTCACAGAAATTTCACTGCTTTTATCTCCTAAGTACTAGAATTAAAGGCGTGTGCCACCACACCTAGTTTCATGTTTTTCTTGACTATCCCTTGATTTCTGTTTCAACTTACCAGGAAAACATTTGCACATATTTTTAAATACACAAGAGGATGTTCTTAAGGCCCCTCCCACTTAGGAAGTAATCCAAATATTTGAATCATGTATATCTGTGGGTTGTGTCTGCTAGATGAACAAAGACATTTTCAAATGCTCTGAACTTGAATTACCTTAGAAACGAGGAAGATTCTAAAATCACAAGTCTCAGCTCAATACTATCTAAACAACATGTCATCGCAGATGATTTTTTTATTATAATACAATGCAAGAAATAAGAAAAGCAATACACAAAAATACAATGTCATCCTTTAGCTGCTCTGGCATGACCTTCCTTTCATGAATACATCTCAAATGGAAGTTTGTGTCACAAAACATAGGCACTGCCTACATAATAAAAACATCCCCTTTTACATTTTCAAAGGATGTTATCTCTTTTCTTTTTATAATGCCTGGAAATTTATGACAAATGAGATTATTTCTTATTCACCCCTAAACACACAAGAATTAGAGGCACTGGAGGAAACATGATGAAGGTATGATTATTTAGCAGATGAGATGGAGGAGCTGAAAATTACTTGTATTTTCTTAAATAATGTATTTTTCTTTTTTTCTTGGATATTTTCTTTATTTACATTTCAAATGTTATCCCCTTTCTGGGTTTCCCCTCTGAAAACCCTCTATCCCATCCCTCTTTCCCCTGCTTCTATGAGGGTTTTCCCCAACCCACCCACCCAATCCTGTTTCCCTGCTCTGGGAGCATCAAACCTTCACAGGACCAAGGGCATCTCCTTACATATGCAGCTCGAGCCATGGGTCCCTCCATGTGCATTCTTTGGTTGGTGGTTTAGTTCATGGGAGATCTGGGGGGGTGTCTGGTTAGTTGATACTGTTGTTCTTCCTATGGAGTTGCAAACCCCTTCAGCTCCTTCAGTCCTTTGTCTAACTCCTCCATTGAGGACCCCATGCTCAGTCCAATGGTTGGCTGCGAGCATCTGCCTCTGTATTGGTCAGGCTCTGTCAGAGACTCTCGGGAGACAGCTATACCAGGCTCCCGTCAGTAAGCACTTATTGGCATCAGCAATAGTGTTTGGGTTGGGTAACTGTATATGGGATGGATTCCCAGGTGGGGCAGTCTCTGGATGGCCTTTCCTTCAGTCTCTGCTCTACACTTTGTCTCCATAGTTCCTCCCTTGAGTATTTTGTTCCCCCTTCTAAGAAGGATCGAAGTATCCACACTTTGGTCTTCCCTTTTCTTGAGCTTCATGTGGTCTGTGTATTGTATCTTGGATATTCTGAGCTTTCGGGCTAATATCCACTTATCAGTGAGTACATACCATGTGTGTTCTTTTGTGATTGGATTACCTCACTCAGGATGATATTTTTTAGTTCCATTCATTTGCCTAAGAATTTCATGAAGTCATTGTTTTTAATAGCTGAGTAGTACTCCATTATGTAAGTGTACCACATTTTCTGTGTACATTTCTCTGTTGAAGGATATCTGGGCTCTTTCCGGATTCTGACTATTATAAATAAGGCAGCTATCTTTTGGGTATATGCCCAGGAGTGGTATAGTTGGGTTCTCTCTATGTTCAATTTTCTGAGGAAACATCAGACTGATTTCCAGAGTGGTTGTACCAGTTTGCAGTCCCACTAACAATGGAAGAGTATTTCTTCCTCTTTCTCCACATCCTTGCCAGCATCTGCTGTCACCTGCGTTTTTGATCTTAGCCATTCTGACTGGTGTGAGGTGGAATCTCAGGGTTGTTTTGATTTGCATTTCCCTGATGATTAAGGATGCTGAACATTTCTTTAGGTGCTTTTCGGCCATTTGATATTCCTCAGTTGAGAATTCTTTGTTTACCTCTGTACTCCATTTAGGGTTATTTGGTTCTTTGGAGTCTAACTTCTTGAGTTCTTTGTATATATTGTATATTAGTCATATTTTTTCTTTTTAAATGTTAAATAGAAGGCAGTATGAAGTAGTATGTGTAGAAAGTTTCGTAAGGATCAGGCCAGTTTCCGAGAAAAGAAATGCCATGCATGGAATCCTGACCAAGAGCAGGGATAAAGTTGCAGGCCTGTCCCATGGTAAAGTGAATTTGGGGGAGGAAGGGCATGGGAAGTGCAAAATTAACAACATGGGTCTCAGGGGGAAAGTAATCAGAGACTGTGGGAATCCCAGGAAACCCAGGGAATTTGTTGGAGAATACTGTGAGGGTATTGCAGAAGAAGCCAGATGAGTTACATAGAACTAAATTAGCCAATTGTCAGACTTGGTACAAGGATTAATGGTACCTCGAAAATTGGAAGTGGATACAAGATAATGGTAAGATTTTGACCTACTTATTGCTCCATTTTTGTTACTATCTATTCTACAATTTGTATAATTATACAAAATCTTTGCTTCACACCCTCTTCTATATAAGGCTTTCCTCTTTCTGTCCCAAATCTCTCTTTGGTTTTATAGTACCTGCAAGTTTTATGCAAAATACAGATTCCATATGAACATATGGTAAGGTCACTCTTTAGTCAATCTGTTCTGGGAAATCAGAAAGCAGACAACTTTTCATAGCCACTCAAAGTCTATGTTTTGGAAGCAGAATGGATAGTTGTCATCAGCCAACACCCTGTGATTCTGCAGACCCACACAAAGGGGCACTCAAAGCTTGCTGTTGCTGTTGGCCTGTCTGTCACCTCCATTTTTTCTCAAGAGCCTTAGGGAAATGTATGCCAGACTTGTGTACTGGACTCATACAGATTCTCCAGGCTTCTGCAAGGGGAGACCAAGTAGGAACATCTGCAGGAAGAGAGCAACAGAAATGGGTGAAAGCTGAATAGAGAGGAAGGTGTGGAGATGTGAACTTGGAGCTGTGGGGTGTCGGTAAGCTTAGAGAAAGTGGAAGAATAGAAGCTCAGCTTCTGATTTAGGGTTGAGAGGGCAGGAAAACAGGAAACACAACAGTAAGGAAGACGGGTATTTGTGTGTGATTCAAAACAGTCTCAGATGGCAAAGCCTTTTTAGCCTTTTGAATATACCTCAAATAATGAAGAGGTCACATTCGGATAAATCCATCACAAGTTGAAAATATCTCAGGTAGAAATGATATAATGCTGTCTAATGTAAAGTTGTCTCCTACAAAACCAGCTGTTGTGGCACACACCTTTAATAACTCAGCACTCATTCCAGATGAGTTTGAGATCCAGGAAAGTCTGAGCTATAGAAAAAGACCCTGTTTCAAAAACACAAAACAAAATAAATAAATGTTTCCTATGGACTCCTAATTGAGAGCTTGGCCCCTGTTCATGTGTTTGTAGTTGATGGATTATTAGGAGACAACATCTAGTTGAAGGAAATAGCTCATTGGGGGCACAGACCTTTGGTATGTATAGTTTGTTTCCAAACTCTTCTCTACCTCTCTGTTCTCTGGCTTCTACGAAGTAAACAGCCTTCTGTGTCACATTATACTATCTCCATGCTTTGCCTCCCCACAGGTTCACAGGAACAGTCTGCTGACCCTGGACTGAAGCCTTTGAAACCATCAGAAAGTATAAATTGTTCTTCCCATTTACTGGAAACAATAATCCAACACAGAGCATTTTTTTTCTTTTCTTTTCTTTTCTTTTCTTGAGACAGGTGTTTTAGTTATTTTTCTCTTGCTGTGACAAACCACCACAACCATGGTAACTACAAAAAGAAGCATTTAATTGAAGGCTTACAGTTTCAGAGTGTTAGAGTCCATGACCATCTTAGTGGGGGGCAGAGCAGGAGACAGGTAGGCATGGTGCTGGAACAGTAGCTGAGAGCTTACATCCCAACCCACAAATAGGAAATAGAGAGAGGTCACTGAGAAAGGTAAGCTTGGGATTTTGAAACCCCAAAGCTCTCCCCCATCAAGGGGGCCATATCCCCTAGTCCTTCTGAAACAGTTCTATCAACTGTGGATCAAACATTCAACTATATGACCTTATAGGGACCATTCTCTTTTAAGTCAACACAAAGTCTCACTATGTTTTCTTTGCTAGCCTAAAATCTGCCATGTAGACCAGGCTGATCTGAAATTCACAAAGATCCCTCTGCCTCTGCCTTCTGCGATTAAAGGTATGTGATACTATAATGAAACCCAATCCTTTAAATTCATCTAATTTCTGGGTCAGTAATCTGACTCTTGTCTCAATAATCAGAGTGAGCAAGACAGGGGACAAATGGAAGAGGTTGGTACAGATTTTGTATGCTCATTGTTCTGAAGCCTGGGTCTGTCATTAGTTTCTCTAGACAACTCTTCTGATCAATGGTAAGGTGGTAAGGTGGTAAGGTGGTAAGGTGGTAAGGTGGGATTTGCTCATCTGCAAAGTCTCCTTCAATGCTAAAATTATATGTTGATTAAAAAACTACCCCCAAGAACAAAATAATCACGGGAGGTGGAGGGAGGGAGGAACCTGGGCTGTAGAGAGAAGGGGGAGGGAAAAAGGGAGGCAGGATCAGTTGTGGGAGGAGATGGGGGGAGAAGTACAGAGAGTCAGGATATTGAATGGAGGTGTGTAGCTGTGGAGGATGGGGAACTGGGGGTAGCCACCAGCAAGACCCAGATGCCAGGAAAGCAAGAGGCTTCCAGGACTCAATGGGGATGACATTAACTGAAATACCTAATAAAGGGGAGAGAGAACCTGTAGAGACTATATCTAGAGGTTAGGCACTGCTCCTGGTTGAGAGATGGAGCCACCCATCCATCTCAAAAATATTGACCCAGAATTGCTCCTGTCTTAAAGGAAATTCAGGGACAAAGAGTGGAGCAGAGACTGAAGGAAAGGCCATTCAGAGACTGCTCCACCTGGGGATCCATCTCATCTGCAGACACTAAACCCAGACACTATTGCTGATGCCAAGAAGTGCTTGCTGACAGGAGCCTAGTATGGCTGTCCTCTGAGAAGCTCCACCAGCATCTGACTAAGAGAGATGCAGATACAGCCAACCATCAGACCTAGCACTGGGACCCCAGTTTGAGACTTTTTTTTTTTTTGTATTTCCAGACAGGGTCTCTCTGTGTAGTCCTGGCTATCCTGAAACTTACTCTGTAGACCAGGCTGGCCTCGAACTCAGAGATCCATCTGCCTCTGCCTCCCAAGTGCTGGGATTAAAGGCGTGAGCCACCACTGCCCGGCACTGGGACCCCAATGAAGGAGTTAGGGGAAGGACTGAAGGAGCTGAAGGAGTTCACAACCCCATAGGAAGAACAACAATATCAACCAACCAGATCCCCTCAGAGCTCCCAGGGACTAAACCACCAACCAAAAAGGGGGGTGGGGAGAAACCCATGGCTCCAGCTGCATATGTAGCAGAAGATGGCCTTGTCTGGCATCAATGGGAAGGGAGCCCCTTGGTACTGTCTAGGCTCAATAGTTAGGGGAATTCTAGGGCTGTGAGGAAGGAGTGGGTGGGTGGGTGGGGGAATACCCTCATAGAAGCAGGGGGGAGGGGGGATAGGATAGGGAGTTTGCAGAGGTGAAACAGCAAAGGGAGATAACATTTGAAATGTAAATTAAGAAAATAACCAATAATATATATATATATATGTATATATATATCCCCAAAGCGGGTATAGGAGTACACACTTTTAATTCCAGCACTTGGGAGGCAGAGGCAGGCAGATCTCTGTGAGTTAAAAGCCAGCCTGGTCTATGGAGTGAGTTTTATGACAGCACTACAGAGTGAGAAAAACCAAACTAAACTAAACCAAACCAAACCAAACCAAACTAAACCAAACCAAACCAAACCAAACCAAAAATTACCTCCAAATCCCAGTTAAACCCTGGAGATGTTCATATATTTTGGTGACTAAGTGATGACACAAAGAGAGTCATGACACTGAAAAGATTTATCCATACTCCACCATGCAGGTACAAAACTCTCATAAAAAAACAAACCAAACCTAATAAAAAACAAACAAACAAACACCCCTCATCACACATAGGGCAGGGACCAGAGAGTGGGTGTTGGAACTTCATTTTACAAAGACAGTAAAGGCAGTAATGAAGTGGGGAAAGCCCACACTGGACAAGAATTAAAGAGTTCATGGCTGAGGCTCCATGGTAAAGTTTCGAAAACAGTTTTTGAAATGGGTAAGCTGCTTCAGCTGCTGGTCTGGCCATATGACTAATAGATGCATAAGCATCTTTGCTTTCAACATTCACCCAATTTAAGAGACTGAAAGAGGTGCAACAACTCTTTTGTTTTTGCAAGTACCGGCATTTCTGGAACATTCACAAGTTATAACAAAGTCCTTTGTTATAACAAAGTTTTCCCCACTGGTGTTCCCTGTGTTATAAAGATCTTTCCTATCAGGGGCAGAGGGGAGGTACGGTGGTGGAAGTGGAAGGGTGCTGATAAAAGACCATATGTGTATGTATGTATGTATATATACATATATATATATATTATTGTGTGGTTTTTGTCTTGTTGCCAGTGTGCAGAGAACAAACCTTTGTCTTAGCATCAGCCTGGGTTGTTTGCAGAGTTTCATGGGTCCCTCATGGCCAACAACTCAATTGAATGCAACCCAGTCTCAACACTGGAAGTTTGCCTGGATACATTTATTTAACAGTTAATAGGTACTTATAAGTGAATAAATACCATATTTGCCTTTCTGGGCCTTAGGTTGCCTGTCTTATTCAGGGTTTCTATTTCCTGCACAAACATCATGACCAAGAAGCAATCGGGGGAGGAAAGGGTTTATTCAGATTACACTTCCAAATTGCTGTTCATCACCAAAGGAAGTCAGAACTGGAACTCAAGCAGGTCAGTATATAGGAACTGATGCAGAGGCAATGGAGGGATGTTACTTACTGACTTGCTTCCCCCGGTTTGCTCAGCTTGCTCTCTTATAGAACCCAAGACTACCAGCCCAGGGATGGCACCACCCACAACGGGCCCTCCCCTCTTGATCACTAATTGAGAAAATGCCTTACAGCTGGATCTCATGGAGGCATTTCCTCAACTGAAGCTCTTTTCTCTGTGATAACTTCAGCCTGTATCAAGTTGATACACAAAACCAGCCAGTACATTACCTCACTCAAGACGATTTTTTTTTATAGTTTTATCTATTTGGCTGAAAATTTTATGATGTCATTTTTCCCATCTGAGTAATAATCTATTGTGTAAGTGTAATATATTTTCTTTATCCATTTTTCTGTGGAGAGACATCTAGGTTGTTTCCAGTGTCTGGCCATTATAAACAAAGCAACAACGAAAATAGTTGAGTAAGTATCCTTGTGGTAGGATGATCCATCCTTTGACTATATGATAAAGAGCGGTTTGACTGGGTCTTGATGTAGATCCATTTCCAGTTTTCTGTGGAACAACCATATTGACTTTCAAAGTGCCTCTAAAAGTTTGCATTCCCACTATTAATGGAGGAGTGTTCCCCTTGATCTCCATCCTTACAAGCACAAGCTGTCATTTGTGTTATTGATCTAAGCCATTCTCACCAGTCTAAGATGGAATCTCAAAGTAGTTTTAATTTGCCTTTCTCTATAGCTAAGGATGTTGAATATTTCTTTGATTCTTAGCTGTTTGAGATTCCTCTATTGAGAAATCCCAGTTTAGATTTATATCCTATTTTTATCTGGATTATTTGGTTTTTAATACCTAGTTTCTTGAGTTCTTTATATATTTTGGAGACTTGTCCTTTATTTATCTATGTGTGTGTCTGTATTTATGCCAATACCATATGGTATACTATATCCTTGTAGTACAACTTGAAATCAGGGGTGGTGAAACATCCAGCAGTTCTTTTATTGTTCAGGATTGTTTTAGCTCTCCTGAGGTTTTTGTTTTTCCATATGAAGTTGAGAACTGTCTTTTCAAGGCCTGTCAAAAAATTGTGTTGGAATTTTGATGGGGATTGCATTGAATCTGTAGATTGCTTTTGATATGATAACCATTTTTATAATATTAATCCTACTGATACATGAACATGGGAGTTATTTCTATCTTCTTATATCTTCTTCAATTTCTTTCTTCAGGGTCTTGAAGTTCTTGTCTTACAGATCTTTTACTTGATTGGTTAGAGTTACATCAAGATATTTTATGTTATTTCTGGCTTTTATGAATGATGTTATTTTCCTGATTTTTTTCTCAGCCAGTTTATCTTTTGTAAAAAGGAAGGGTTCTGATTTGTTTGTGTTAATTTTATATCAAGCCACTTTGCTGGAGTTGATTATCAGCTGCAGGAGTTCTCTGGTAGAATTTTATAAATGCTATCATATCATCTGCTAATAGTGATATCTTGACTTCTTCCTTTCCAATATGTATCCCCTTGATCTCCTTTTGTACTATTATTGCTCTAGCTAGAACTTTGTGTCCTATATCAATAGATAGGGAGAGTGTGGACAGTCTTGTCTTGTCTCTGATTTTAGTGGGATTGCTTCAAGTTTGTCTCCATTTAATTTTATGTTTGCTGTTGGTTTGCTGTATATTGCAATAGGTATGGGCCATGAATTCATGATCTTTCCAAGACTTTAAACATGAAGAGGTGTTGTACTTTGTCAAAGGATTTTTCAGCATCTAATGAAATGATCATATGATTTTTTTCTTTGAGTTTGTTTAAATAGTGGTTTATGTTGATTGATTTTCTATTATTGAACCACACCTGCATCCATGGGATGAAGCCTACAGGATCATCAATTTGTGAGAATTTTATTGAATATTTTTGCATTGATATTCATAAGTGAAATTGGTCTGAAGTTCTCTTTCTTTGTTGGTTCTTTGTGTGGTTTAGCTATCAGAGTAAAATGGTTACATAGAATGAATTAGGCAGTGTTTGTTCTGTTTCTATTTTATGGAATAGTTTGAAGAATATTGGAATTTGCTCTTTGAAGGTCTGGTAGAATCTGCACTAAAATCATCTGGCTCCATATTTATTTATTTATTGGTTGGGAGTTTTTTTTTAATTAAAAATAAATTTTATTTTTTAAAAAAGCTATTTTCAAATAAATAAGCATATTGAGAAATAGTAACAGATGGGATCCAGGGCCAGGTAGAAGGAGACAGCATAAAGATTGTCAGAAAATTCTTGTACTACAATTGTGTAGTAAGTACTAGAACAACAATAATGATGTTAACAATAATGTTTCTGTTATGAAAACGGAGGGCGTATGTTAGCAACTTTACAAATATTGAGAGTAACATTGCAGGTTAGATGTAGAATTTAGTGGTATTAAACATTAAAACATGTAAAAACATAAATAAAAGAAAATACAGCAAGTTTCAGCTTCAAGAGGGAAAAGGCAGGAAGCAAATTATAGAAATATTATGAGTTATACATAAGCAACTTTGTAATAAAAGTCATGAATACATTAAATTAAATCTTCTGAAGAACTAAGCTGCCATCTCATATGAAAGGTACAGAATTATGGATAGGGAGCAGGTGGGGACTACTGGTGTTCAACATCTGTATGTTTATCTTTCTTAACCCAAGTCAATATCCAAAATCACAAGATCAAAAAACAGCATCAAAAGCGTGTTATATAGAATACATAAGAAAGTAGCAAAGAAAAAGACACTGGAGTCAGAAATGATGGTCCCTGGAACAAGAACTTCAATTTCCGTACATGTATACTCAGTGCCCGTATCAACTGCTAAATGGTAGAACTGGAACAGAAGCAGTCTGTCTGTCATCTGCACTACTTTCAGGTGTCAGAGTCACTAGGTAGGTGACTGGTAGGTGACAGGAATAAAAGAAAAGAACATTTATAAAAGAAAAGAACATTGCAGTACCCTTCTGCCTCTGTTTGCACCTCACCCTGCATTGACAATATATCCCAGAAATCATTGAAAGCCACATGATATTGAACAAACTGAAAAATATATGTTTTTGTTAATCCTTTGAGACTTCATTGCAATGTATTTTAATCGTATGCACCCACACTCCCCCTTTAATTCCTCCCAGATCCACTATTCTTCCTTGCTCAACTTTGTGTCCTTTTTGTTTATGTTTTTCTTCTTTTTTCTTCTTTTTATTAGATATATTCTTTATTTACATTTCAAATGTTGCCCCCATTTCTGATCTCCCCCCGAAAGTCTCATAACCCATCTCCCCTCCCCCTGTTCCCCAATCAACCCTCTCCTGTTTCACTGTCTTGGTGTTCCCCTACACTGAGGCACCGAGCCTTCCCTGAACCAGGGGCCTCTCCTCCCTTTGATGTCCAGCAAGGCCATCCTCTGCTGCCTATGCTTCTGGAGCCATGGGTAACTCCGTGTGTATTCTTTGGTTGATGGTTTTGTAGCTGGGAGCTTTGGGAGTACTGGGTGGCTTATATTGATTGTTGTTCCTCCTATGGTGCTGCAAAGCCCTTCAGCTCCTTGGGTCCTTTCTCTAGCTTCTCCATTGGGGACCCAGTTCCCAGTTTAATGACTGGCTGAGAGTGCCCCCCTCTGTATTTGCCATGCACTAGCAGGGCCTCCCAGGTGACAGCTATATCTGGTTCCAGTCAGCAAGCACTTATAGGCATCCAGATAGTGTCTGGGTTTTGTTGCTGTATATGGGATGGATCCCTAGGTGGGGCAGTCTCTGGATGGTCTTTCCCTCAGACTCTGCTCCACACTTTGTCTCTGTATCTCCTTCTGTGGGTATTTTGTTCCCCCTTCTAAGAAGGGCCAGAGTATCCATACTTTGATCTTCCTTCTTCTTGAACTTCATTTGGTCTGTGAATTGTATCTTGGGTATTCCGAGCTTCTGGGCTAATATCTACTTATCAGTGAGTACATACCATGTGTATTCTTTTGTGATTGGCTTACTTCACTCAGGATGATATTTTCTAGCTCCACCCATTTGCCTAAGAATTTCATGAATTCATTGTTTTTAATAGCTGAGTAGTATTCCATTGTGTAAATATACCACATCTTCTCTATCCATTCTTCCGTTGAGGGACATCTGGGTTCTTTCCAGCTTCTGGCTCTTATATGTAGGGCTGCTGCTATGAATATAGTGGAGCATGTGTCCTTATTACCTGCTGGAGAATCCTCTGGGTATATGCCCAGGAGTTGTATAACAGGGTCCTCCAGTAGTATTATGCCCAGTTTTCCGAGGAACCACCAGATTGCTTCCCAGAGTGGTTGTACCCGCTTGCAATCCCACTAGCAGTGGAGGAGTGTTCTTTTTCTCCACATCCTCTCCAGCATTTGCTTTCCCCTGAGTTTTTGATCTTGACTATTCTGACTGGTGTGAGGTGGAATCCCAGGGTTGTTTTGATTTGCATTTCCCTGATGATTAAGGTTGTTGAACATTTCCTTAGGTGTTTCTCAGCCATCTGGTATTCCTCAGTTGAGAATTCTTTGTTTACCTCTGTACCTCATTTTTAATAGGGTTATTTGGTCCTTTGGAGTCTAACTTCTTGAGTTCTTTGTATATGTTGGACATACATCTGTCAGATGTAGGGTTGGTAAAGATCTTTTCCCAATCTGTTGGTTGTCATTTTGTCCTATTGACAGTGTCCTTTGCCTTACAGAAACTTTGTAATTTTATGAGGTCCAATTTGTCAATTCTTGATCTTAGAGCATAAGCTATTGGTGTTCTGTTCAGGAAAATTTCCCCTGTGCCCATGTGCTCAAGGCACTTCCCCAGTTTCTTTTCTATTAGTTTCAGTGTGTCTGGTTTTATGTGAGGTACTTGATCCACTTGGACTTGAGCTTTGTACAAGGAGATAAGAATGGATTGATTTGTATTCTTCTGCATGTTAACAGCTAGTTGAACCAGCACCATTTGTTGAAATGCTATCTTTTTTCCACTGGATGGTTTTAGCTCCTTTGTCAAAGATGAAGTGACCATAGGTGTTTGGGTTCATTTCTGGGTCTTCAATTCTTTTCCATTGATCTACCTGCCTGACACTGTACCAATACCACGCAGTTTTTAACACTATCGGTCTGTAGTACTGCTTGAGGTCCGGGATACTGATTCCATCAGAAGTTCTTTTACTGTTGGGAATAGTTTTAGCTATCCTGTTTTTTTTTTTTATTCCAGATGAATTTGAGAATTGCTCTTTCTAACTCTAAGAAGAATTGAGTTGGGATTTTGAGGGGGATTGCATTGAATGTGTAGATTGCTTTTGGCAAGATGGTCGGTTTTACTATATTAATCCGACTAATCCATGAGAATGGGAGATCTTTCCATCTTCTGAGATCTTCTTTGATTTCTTGAAGTTCTTGTCATACAGATATTTGACTTGTTTAGTTAGAGTCACACCAAGATACTTTATCTTGTTTGTGACTATTGTGAAGGGTGTTGTTTCCCTAATATCTTTCTCAGCCAGTTTATCCTTTGAGCATAGGAAGGCTACTGATTTGTTTTAGTTAATTTTATATCTGGCTACATTGCTGAAGTTGTTTATCAGCTGTAGAAGTTCTCTGGTGGAGTTTTTTGGGTCGTTTAAGTATAGTATCATATCATCTGCAAATAGTGACAGTTTGACTTCTTGCTTTCCAATTTGTATCCTTTTGACCTCCTTTTGTTGTCTAATTGCTCTAGTTAGAACTTCAATTACTATATTGAAAAGATATGGAGAGAGAGGGAAGCCTTGTCTAGTCCCTGATTTTAGTGGGGTTGCTTCAAGTTTCTCCCGATTTAGTTTGATTTTTGGCTACTGGTTTGCTGTATATTGCTTTTACTATGTTTAGGTATGGGCCCCATTCTTTCCCAGACTTTTAACATCAAAGGATGCTGAATTTTGTCAAATGCTTTTTCAGCATCGAATGAAATGACTATGTGGTTTTTTTCTTTGAGTTTGTTTATGTAGTGGATTACATTGATCGAATTCCATATATTGAACCATCCCTTCATCCCTGGGATGAAGCCTGCTTGATCATGGTGGATGATTGTTTGGATGTGTTCTTGGATTCTGTAGGAAATAATTTTATTGAGTATTTTTCCATCGATATTCATAAGGGAAATTGGTCTGAAGTTCCCTTTCTTTGTTGAATCTTTGTGTGGTTTTGGTATCAGCAAAATTGTGGCTTCACAGATGTTGGGTAGTGTTCCTTCTGTTTCTATTTTGTGGAATAGTTTGAAGAGTATTGGTGTTTGGTCTTCTTTGAACTTCTGATAGAATTCTGCTCTAAAACCATATGGTACTGTGCTTTTTTTGGTTGGGAGAATTTTAATGACTGCTTTTATTTCCTTAGTGGTTATGAGACTCTTTAGATGGTCTATCTGATCCTGATTTAACTTTGGTATTTGTTATCTGTCCAGAAAATTGTCCAGTTCTTCCAGATTTTCCAGTTGTGTTGAGTATAGGCTTTTGTAGTAGGATCTGATGGTTTTTTGAATATCCTCAGTTTCTGTTGTTATATCTTCCTTTTCATTTCTGATTTTGTTAATTTGGATATTGTCTCTGTGCCCTTTGGTTAGTCTGGCTAGAGGTTTATCTATCTTGTTGATTTTCTCAAAGAGCCTGCTCCTGGTTTTGTTGGTTCTTCGTATAGTTCTTATTGTTTCTTCTTGGTGGATTTTAGACCTGAGTTTGATGATTTCCTGCCTTCTACTCCTCTTGGGTGTATTAGCTTCTTTCTGTTCTAGAGCTTTCAGGTGTGCTGTTAAGCTGCTTGTGTATGCTCTTTCCAGCTTCTTTTTGGATGCACTTAGAACTATATGTTTTCCTCTTAGCACTACTTTCATTGGGTCCCATAAATTTGGGTATGTTGTGCCTTCATTTTCATTAAATTCTAAAAAGTCGTTGATTTCTTTCTTTATTTCTTCCTTGACCAAGTTATCATTGAGTAGAGCATTGTTCAGCTTCCATGTGTATGTGGGCATTCTGTTGTTTTTGCTGCTATTGAAGAACACCCCTACTCTACAGTGATCTGATAGGAGGCATGGGATTAGTTCAATCTTCTTTTATCTGTTGAGGTCTGATTTGTGACCAATTATACAGTTAATTTTGGAGCAGGTACCATGAGGTATTGAGAAGAAGGTATATTCTTTTGATTTAGGATGAAATGTTCTATAGATATCTGTTAAATCCATTTGGTCCAAAATTTCTGATAGTTTTATTGTATCTCTGTTTAGTTTGTGCTTCCCTGATCTGTCCATTGATGAGAGTGGGGTATTGAAGTCACCCACAATTATTATGTGAAGTGCAGTGTGTGCTTTGAGCTTTAATAAAGTTTCTTTTATGAATGAGGTTGCCCTTGCATTTGGAGCATAGATGTTCAGAACTGAGAGTTCTTTTCTCGTATATTTTTCCTTTAATGAGTATGAAGTATCCCTCCGTGCATTTTTTGATGACTTTTGGTTGATAGTCAATTTTATCCAATATTAGATTGGCTACTCTAGCTCGTTTCCTGGAACCATTTGCTTGGAAAATTTTTTTCCAATATTTTAGTCGGAGGTAGTGTTTGTCTTTGACACTGAGGTGTGTTTCCTGTATGCAGCAAAATGCTGACTCCTGTTTATGTATCCAGTCTGTTAGTCTATGTCTTTTTATTGGGGAATTGAATCCATTGATATTAAGAGATATTAAGAAATAGTGGTTGTTGCTTCCTGTTATTTTTGATGTTATTTTTATGTTTGGTGGTTATCTTCTTTTGGGTTTGTTGAAAGAAGATTACTATCTTGCTTTTTCTAGGGTGTAGTTGCCCTCCTTATATTGGCATTTTCCATCTTTCATCATTTTTAGGGCTGGATTTGTGGAAACATATTGTATCAATTTGGTTTTATTATAAAATATCTTGGTTTCTCCATCTGTGGTGATTGATATTTTTGCTGGGTATAGTAGTCTGGGCTGGCATTTCTCTTAGCGTCTGTACGAGATCTGCCCAGGATCTTCTTGCTTTCATGGTCTCTGGTAGGAAGTCTGGTTTAATTCTAATAGGTCTTCATTTATTTGTTACTGGGCCTTTTCCCCTTACTGCTTTTAATATTCTTTCTTCATTTAGTACATTTGGTGTTTTGATTATTATGTGACGGGAGGAATTTCTGTTCTGGTCTAGTCCATTTGGAATTCTGTAAACTTCTTGTATGTTCACGGGCATCTCTCTCTTTAGGTTAGGGAAGTTTTCTTCTATAATTTTGTTGAAGATATTTACTGGCCCTTTAAATTGTAAATCCTCTTCTACACCTATAATCCTTAGGTTTGGTCTTCTCATCGTTTCCTGGATTTCGTGGATGTTTTGGGTTACAACATTTTTGCATTTTGCATTTTTTTGACTGTTGAGTCAATGGTTTCTATGGTATCCTCAGCACCAGAGAGTCTTTGTTTTATCTCTTGTATTCTGTTGTTGGTATTTGCATCCATGGCTCCTGATTTCTTTACAAGAGTTGTTTGTGTTTTCCTGTAATTCTTTAAGGGAGTTTTGTGTTTCTTCTTTAAGGGTTTCTACCTGTTGATCCACGTTCTCCCGTATTTCTTTAAGAGATTTTTTGTTTCTTTTTTACAGACTTCTACCTGTTGACCCATGTTCTCCTGTATTTCTTTAAGGAAATTATTTATGTCCTTCTTGAAATCCTCTATCAGCATCATGAGATGTGATTTTAAATCCAGCTCTTGCTTTTCCGGTGTGTTGGGGTATCCAGGACTTGCTGTTGTGGGAGGACTTGGTTCAGATGGTGCCATGTTGACTTGGTTTCTATTAGTAATATTCTTGCATTTGCCTTTTGCCATCTGGTTATCTCTGGTGTTAGGTCGTGTTGCTGTCTGTGATGGTGGCTTGTCTGTCTCGCAAGCCTCTGTATCTGTGCTCCTGGGAGACCCGTTCTTTCTGTGTACACAGGTATGTAGGTACTCCTGTGAGACCTGCTCTCTTGTGGTTGGTTTTGGGTATTTAGCTCTGTGGCCCTGAACAGTTCTGAGTGCGGGGGGGAATTCAGAAGACTCCTGTCCCAGGCTGCTCTTAGGCTCTTGTGTTCTCAGGGTTTCTGGCTGGTTCCTCTGAGCTGCAGGGGTGGTCCCACTTATGCTGACTGTCCTCTCTGGGCTGCTGGGTGGTTAGCTACCTTCCTGTGCCACTTGGAGATGGCATGCTGTGGCAGAGGATGGTCCCAAGTCAGAGACAGAAACTGAAATGCTTCTGCCAGCGGGTTCTGGATGGGATCCTCTGAGCTGCAGGGCAGGTCTCACCTGTGCTGATTGTCTGCTCTGCACTGTTGTGTGGGAAATGCAAATCAAAACAACCCTGAGATTCCATCTCACACCAGTCAGAATGGCTAAGATCAAAAACACAAGAGACAGCAGTTGTTGGCGAGGATGTAGAGAAAGAGGAACACTCCTCCACTGCTGGTGGAATTGCAAGCTGGTACAACCACTCTGGAAAGCAGTCTGGCGGTTCCTCAGAAAACTGGGCATGACACTCCCGGAGGATCCGGCTATACCACTCCTGGGCATATACCCAGAGGCTTTACCTGCATGCAATAAGGACACATGCTCCACTATGTTCATAGCAGCCTTATTTATAATAGCCAGAAGCTGGAAAGAACCCAGATGTCCCTCAACGGAGGAATGGATTCAGAAGATGTGGTATATTTACACAATGGAATACTTCTCTGCAATTAAAAACAATGAATTCACGAAATTCCTAGGCAAATGGTCAGAACTTGAAAATATCATCCTTAGTGAGGTAACCCAATCACAAAAGAACACACATGGTATGCAGTCACTGATAAGGGGATATTAACCCAGAATCTGAGAATACCCTAGACACAATTCTCATATCAATAGATTTCCAAGAAGATGGAAGGAGAGACCCCTGGTCCTGGAAAGACTGGATGTAGGGGAATGCCAGGACAGAGAAGCGAGAGGGGGTTGAATGGGGAAAAGAGGGAGAGATGGGGGCTTATGGGACTTTCAGGGAGGGAGGAAACAGGAAAGGGGAAATGATTTTGAATGTAAATAAAAAAAAACTTAGAAAATAAAATTAAAAAAAAGAATTGTGCCACAAATTTTTAATATCTGCCCCTGCAATTACATCCCCAGCAAAGAGGAATTGGTGGTCTTTAATAACAATTTATGCTTTTTTTGGAGGGGGGACAGGATTTCATGTAGCCCAGGCTGATCTATATCAACAGTAGAATTGGACAGTTCCAGCAGAGACCATGTGACCTAAAAGGTTACAATTTGTACCATTCCCTTGCTAATTAGACCAGGCTGGCCTGGAACTCAAAGAGATCTTCCTGCCTTTGCCTTCTGAGTGCTAGTATTAAAGGCTTGGGCCACTGCATCTGGCTTTATCTGTCTCATTTAAGGAAAAAAATTGAAGCCCCGGAGATAGACGAGAGATGTGCTTTGAAGGTGAGATACTTTAGTTATCTAGTTGCTTAGCTCTAGATAGTAGACCAAAGGCAGACCAGTGGAAGAAAAAACACCTTGGAATTTCATTACATTTAGGTACATTATAGGTTTAGGCTGTGAAGAGAGAAGTAATTTATGCACATGAGTGTAAACCAGCACCTCCCAGGCCTGAGATAGACTAGTTTTCTTTTCAGTCTGTGACTCCAACAATGCTTCTGCAATGTATACTAAGGGCTGCAGAAAAGGGTGCTTTCTGCCCACACACTAGCCACAAACCACAAGCCAAGTATCAAGGTTCCTGTGGGTTTCCTATTTCCTGCTTAGGGCCACTTGAGTGCCTGTGAAGTCCTCACGTCTCTGGGATCATTCTTCATGACCAAAGATCAGTAAATAGATAAGCACATGCATTCGTCTCATGTTATGACTTCATTTGACATCTGGTGATTTTCACCATAGCATTTAACACCACCATACCCTACCTCACCACATACCCTCAGACCCCCAATCCCTGCCAAACTCATTTCACTGCGTGACCTACTGAAACTGAAGCATTAGGTAAGGGTTGAACAAGGTTTTAAAATATGTCATAAGAATACATTTGGGCCTGTCTTAATTGTTCCCTGTAACACCCCTGTAGACACTCATGTGCACACTCCCTTGAAAACAGTTGTGCTCAATGAGACATGAAATTCAACCATCTGCAACCCACCTCACCATCTGAAAAGCAGACTGTGTGGCTTTAACATGGTGGAGTGAGATAGAGCAGTTTCCCAGTTTTACAGCATACAGATCCTAGCAGGGATAGAGGCATTAATCTCCAGCTACCCTCTTGACAAACAATATGAACTTGCTGGCTTGACTCTCAAATATACTACCTCGGTGACCTTGGACAATTTATCTTCCCTCTGGTTCTTGCTATGTAAAATAGGGTTCAAAGGTAGAACTAAGGGAAGTTAAGTCAGAAGATGCAAACTCAGTCCCCAATGTTGCTCTCTGGTGGAAGGCACCTTCAGAATGAATCAACACTTCAGGCCTCAACTGTCCCTCTCCCTTTCCTTTCTTGTCTTTGTCTTACTGCCCTCTTGTGTTGAGCATCTTATCTCATGAACTCATGGCAGAGGAGGATGCATTATTTCTGAACACGTAGATTTCTATGTCCAAAGTTGTTTTCCTTTATGGTTTCTTTATTGTTTCTACCTCCATTTTTAGATCCTGGGTGGTTTTGTTCAATTCCTTCACCTGTTTTGTTGTGCTTTCCTGTAATTCTTTAGGGGCTTCTACCTGCTTACCTGTGTTCTCCTGTTTTTCTTTAAGGGAGTTATTTATGTCCTACTTGAAGCCCTCTATCAGCATCATGAGCTGTGATTTTAAATCCAAATCTTGCTTTTCAGGTGTGTTGGGGTATCCAGGACTTACTGTTGTTGGAGAATTGGGTTTGGATGGTCCCATGTTGCCTTGATTTCTGTTGGTAATGTTCCTGTGTTTGCCCTTTGCCATCTGATTATCTCTGGTGTTAGTTGGTCCTGCTGTCTCTGGCTAGCGCTTGTCCCTCCTGTGGGTCTGCAAGCCTGTCTCAGAACCACTGGGTGACCGGCTCTTCCCTGGCACAGAGTGCTCTGGCACTGCCCTGCTCCTGGGTGCAGGTACAGCCCGGACGTACCCTGTCCCAGCTGCTCTGCCACTCCTGTGTTCCCCGTGCTCCTGACTGTGCCTGCCTACTCAGTCACCCGAGAGAAGATGGCAGCCTCACCTCCAAAGCTGGGAGTCAAATTACTCCTTGCAGAGCAGTTCTCCCTTGGCACGATGAGTGCACAGATGGCTGTGGTGCTGCTCAGCTCCTGGGTGCAGGTGGAGCCTGGATGGTCCCTGTTCCAGCTGTTCTGCCACTCTTGTGTTCCCTGTGCTCCTGACTGTACTTGCCTGCTCAGTAGCAGGAGAGAAGATGGTGGCATCACCTCCAAAACCCGGAGTCAAATCCATGCCCACATTTAATCTCAGCACTGGGAAGGCAGAGGCAGGCAGATCTTTGTGAGTTCAAGTTCAGCCATATCTAAAGAGCAAGTTTGAGGATATCCAGGGGCTACATAGAGAAACCATTGTCCTCAAAACAAAAACAAACCAACAAAGAGCCCAACAACCACAGAATAAAAGAAGAACAAGGAAGTTTTATTACCTAGAAATGTTCATTTTCTTTATTAGTAATCTCAGACCTGGCACTGCTCAATGATTTTTAAAAACATCTCTGGACAGCATAGTTTATAATTAGAATTATCATGTGAGAACTTGCTTGCCTGGACACACATCTTTCAAAATCCATTCACACATATTTCAAAATTTCCTCAACTCCTTTCATTAATGTTTATGCATTTCGTATGTGGCCCAAGATAAATCTTTGTCTGGTATGGCCTAGAAAAGCAAAATGCTTCTTTTTATTTTGTATTTTTAGACTCCCTCCTGTAAACACGGGTTTTCTTGATTTCCCAGATGGATATAGGTATTAGGGAACACTATTTATACAAGAATAATGATTATATCAATAATCTGTACAGGAATTGTTGTATTACTATGTTGGTAACAATGGGTTAAGTGTCTTTTGAACTGGATGTCACCAAAAGACGAGAGATCATTACAGACTTCTTTATAAGACATAGCATATCTGTGAACGTATTTGGAACCCTTGGTCAGAGGATGATCCTATGCTTCCATGAATTGTCAGCTGCTGTACTGTTGGCAAAGGAAACTTTTAAATTCACTCTTGGATCCCCCATCAATATTTATACTCTATACCAACTCCTTTTGAAAGACTGTTTCCTGAAGGGGAAATAAGTAGGGTTTTAAAATTTTACTTGTGTGGGGTAAGCCTCTGTAGCACGGCTTGCAATTTGTGAACAAATTAGGCAAATGATCCATCTCTGTCAGTCTGAACTTGTCTTCTGAATGCCCGTTTGAGTTACAAGCACGCACAAGAAGAGCTGAGCTCCCATTTTGGTCACAAGGTCTCTCTTTTCCCTCAAAGGGATGGATTATCAGTGCAGAAAAACTGAAATAGTGTTGCTTCTATATTTGATGGACTCATGCTTCCATCATGTGGTGAAATGGAAGATTGCTTAATATACATAAAATAAGTGATTTATTTTTTCTTTAACTGTACTTTGGGGCTTAGCTTGCTGTTTCATGTGGAAAAATAGATGAATGCTTTCTGTACATAGAAATATTGAAATTACCTTTTGTTTTTACTGTATTTGATAGACTTATGCTGTCATGCTGTAGACAAAAGGAGGAATCTGGTCTGGATATAGAAATATTGAAATTATTTTTGCTTGTATTACATTTGATGAGCTTTTGCTGCCATCCTGTGGATAATTAGAAGAATATATGTGGACACTGAAAGACTGAATTTATGGAAAAAATTTTAAAAAAGATTTTAATTTTGCTTTACTTTTGTTATCCTGTAGAACATCAGAATGATTTATTTGAGCTTATGATAACCAAAATTATTATGGGTGAGAGAAACCTGAAGTTATGTTTTGCTTCATCTGTATTTGATGGGTTTGTTATGCTGTCATCTTGTGGATAAATGTAAAAAATGCTTTGTAGACACAGACATATTGAAATTAAGTTTCAGTGGTTTAGAGCACTAGTTGCTCTTACTGAAGACTTGACTTCGATTCCTAGTACCCACATGGTAGTTCAAAATCATTTGTAACTAGAGTTCCAAGGGACCCAATGCTTTCTTTTGAGATCTGATAGCCCTAGACATATATGGGGTGTGCAGACATGCATACAGGTAGAACATTTATGTGCAAAGAAAAATACATCTTTAAATAATATTAAAATTATTTTTCGCTTTTTCTGTTTTCAAAGTGTTTCTCCTGCCAGTCCTGTGGAGAAATTGAAGAATAATTTAAGGATATATAATATCTAAAATTATTATTTTGCTGTGTTTGCCTTTCATGAAAATATCCTGCCATCCTCTAAATGAATGGAAGAACACTGTATGAACCTAGCATATTGGAAATTATTTTATGCTTCTGTCCTTTTTACAGGTGGGGAATACTTTTACAAAAATTTATTTGTTATTGATTTATTCATTTTTCATTCCAATCACTGTCCTCCTTCCTGGTTCTCTCTCCCATCACCCCCCCTTTCTCCTCTGAGAGGGTGGAGGACTGCTGAGTATCCACCCACCTGGAACATCAAGTCAATGTGGGGCTAGGCACATCATCTTGCACTGAGACCAAAGAAGGCAGCCCAACTAGAGGAATGTGTTCCACAGACAGGCAACAGCTTTAGAGAGAGCCTCTGCTCCAGTTAAGGACCCACATGAAAACCAAGGTGCACATCTGCTACATATGGGAGGTGGGGCCTAGGTTCAGCTCATATATTTCTCTGGTTGTTGGTTTAGTCTCTGAGAGCCCCTAACGGTCAAGGTTAGTTGACACTATTGAACTTCCTGTGGAATTCCTATCCACTTCTGGGCCCTCAATCCTTCCACTTATCCTTCCTGAACAGTTCCCAAGATCCATCCATTGTTTGCCTGTGGGTGTTTGTATCTGCCTCAGTCAGCTGCTGGGTGGAGCCTGTCAAAGGACAGCCATGCTAGACTCCTGTCTAAAAGCATAACAGAGTATCATTAATAGTGTCAGGGATTGGTGTTTGCCCATGGGATGGGTCTGAAGTTGGGCTGGTTATTGCTTGGCCATTCCCTCAGCCTCTGCTCCATCCTGTGTCCCTGCATTTCTTGTAGACAGGATAAATTTTGGGTTGAAAGTTTTGTGTATGGGTTGGTGTCCCTATCGCCCTACTGGGGTTCCTGCATGGCTACAGAGGATTGCCTCTTCAGGTTCCACAACCCACTACTGTGAATCTCAGCTAAGGTCACCCCCTTTGATTCCAGGGAGTCTCCCCTATCTCAGGTCTCTGGCACATTCCCGAGACAGCCACACCTCAACTCCCAATAGTTGCAGATTTCCATTCATTCTCATGGCCATCTCTCCTGTTTCACCCCACACCTGATCATTTTTTTTTATTTTATTTTTTTAATTTACATTCCAAATCACTTCCCCTTTCCCGTTTCCTCCCTCCCCGAAAGTCCCATAAGCCCCCTTCCCTCCCTCTTTTCTCCATTCAACCCCCTCTCGTTACTCTGTCCTGGCGTTCCCCTACATCCAGTCTTTCCAGGACCAGGGGTCTCTCCTTCCATCTTTTTAGAAATCTATTGATATGCTGATTGTGTCTAGGGTATTCTGAGATTCTGGGTCAATATCCCCTTATCAGTGACTGCATACCATGTGTGTTCTTTTGTGATTGGGTTACCTCACTAAGGATGATATTTTCAAGTTCTGACCATTTGCCTAGGAATTTCGTGAATTCATTGTTTTTAATTGCAGAGTAGTATTCCATTGTGTAAATATACCACATCTTCTGAATCCATTCCTCCGTTGAGGGACATCTGGGTTCTTTCCAGCTCCTGGCTATTATAAATAAGGCTGCTATGAACATAGTGGAGCATGTGTCCTTATTGCATGCAGGTAAAGCCTCTGGGTATATGCCCAGGAGTGGTATAGCCGGATCCTCCGGGAGTGTCATGCCCAGTTTTCTGAGGAACCCCCAGACTGCTTTCCAGAGTGGTTGTACCAGCTTGCAATCCCACCAGCAGTGGAGGAGTGTTCCTCTTTCTCCACATCCTTGCCAGCAACTGCTGTCTCCTTTTTTAATGAATATATTCTTCATTTACATTTCAAATGTTATACCCCTGTTCAGTTTACCCCTTCCCGAAAACCCCCAACCCATCCTTCCACCTCCTGCCTCCAAGAATATGCTCCTCCACCCAACCAACTCCCATGACCCCCACAAGATTTCCCCACACTGGGGCATCTGTTGAGCCTTCACAGAACCAAGGACCTCTCCTCCCACTGATGCCCGACAAGGCATTCCTCTGCCAATCTCTTTTTTTAAATTTTATTTTATTTTCTAAGTTTTTTTTAAATTTACATTCAAAATCATTTCCCCTTTCCCATTTCCTCCCTCCCCGAAAGTCCCATAAGCCCCCTTCCCTCCCTCTTTTCCCCATTCAACCCCCTCTCGCTTCTCTGTCCTGGCATTCCCCTACATCCAGTCTTTCCAGGACCAGGGGTCTCTCCTTCCATCTTCTTGGAAATCTATTGATATGCGAATTGTGTCTAGGGTATTCCGAGATTCTGGGTTAATATCCCCTTATCAGTGACTGCATACCATGTGTGTTCTTTTGTGATTGGGTTACCTCACTAAGGATGATATTTTCAAGTTCTGACCATTTGCCTAGGAATTTCGTGAATTCATTGTTTTTAATTGCAGAGTAGTATTCCATTGTGTAAATATACCACATCTTCTGAATCCATTCCTCTGTTGAGGGACATCTGGGTTCTTTCCAGCTTCTGGCTATTATAAATAAGTCCTCTGCCAATCTTATGGCTGGAACCACATGTACCCCTTGGCTGATGGCTTAGTCCCTGGGAGCCCTGGGGCGTCTGGTTGACATTGTTGTTCTTCCCATGGGGCTGCAAACCCCCCTCCCCCCCAGCTCCACCAGCTTGCCCTCCAACTCCTCCATAGTGAACCCCGCATTCAGACCAATGGCTGGCTGCTAGTATTCGCCTCTGTATCTGTAAGGCTCTGGCAGGGCCCCTCCAAAAGACAACCATAAATGGCTCCTTTTGGTACACACTTCTTGTCATCCCTAGTAGTTTTGGGGTTTGGTGACTGTTTATAGGATGAATCCCCAGGTAGGACAGTCTCTGGGTGGCCTTTCCTTCAGTCTCTGCTCCACTCTTTGCCACACTTGATCTTACACTTCTCATTCCTCTCCTCATTCCCTTTCCCACTCAGGTCCCTCCCTCCATCTTCCTCCTCTGACAATTTTATTCCTCCTTCTAAGTGAGATTCAAGCATCTTCACTTGGGTCTTCCTACTTGTTTAACTTCTTTGGGTATGTTGTGTGTAGTGTGGATATACTGTATTTTATGGCTAATATCTACTTATAAGTGAAGACATATCATGTATGTCCTTTTGGGACTGGATTACCTCAGTCAGGATGATATTCTCAAGTTCCATCCATTCCCCTTCAAAATTCATGATATCTTTGTTTTTAATAGCTGAATAGTATTCCATTGAACAACACTTTCTTTACCCATTCTTAGGTTGAGGGGCATCTAGGTTGTTTCCAGTTTCACAACCAGTATTCTTAACCTCTGAGCCACCTCTCCCAAAAGTTCTTAATTAACCAGTACCCTGGTACTGTACTGAGTGTGAGGATGTTAATGAATAACAAAGTAAAGGATATAGCAAAAAAATATAATCCTAATGACATTCTGCTATACTCAGATGGCTGTCTTGCTCAGCTTTCATCAGAGAAGCTTATGCCTTCAATAGACGGGAACAGGTATAGGGACTCAGAACTACACTGTACACAGAAGATGAGAGAACTTGGAACTCTCAGTCCTAATTAAGATGTCTCCACAATTTGCTCCTCTTAGGGATCAGGGACCTTTGAGAAAGAGGAGGCGGAAAGATAATAAGAGCTACTGGGTATAGATTGCATTAGGAAATAGTGCTTTCTAGAAACAACAGAACTGAAATAATATTAACTCAGGCTTTGACAACATGTGGTCTGGACATGTCATTTTGTGATGTATTCACCAGAGAAGGCTGCTTAGATGTGTTTAAACCTATAGAGTCTTTATTAGCTGGTCAGAGACTACACTGTGTATTTGGTATCCCATTGCAGCCCTGAGCCTTTCTCAGGGTGAGATTAATTCATTAAATAATTATATGTAAGTAGACTGTAGCTGTCTTCAGACACTTTTTCTTCTTTCTACAGCCCTGCTCTCTCCAGCCCAAAGATTTATTTATTTAAGTACACTGTAGTTGTCTTCAGACACCCCAGAAGAGGGCATCAGATCTCATTAGGGATGATTTGTGAGCCACCATGTGGTTGCTGGGATTTGAATTCAGGATCTTTGGAAGAGCAGTCAGTGCTCTTAACTGTTGAGCCATCTCTCCAGCCCCTCAGGGTGAGTTTTAAACACAAAAAATTATGTCATGGTTTGGTATACTTCAGTCATCATAAACAGCCAGAAGCAGAATTTTTATTTTACATGATTTTTATTTTATTTTTTATTAGATGTTTTTTATATTTACATTTCAAATGTTATCTTCTTTCCTCCCTTCCCCTCTGAAAACTCCCTATCCCATCCCTCCTCCCCTGCTCATGAACCCACCCACTATCCCTTACCTGTCCTGGCATTCCCCTACACTGGGGCTTTGAACCCCCATAGGACCAAGGGCCTCTCCTCTCATTGATGTCCAACAAAGTCATCTTCTTCTACATATGTGGCTGGAGTCATGGGTCCCCCCATGTGTACTCTTTGGTTGGTGGTTTAGTCCCTGGGAGCTCTGGGGGTACTGGTTGGTTCATATGGTTTTTCCTCCTATGGGGCTGCAAAACCCTTCAGCTCTTGGGTCCTTTCTATTGCTCCTCCACTGGGAACTGTGCTCAGTCCATTGATTGGCTATGAGCCTCCACTTCTGTATTTGTCAGGCACTTGCATAGCCTCTCAGGAGACAGCTATATCAGGCTCCAGGCAGCAAGCACTTGTTGGCATCCACAGTAGTGTCTGGTTTTGGTGACTGTGTATGGGATGGATCTCCAGGTGGGGTAGTCTCTAAATAGCCTTATCTTCAGTCTCTGCTCCACACTTTTTCTCCATATTTGCTCGAGTGAGTATTTTGTTCCCCCTTCTAAGAAGGACCGAAGCATCCACACTTTGGTCTTCCTTCTTCTTGAGCTTAATGTGGTCTGTGAATTGTATCTTGGGTCTTCCGAGCATCTGGGTTAATATGCACTTATCAGTGAGTGCGTACCATGTGTGTTCTTTTGGGATTGGGTTACCACACTCAGGATGATATTTTCTAGCTCCATCCATTTGCCTATGAATTTCATGAATTCATTGTTTTTAATAGTTGAGTAGTACTCCATTGTGTAAATGTACTACATTTTCTGTATCCATTCCTCTGTTGAGGGACATCTGGGTTCTTTCCAGATTCTGGCTATTATAAATAAGGCTGCTTATTACATGTTGGAGCATCTTCTGGGTATATGCCCAGGAGTGGTATAGCTGGGTCCTCAGGTAGTACTATGTCTAGTTTTCTGAGGAACTGCCAAACTGATTTCCAGAGTGGTTTTACCAGTTTGCAATCCCACCAACAATGGAGAAGTGTTCCTCTTTCCCCACATCCTCTCCAGCATCTGCTATCCTGAGTTTTTCATCTTAGCTATTCTGACTGGTGTGAGGTGGAATCTCAGGGTTATTTTGATTTGCATTTCCCTGATGACTAAGGATGTTGAACATCTCTTTAGGTGGTTCTCGGCCATTTGATTTTCCTCATTTGAAAATTCTTTGTTTAGTTCTGTACTCCAATTTTTAATAGGGTTATTTGTTTCTCTGGAGTCTAACGTCTTGAGTTCCTTGTATATATTGGATATTAGTCCTCTATCAGATGTAGGATTGGTAAAGATCTTTTCCCAATGTGTTGGTTGCAGTTCTGTTCTATTGGCAGTGTCCTTTGCCTTACAGAAGCTTTGCAATTTTATGAGGTCTCATTTGTCAATTCTTGATCTTAGAGCAGAAGCTATTGGTGTTCTTTTTTTTTGTTTAGATTACCTAGTACTTTATTAGCTTTATGTTTTTAAAATTTTTTATTGAGTATATTCTTCATTTACATTTCAAATGTTATACCCTTTTGCTGTTTCTCCCCTCCAGAAAATCCCCACTCATCCTACCACCCCCTGCCTCCAAGAAGATGCCCCTCTACCCAACCCACTCCCACCTACCTCCCCCTGATTTCCCCATGCTGGGGTATCTATTGAGTCTCCATAGGACCAAGGACCTGTCCTCCCACTGATGTCCGACAATGGGTTCTTTTGCCACACTTGGCTGGAACCATGTGTACCCCTTGGTTGATGGCTTAATCCCTGGGAGCCCTGGGGCATCTGGTTGGCCAATATCATTGTTCTTCCCATGGGGCTGCAAAGCCCTTCAGGTTCTCCAGGCCTCCCTCCAACTTCTCCATTTGGAAACTCGTGCTCCGTCCAATGGTTGGCTGTTAGCGTCTGCCTCTGTATCTGTAAGGCTTTGGCAGGGCCCTTCTAAAAGACGAACATAACAGGCTCCTTTCACCATGTACTTCTTGTCATAAATAATAGTGTCAGGGTTTGGTGACTGTTTATAGGATGAATCCCCAGGTAGGGCAGTCTCTGGGTGCCCTTTCCTTCAGGTTCTGCTCCACACTTTGTCTCCATAATTGCTCCTGTGAGTATTTTGATCCCTTCCTCAGAAAAACCAAAGCATCCACACTTTGGTCTTCCTTCTTCTTGAGCTTCATGTGATCTGTGAATTGTAACTTGTATATTTTGAGCTTTTGGGCTAATATCTACTTATCAGTGACTGCATACCATGTGTGTTCTTTTGTGATTGGGTTACCTCACTCAGGATGACACTTTCTAGTTTCATTCATTTGCCTAAGAATTTCATGAATTCATTGTTTTTAATAGCTTAATAGTACTTCACTGTGTAGATATACCACATATTCTGTATCCATTCCTTTGTTGAAGGACATCTAGGTTCTTTCCAGCTTCCAGCTATTATAAACAAGACTGCTATGAACATAGTAGAGCATGTGTCCTTATTACATGTTAGAGCATCTTCTGGGTATATGCCCAGGAGTGATATAGTTGGGTCCTCAGGTTCTATGTCTAATTTTCTGAGGAACTGCCAAACTGATTTCCAGATTGGTTTTACCAGTTTACAATCCCACCAGCAATGGAGAAGTGTTCCTCTTTCTCCACATCCTTGCCAGCATCTGCTGTTTCCTGAGTTTCTCATCTTAGCCATTCTGACTGGTGTGAGATGGAATCTCAGTGTTGTTTTGATTTGCATTTCCATGATAATCAAGGATCCTGAACCTTTCTTTAGGTGCCTCATACCCATTCGAGTTTCCACAGTTGAAAATTCTCTGTTTAGCTCTGTACCCCATTTTTAAATAGGGATATTTGACTCCCTGGAGTCTAACTTCTTGAGTTCTTTGTATACATTGGATACTAGCCCTTTATCATATGTAGGATTGTTAAAGATCTTTTCCCAATCTGTTGGTTGCTGTTTTGTCCTATTGACAGTGTCCTTTGCCGTACAGAAGCTTTGCAGTTTTATCATGTCCCATTTGTTGATTCTTGTTCTTAGAGCAAGAACACCCTTGGTGTTCTATTTAGGAAATTTTCCCCTGTGCCCATGTGTTCAAAGATCTTCCCCATTTTCTCCTCTATAAGTTTTAGTGTATCTGGTTTTATGTGAAGGTCCTTGATGCACTTGGACTGGAGCTTTGTACAAGGAGATAAGAATGGGTTAATTTGCATTTTTCTACATGTTGACTTCCAGTTGATCCAGCACCATTTGTTAAAAATGCTGTCTTTTTTTCCACTGGATGTTTTTAGCTCCTTTGTCAAATATCAAGTAACCATAGGTGTGTGGGTTTGTTTCTGGGTCTTCAATTCTATTCCATTGGTCTTCCTGCCTGTCTCTGTACCAATACCATACAGTTTTAATCACTATTGCTCTGTAGTAGAGCTTGGGGTCAGGGATGGTGATTCCCCCAGTAGATCTTTTGTTTTGGAGAATAGTTTTCACTATCCTGCGTTTTTTGTTATCCCAAATGAATTTGGATACTGCTCTTTCTAGCTCTGTGAAGAATTGATTCGGAATTTTGATGGGGATTGCATTGAATCAGTAGATTGCTTTCAGCAAGATGGCCATTTTTACTATGTTAGTCCTTCCAATCCATGGTCATGGGAGATCCTTCCATTTTCTGAGATCTTCTTCGGTTTCTTTCATCAGAGGCTTGAAGTTCTTTTCATACAGATATTTCACTTGCTTGGTTAGAGTCACACCAAGGTATGTAATATTATTTGTGACTATTGTGAAAGGTGTCAATTCCCTAATTTCTTTCTCAGCTTGTTTATCCTTTCAGTAGAGGAAGGCTACTGATTTGTTTGAGTTAATTTTATATCCAGCCACTTTGCTGAAGTTGTTTATCAGGTTTAAGAGTTCTCTAGTGGAATTTTTGGGGTCACTTAAGTATATGATCATATCATCTGCAAATAGTGATATTTTGACTTCTTCTTTTCCAATTTGTATACTTTTCACATTCTTTTGTTGTCTAATTGCTCTGGATAGGACTTCAAGTACTATATTGAATAGATAGGGAGAAAGTGGGCAGCCTTGTCTGGTCCCCAATTTTAGTGGGATTGCTTCAAGTTTCTCACCATTTAGTTTGATGTTGAAAGTGTATATTGCTTTCACTGTGTTTAGGTATGGGCCTTGAATTCCTGATCTCTCCAAGACTTTTATCATGAAAGGATGCTGAATTTTGTCAAACACTTTCTCAGCATTTAATGAAATGACCATGTGGTTTTTTTCTCTGAGTTTGTTTATGTAGTGGATTACATTGATGGATTTCTGTATATTGAACTATCCCTGCATTCATGGGATGAAACCTACTTGATTGTGGTGAATTATTATTTTGGTGCATTCTTGGATTCGTTTGGCCAAAATTTTATTGGGTATTTTTGTTTCAATGTTCATGAGTGAAATCGGTCTGAAATTCTTTTTCCTTGTTCAGTCTTTGTTTGGTTAGGTATAAGTGTTATTGTAGCTTCATAGAATGAATTGGGTAGTGTTCCTTGTTTTTCTATTTTGTGCAATAGTTTGAAGATTATCTGTATTAGGTCTTCTTTGAAGATCTGATAGAATTCCCCCACTAAACCCATCTGGTCCTGAGCTTCTTTTGGTTGGGAGACTGTTAACGATTGCTTGTATTTCCTCAGGACTTATGGAACTATTTAGATGGTTTATCTCATCCTGTATTAACACTAGCACCTGATGTGTGTCTAGAAAATTGTCCAGTTTGTCCAGATTTTCCAATTTTGTTGAGTATAAGCTCTTGTAGTAGGATCTGATGATTTTTTTTGAATTTCCACACTTTCTATTGTTATGTTTCCCTTTTCATTTCTGATTTTATTAATTTGGGTAGTGCCTCTGTGCCCTCTGGTTAGCCTGGCTAAGGGTTTATCTATCTTGTTGATTTTCCAAAAGAGCAAGCTCCTGGATTTTTTGCTTCTTTGTGTGGTTCTTTTTGTTTCTATTTGGTTGATTTGGGCCCTGAGTTTGATTATTTCCTGCCATCTACTCCTCTTGGGTGTATTTGCTTCTTTTAGTTCTAGAGATTTCAGGTGTGTTGTCAGCTGCTAGTGTATGCTCTCTCCATCTTCTTTTTGGAGGCACTTAGAGCTATGAGTTTTCTTCTTAGCACTGCTTTCATTGTGTCCCATCAGTTTTGGTATGATGTGTCTTCATTTTCATTAAATTCTAAAAAGTCTTTAATTTCTTTCTTTATTTCTTCCTTGACCAAGCTATTGTTCAATGCCCATGTGTATTTGTGTTTTCCATTATTTTTGTTTGAACTTAAGACCAGCCTTAAACTGTTGTGATCTGATAGGGTGCATGGGATTATTTCAATATTCCTGTATCTGTTGAGGTATGTTTTGTGACCAGTTATATGGTCAGTTTTGGAGAAGGGGCCATGAGAAGGTATATTCTTTTTCTTTAGGATGGAATGTTCTATAAATATCTGATAGATCCATTTGGTCCATAACTTCTGTTAGTTTCACTGTGTCTCTCTTTAGTTTCTGTTTCCATGATTTGTCCATTGCTGAGAGTGGGGTGTTGAAGTCTCCCACTATTATTGTGTGGGGTGCAATGTTTGCTTTGATATTTAGCAAAGTTTCTTTTATGAATGTGCGTTCCCTTGTATTTGGAGCACAGATGTTCAGAATTGAGAGTTTGTCTTGGTAGATTTTTCGTTTTACCATTATGAAGTGTCCTTCTTATCTTTTTTTGATAACTTTTGGTTGAAAGTCGATTTTATCCAATATAAGAATGGCCACTGCAGGTTGTTTCTTGGAACCATTTGCTTGGGAAATTGTTTTCCAACCTTTGACTCTGAGGTAGTGACTGTCTTTGTCACTGAGGTGGGTTTCTTGTATGCTGCAAAATGTTGGGTTCTGTTTACGTATCCAGTCTGTTAGTCTATGTTTTTTTAATTGGGGAATTGAGTCCATTGATGTTAAGAGATACTAAGGCAAAGTGATTGTTACTTCCTGTTAATTTTGTTGTTAAAGGTGGAATTCTGTTTGTGTGGCTATCTTCTTTCGGGTTTGTTGAAAGAAGGTTAGTTTATTGCTTTTTGTATAGGGTGTAGTTTCCCTCCTTGTGTTGGTATTTTCTACCCATTATCCTTTGTAGAGCTGGGTTTGTGCATTGTGTATATTTGATTTTGTCATGGAATGTTTTGTTTTCTCCGTATATTGTAATTGAGAGTTTTGTGGGGTATAGTAGCCTGGGCTGACATGTCCTCTTTGGGTCTGTATGACATCTGCCCAGGATCTTTTATCTTTCATATTTTCCGGTGATAAGTCTCGTATAATTCTAATAGGTCTGCCTCTATATGTTGCTTGACCTTTTTCCCTTACTGCTTTTAAAATTCTTTCTTTGTTTAGTGAATTTGGTGTTTTGATTATTATGTGATGGGAGGAATTTCTGTTCTGGTCCAGTCTGTTTGGAGTTCTGTAGTCTTCTTGTATGTTCATGGACATCTCTTTCTTTAGTTTAGGGGAGTTTTCTTCTATAATTTTGTTGAAGATATTTACTGGCCCTTTAAGTTGTAAATCTTCATTCTCATTTATACCTATAATCCTTAGATTTGGTCTTCCCATTGTTTCCCTGATTTCCTGGATGTTTTGTGTTACAAGCTTTTTGCATTTTTCATTTTCTTTGACTTTTTAGTCAATGTTTTCTATGGTATCTTCAGTATCTGAGATTCTTTTTTCTATCTCTTGTATTCTGTTGTTAATTCTTGCATCTATGACTACTGATTTCTTTCCAAGGTCTTCTATGTCCAGAGTTGTCTCCCTTTGTGATTTCTTTTTTTTTTTTTAATTTAATTTAATTTAATTTTATTTTATTTTATTTTTTTTTCTTTTTTTTTTTTAATTTAATTTAATTTTATTTTTTTAATTTACATTCCAAATCACTTCCCCTTTCCCGTTTCCTCCCTCCCCGAAAGTCCCATAAGCCCCCTTCCCTCCCTCTTTTCTCCGTTCAACCCCCTCTCATTACTCTGTCCTGGCGTTCCCCTACATCCAGTCTTTCCAGGACCAGGGGTCTCTCCTTCCATCTTTTTAGAAATCTATTGATATGCTGATTGTGTCTAGGGTATTCTGAGATTCTGGGTCAATATCCCCTTATCAGTGACTTCATACCATGTGTGATCTTTTGTGATTGGGTTACCTCACTAAGGATGATATTTTCAAGTTCTGACCATTTGCCTAGGAATTTCGTGAATTCATTGTTTTTAATTGCAGAGTAGTATTCCATTGTGTAAATATACCACATCTTCTGAATCCATTCCTCCGTTGAGGGACATCTGGGTTCTTTCCAGCTTCTGGCTATTATAAATAAGGCTGCTATGAATATAGTGGAGCATGTGTCCTTATTGCATGCAGGTAAAGTCTCTGGGTATATGCCCAGGAGTGGTATAGCCGGATCCTCCGGAAGTGTCATGCCCAGTTTTCTGAGGAGCCGCCAGACTGCTTTCCAGAGTGGTTGTACCAGCCTGCAATTCCACCAGCAGTGGAGGAGTGTTCCTCTTTCTCCACATCCTCGCCAACAACTGCTGTCTCCTGTGTTTTTGATCTTAGCCATCCTGACTGGTGTGAGATGGAATCTCAGGGTTGTTTTGATTTGCATTTCCCTAATGACTAAGGATGATGAACATCTCTTTAGGTGCTTCTCAGCCATTAGATATTCTTCAGGTGAGAACTCTTTGTGGAGCTCTGTACCCCATTTTTTTTTTTTTTTTTTTTTTTTTTGTCCATTTTTTTTTTTTTAATTTAATTTTATTTTATTTTTTTAATTTACATTCCAAATCACTTCCCCTTTCCCGTTTCCTCCCTCCCCGAAAGTCCCATAAGCCCCCTTCCCTCCCTCTTTTCTCCGTTCAACCCCCTCTCATTACTCTGTCCTGGCGTTCCCCTACATCCAGTCTTTCCAGGACCAGGGGTCTCTCCTTCCATCTTTTTAGAAATCTATTGATATGCTGATTGTGTCTAGGGTATTCTGAGATTCTGGGTCAATATCCCCTTATCAGTGACTTCATACCATGTGTGATCTTTTGTGATTGGGTTACCTCACTAAGGATGATATTTTCAAGTTCTGACCATTTGCCTAGGAATTTCGTGAATTCATTGTTTTTAATTGCAGAGTAGTATTCCATTGTGTAAATATACCACATCTTCTGAATCCATTCCTCCGTTGAGGGACATCTGGGTTCTTTCCAGCTTCTGGCTATTATAAATAATGCTGCTATGAATATAGTGGAGCATGTGTCCTTATTGCATGCAGGTAAAGTCTCTGGGTATATGCCCAGGAGTGGTATAGCCGGATCCTCCGGAAGTGTCATGCCCAGTTTTCTGAGGAGCCGCCAGACTGCTTTCCAGAGTGGTTGTACCAGCCTGCAATTCCACCAGCAGTGGAGGAGTGTTCCTCTTTCTCCACATCCTCGCCAACAACTGCTGTCTCCTGTGTTTTTGATCTTAGCCATCCTGACTGGTGTGAGATGGAATCTCAGGGTTGTTTTGATTTGCATTTCCCTAATGACTAAGGATGATGAACATCTCTTTAGGTGCTTCTCAGCCATTAGATATTCTTCAGGTGAGAACTCTTTGTGGAGCTCTGTACCCCATTTTTTAATAGGGTTACTTGCCTCTCTGGAGTTTAACTTCTTGAGTTCTTTGTATATCTTGGATATTAGCCCTCTGTCGGATGTAAGGTTGGTAAAGATCATTTCCCAGTTAGTTGGTTGCCGCTTTGTCTTTTTGACGGTGTCTTTTGCCTTGCAAAAACTTTGTAATTTAATGAGGTCCCATTTGTCTATTCTTGATCTTAGAGTATAAGCTATTGGAGTTCTGTTCAGGAAATTCTCCCCTGTGCCCATATGTTCAAGGTTCTTCCCTAGTTTCCCTTCTATTAGTTTCAGTGTGTCTGGTTTTATGTGGAGATCTTTGATCCACTTAGAATTGAGCTTAGTGCAAGGAGATAAGGATGGGTCAATTTGCATTCTTCTGCATGTTGACCTCCAGCTGAGCCAGCACCATTTGTTGAAAAGGCTATCTTTTTTCCACTGGATGGTTTTAGCTCCTTTGTCAAAGATCAAGTGACCATAGGAGTGTGGATTCATTTCTGGGTCTTCAATTCTGTTCCATTGATCTACATGTCTGTTACTGTACCAATACCATGCAGTTTTTAACACTATTGCTCTGTAGTACAGCTTGAGGTCCGGGATACTGATTCCCCCAGAGGTTCTTTTACTCTTGAGAATAGTTTTAGCTATTCTGGGTTTTCTGTTATTCCAGATGAATTTTTGAATTGCTCTTTCTAACTCTATGAAGAATTGAGTTGGGATTTTGATGGGGATTGCATTGAATCTGTGTATTACTTTTGGTAAGATGCTCATTTTTACTATATTAATCCTGCCAATCCATGAGCATGGCAGATTTTTCCATCTTCCGAGGTCTTCTTCAATTTCTTTCTTCAGAGACTTGAAGTTCTTGTCATACAGATCTTTCACTTGTTTGGTTAGCGTCACGCCAAGATACTTAATATGGTTTGTGGCTATCGTAAAGGGTATTATTTCTCTTACTTCTTTCTCAGCCTGCTTATCCTTTGAGTATAGGAAGGCTTCTGACTTGCTTGAGTTGATTTTATATCCGGCCACTTTGCTGAAGTCGTTTATCAGCTGTAGGAGTTCTCTGGTGGAGTTCTTTGGGTCGCTTATGTATACTATCATATCGTCTGCAAATAGTGATAGTTTGACTTCTTCCTTTCCAATTTGTATCCCTTTGACCTCTTTTTCTTGTCTAATTGCTCTAGCTAGAACTTCAAGTACTATATTGAAAAGATATGGAGAGAGAGGGCAGCCTTGTCTAGTCCCTGATTTTAGTGGGATTGCTTCAAGTTTCTCTCCGTTTAGATTGATGCTGGCTACTGGTTTGCTGTAAATTGCTTTTACTATGTTTAGATATGGGCCTTGAATTCCTGATCTTTCCAAGACCTTTAGCATGAAAGGATGCTGAATTTTGTCAAATGCTTTCTCAGCATCTAATGAGATGACCATGTGGTTTTTTTCTTTGAGATTGTTTATGTAGTGGATTACATTGATGGATTTCCTTATATTGAACCATCCCTGCATCCCTGGGATGAAGCCTACTTGATCGTGGTGGATGATCATTTTGATGTGTTCTTGGATTCGGTTGGCAAGAATTTTATTGAGTATTTTTGCATCGATATTCATCAGAGAGATTGGCCTGAGATTCTCTTTCTTTGTCGGATCTTTGTGTGCTTTTGGTATTAGTGTAATTGTGGCTTCATAGAACGAGTTGGGTAGTGTTCCTTCTGTTTCTATTTTGTGGAACAGTTTGAAGAGTATTGGTGGTAGGTCTTCTTTGAAGGTCTGATAGAATTCTGCACTAAAACCATCTGGACCTGTGCTTTTTTTGGTTGGAAGACTTCCAATGACAACTTCTATTTCTTCAGGGGTTATAGGACGGTTTAGATGTTCTATTTGATCCTGATTTAATTTTGGTACTTGGTATCTGTCAAGGAAATTGTCCATTTCCTCAAGATTTTCTAGTTGTGTTGAATACAGGTTTTTGTAGTAGGATCTGATGATTTTTTGAATTTCCTCAGTTTCTGGTGTTATCTCTCCCTTTTCGTTTCTGATTTTATTAATTTGGATACTATCTCTGTGCCCTCTGGTTAGTCTGGCTAAGGGCTTATCTATCTTGTTGATTTTCTCAAAGAACCAACTCCTCGTTTTGTTGATTCTTTGTATGGTTTTATTTGTTTCTACTTGATTGATTTCAGCCCTGAGTTTGATGATTTCCTGCCTTCTACTCCTCTTTGGTGTATTTGCTTCTTTTTGTTCCAGGGCTTTCAGGTGTGCCATTAAGCTGTTAGTGTATGCTGTCTCCCGTTTCTTTTTGGCGGCACTCAGGGCTATGAATTTTCCTCTTAGCACTGCTTTCATTGTGTCCCATATGTTAGGGTATGTTGTGCCTTCATTTTCATGAACTTTCAAAAAGTCTTTGATTTCTTTCTTTATTTCCACCTTGACCAAGTTATCATTGAGTAGAGCATTGTTCAGCCTCCATGTGTACGTGGGTTTTCTTTTGTTTTTGTTGCCATTGAAGACCACCCTTATTCCATAGTGATCTAATAGGAGGCATGGGATTATTTCTATCTTCTTGTATCTGTTGAGGTCTGATTTGTGACCAATTATATGGTCAATTTTGGAGAAGGTACCATGAGGAGCTGAGAAGAAGGTGTATTCTTTAGCTCTAGGATGAAATGTTCTATATATATCAGTTAGTTCCATTTGGTCCAAGGCTTCAATTAGATTCACTGTGTCCCTGTTTAGTTTCTGCTTTCCTGAACGATCCATTTCAGAGAGCGGGGTGTTGAAGTCACCCACTATTATTGTGTGCGGTGCGATGTGTGCTTTGAGTTTTAGTAAAGTTTCTTTTACGAATGAGGGTGCCCTTGCATTTGGAGCATAGATATTCAGGATTGAGAGTTCTTGATGGTGGATTTTTCCCTTGATCAGTATGTAGTGTCCTTCTGTGTCTTTTTTGATGACTTTGGGTTGAAAATCAATTTTATCCGATATTAGGATGGCTACTCCACCTCGTTTCTTGGGGCCATTTGCTTGTAAAATTGTTTTCCAGCCTTTTACTCTGAGGTAGTGTTTGTCTTTGACACTGAGGTGCGTTTCCTGCATGCAGCAAAAAGCTGGGTCCTGTTTACGTATCCAGTCTGCTAGTCTATGTCTTTTAATTGGGGAATTGAGACCATTGATATTAAGAGAGATTAAGGCATAGTGATTATTGCCATCTGCCATTCTTGACGCTATCTTTATGTTTGAGTGGTTATCTACTTTTGGGTTTGATTCAAGAAGGTTATTATCTCATTTTTTCCAGGGTGTTGTTTCTCTCCCTGTATTGGAGGTTTCCACCTATTATCCGTTGCAGGGCTGGATTTGTGGAAAGATATTGTGAAAATTTGGTTTTATCATGGAATATCTTGGTCTCTCCATCTATGGTGATTGAGAGTTTTGCTGGGTATAGTAGTCTAGGCTGGCATTTGTGCTGTCTTAGTGTCTGCATGAGATCTGCCCAGGATCTTCTGGCTTTCATAGTCTCTGGTGAGAAGTCTGATGTGATTCGGATAGGTCTTCCTTTGTATGTTACTTGGCCCTTTTCTCTTACTGCATTTAGTATTCTTTCTTTGTTTAGAACATTCGGTGTTTTGATTATTATGTGACGGGAGGTATTTCTGTTCTGGTCCAGTCTGTTTGGAGTTCTGTAGGCTTCTTGTATGTTCATCGGCATCTCTCTCTTTAAGTTAGGGATGTTTTCCTCCATAATTTTGTTGAAGATGTTTACTGGCCCTTTAAGTTGCAAATCTTCACTCTCATCTATACCTATAATCCTTAGGTTTGGTCTTCTCATTGTGTCCTGGATTTCCTGGATGTTTTGGGTTACGCGTTTTTTGCATTTTGCATTTTCTTTGACTGTTGAGTCGATGCTTTCTATGGAATCTTCAGCACCTGAGATTCTTTCTTCCATCTCTTGTATTCTATTGTTGATGTTTGCATCTATGACTCCTGATTTCTTCCCAAGGTTTTCTATCTCCAAAGTTGTCTCCCTTTGTGATTTCTTAGTTGTTTCTACTTCCTTTTTTAGTTCCTGGATGGATTTGCTGAGATCCTTCACTTGTTTGTTTGTATTTTCCTGTATTTCTTTAAGGTATTTTTGCATTACCTCTTTCAGGATTTCTTCCTGATGACCCACGTTCTCCTGCATTTCTCTGAGCGATTTTTGTGTTTCCTCCTCATGGGATTCCATCTGTTGATCCATCGTCTCCTGCATTTCTTTAAGCAGTTCTCGTGTTTCCTTTGTAAGGGCATCTAACCGTTGATTCATTTCTTTAAGCAATTTTTGTGTTGCCTCCTTATGGGCATCCGTCTGTTGACCCATATTCTTCTGCATTTCTTTATGCAAATTTTGTGATTCCTTTGTGAGTGCATCTACCCGTTGATTCATCTCGTTAAGCGATTTTTGTGTTGTCTCCTTGTGCGCCTCCATCTTTTGATCCATGTTCTCCCGCATTTCTCTAAGCGATTTTTGTGTTTCCTTTGTAAGGGCTTCTAACCGTTGATTCATGGTCTCCTGTAACTCTTTATGAGATTTATTTGTGTCCTTCTTGTGATCCTCTAATAGCATCATGAGAAGTGATTTTAAATCCAGATCTTGTCTTTCGGGTGTGGTGGGGTATCCAGGACTTGCTGCTGTTGGAGAGTTGGGTTCGGATGGTCCCACATTACTTTGATTACTGTTAGTAACATTCCTACGTTTGCCTTTTGCCATCTGGATACCTCTGGTGTTAGTTGGTCCTGCTGCCACTGGCTGTTGGTTGGACCTCCTGTGAGCCTGCAAAGCTATTTCTGCCCCCCCTGGATTACCAGGATTCCCCTGGCACCGATTTCTGGGGCCTGCCTGCTCCTGAGTGACTTTGGAGCCCTAATGTGCTTTGCCCCAAGTGATCTTATATTGGGGAGGCCTTGCACATCTAAAGGCTCAGCCTAGTGGATTCCTGGAGCAGAGGTCGCCAAAGGGAGGCTGGCAGGCTCCTGCCCTGTGCAGGGGTGTGTGATCTCTCCTGGGGGGGGGGAGGGGGCGTCCCTCTGCCAGGCAGAAGTCCCACAGCAGATCTGGCGCGCTGGTCACTGCAGATCAGCCCAGCACCTGGGAGCAGGTTACACACAAGCTGCCTGAACCCGAAGCGATATTATGCCTGTCTGTCTCTGAGCCTGGCGGTCCCAACTATCTGGTCACTGGAGCAAAGATGGCGGAGGGCACTCTCTGTGGCGCCGCTCACCCTGTGGTCACGATGGCCCGCCGATCTGGCACCCAGACGACCACAGCGCCAACCCGCCCTTGGGCACAGACGGAAGCCCCAACAGGCCGTGTCCCAAGTGATGTTATATTGGGGGGAGAGCCTGGGTACCGGTCTCTCCAGCGCAGTCCGCGGGAACAGAGGTCGAGGAAGGGAAGCTGGCGGGCTCCCTCCCTGCGCGGGGTCCCTCCACCAGGCAGAAGGTCCCACCGCGGAACTGGCGCGCTGGTTACTGCAGATCAGCCCAGCACCTGGGAGCAGGTTACACACAAGCTGCCTGAAACCGAAGCGCTATTATGCCTGTCTGTCTCTGAGCCTGGCGGTCCCAACTACCTGGTCACTGGAGCAAAGATGGCGGAGGGCAGTCTCAATTTCCTACTTTTTCTATCCATACCTTTTCTTCCTGAGACTACTCTAACTCTCTATCTTTGATGTGTCCAAGTTCACCCTGGCTAACCAATGCAGCGGTCATTAGACCAGACTGTATATATGCTTCCTCATGATTCCAAAATCAAGGCCAAGTCTGGCAATGAACTATTTCCAAAAAGGACCATATAGGCTTTTATGGCCCCTTGTGGTTATTATTGTCTAGACCCTAAAGGCCAAGTGGAAGGCCTGTTCCTCATTCTCTACAGCCTCCATTCCTCATTCCTGAAAACTGCATCTGTTTCAGTTACTATGGTGTGATTAGCTCTGAGTTGGGGAAGTATAGTTTCAGAAAGAAAGATTGAAAGTAGAGTAGTAAAAACAGCAGATCAGAAAGAAAGATTGAAAGTAGAGTAGTAAAAACAGCAGATCAACTTCGGGGCAACAGCAACCATCAGCACATGTGGGGATCATAAGGATCAATGACCTGGTGATACTCCAAGGGCAGGAACTGTGTCACATCTTACACAGCCATGCCAGACCCAGCACTAGAGAATATATTAGAAAGCTGGTGGCAGTGCAGGCCTGAAATCCCAGCTACTCCAGAAGCTGAGTCTGAAAGACCCGAACAGTCTTACCTTACTGGACCCCCCTGAGTGGACCACGCGGAGACAGAATCAATGCAAAACGCATGAGGAATTTTTTATTAAAAATCTAGCATGCTAAGGCTTCTCTGCATATGAAGAGAGAGCAACTCTGCATCTTGTGCTGCGCGGGATTTTATACCCTCCTCACGCCACCATTAAGCACAATGTGATTGGCAGAACAGTGTTACATTCAAACTAATTGGTTGTTAGATGATGAGGTAGGTGGCCAACAGTTCTTTGGAATGCATCCCTACCCTTAGGTCGGTCTCCCCCTCCCCCTTGTGGTCTGAGGAATGCAACCCAGCCTCTGACCTTTTTAAGGTTCCTGAGTTAACTCTTTCAAGTCAGGAGGATCATAGGTTCAAGGCTACCTGGGCTATAAAATGAGACCCATTCTCAGTGAATGAATGACTGATGAATGAATAGTCCTGGGGACATAGCTCAGTGGGACTGGGTTCATTTTCCCATACTAGAAGAAAGAAAGGAAGAAAAGGAAAGAAGGTCATTAGGAATATTAGTATCAGACTGCTTAATGTGTATGAGGTTTCTCTTGGGATCAAGGAAATGCTCTGAAATTTGATGTTGACTGTGGAATGCTGAATGAACTGAAAGTTGTACAAATTTATGGCTTTTATGAGTGTATATGTGAAATTTGAATTATATCACAAGTGCTACTAAAACAAGGTACAGGATTAATGTATGAAAAATAATTACCAAATAGTAAAAATGATTCAGAATTATTGTTTGGATGAAGGAATTCCAGAATATGAATCTGGTTTTGGTTCCTTTGTTTTGGTTTTATGGATTTCTGAGTCTTTCCATTCATTTTTCAGTGAACTTGTGTGGGGACTGACCGGGATGAGGGATGCTGTATAAGCGACATTGTATGAGTGAAACCCTGGTCTTTCAGTGGGAATAAACTCAGCTTCCAGGGCCTGTTTGCCCCAAGCTTTCTGGATCTTTTTACTCCTTGATTATCCTAAAACTGTGGCCTGCTTCAAGCCTGCACATATTAAATTCCAAGCTGCATTAGAGGACCTTGCTATGGCTCAAGAATGTTCACAGAGCCCCCTTTTCTGTTACAGATTGAAGAAGGAAGCAAAGCTGCAGCAGTGGACAGGCTACTTGCTGGAGATGAGATAGTGGCCATCAATGATGTGAGTCTCTCAGGGTTCAGACAAGAAGCAATTTGCCTGGTGAAAGGCTCCCACAAGACCCTGAAGCTTGTGGTCAAAAGGTAAGATGTGTGCCTCTTCTTTATTAGCCAAGACAAACAGAGAGGCATAGAATAATAAATTGCCAAGCCTATGTGGCTTGTCTATATGTTAGAAATCTCAATATGTGTGTGAGCTTAAAATTACAGTTTTCCCTCATTAGTTTCTGAAGACTGTTCTAGAATCTCCCTTTTGAATACCAAAACCTGCACATGCTTCAGGCCTTTCTAGAAAATGCCGTTGTGTTTGTTTATAATCTACTCACATCCTATTACATGCTTTAAATAATCTCTTAAGGACCTAAACTTTTAAGTTGCCATGACAGAAGTACCTGACAAAATAACAACCTCAAGGAGAAAAGATTCCTTTTTTGACTAATGATTTCAAGAGATTTCTGCCCATCACAGTAGAGAAGGACAGGGTTTGATAGTGGTAGAAGTATTTTTCAGACTCCTCCAGTTTTGCAGAAGAGATGAACTGGACCTAGAGCTGAGCTAAAACTGTCAAGGACTTATCCTCAATAACCTTCTTCCAGTAGCCAGACCCCACCTCCCTAAGGCTCTACTGCCTTCAAAACACAAGCTGTGTAGGGCAGTCTGCTCCCAATGAGGGAATATATTTTTGCCTATTGTTCATAGAAGGTGAAGGGCAGATGGTTTGGATTACTTTTGTTTGTTTGTTCGTTTGTCAAGACAAAGTTTCTTTGAGTAGCACTGGCTGTCATGGAACTCACTCTGTAGACCAGACTGGTCTGGAACTCACAGAAATCCCTAATGCCTCTGCTCCCAGGTGTGGGGATTAAAGACGGGTGCCACCACCACCCCTAGCCTCTTTAACTCTTAAGCATGAAAGACAAGAGTGGGTGTGTCACAGATGCAGGTAACAGATACTAGGTTTATAGTACTGTGCTGCAGTTTTGGGGGCAGAATGCATGTTCCTATAAATTAGATTGGGGATTCGCACTTAGATTATGCTAAGAAAATGAAATTAGGGATTTGATGCTTTTATGTACAGGATAAAAACAATACCCCATGGTACCATGAGAAAACTTGTATTTTTTCAGAGATTTCAGGCATGTGCCTCTGAGACTTGTTACATGTCTGTTTTGATAGAATCAATAGACTTGTTAATTTAATTAAAAAAGTTAAACTGATGTTGGTGCATGCTTTCAGTCCCAGTATATGTGAAGCAGAAGCTGGTGGATCACTGAGTTCAGTGCCAAAAAGGCTTTGAACATATAAGTATGTATACTTGTGCTTGTCTCAACAAAAGTTAAGTCAAACATTTACTTCAGATTTTATCACACACTGAAAAACATACTTCTACAGAGCAACTCTCCCTTTCCCTCTCTGCCACGCCCTCGTTCTTTAACTATAAGCAGAATCCAAGGTAAAGGTTCAGAGATGAGTAAGGAGAGGTTGGGGAGGTGGTTCAGTGGGTAAAGCACACAGGTGTAAGAACTGGAGTTCAAATCCCCAGCACTTGAAAGATAGAGACAGGATCTCAGGAGCAGGCTGGCTAGTTAGATTAGCCAAATCAGTGAGCTCTGTGTTCAACCAAAGGAACATTTCTCTCCCTCAATATATGAAGTAAACAGGGATCAAGTAAGATACAAGATAACAAACTTTAACTTTCATATACCATATGTGCAGTCCAATGCATGGGAACCCTTGTACACATGTAATAAATAAATACATAAATAAGGAAAGAAAAGTGTTATCAACTCTTATTTCTAAGTGGGATATGCTTTTGAATGCCTTTTGTTTATGTTTCAGCAGTGCTGGAGATCAGACCCAGGTCCTGCTATGTGCTAATCAGGTGCTCTACCACTGAACTATAGCACTTCCAGTCCTAAACACCCTTTTAATTAGTCCTTGTAGCTCAGAAGATACAATCTCAGAAGGTGGAATATGAGTTATCAGCAATGTATAATTCCTTGATTACCTCATGAAGGAAGTTGTCTTAGTTAGGAATACTATTGCTATGATGAAACACCATAACCAAAGCAACTTGAGGAGGGTAGGGTTTATTTGGCTTAAACTTCCATATTACTGTTCATCATTGAAGGAAGTCAGAACAAGACAGGAGCCAATGCAGAGGACATGGAGGAATACAGCTTACTAGCTTGCTCTTTCTTCCTATAAGAAAGCTCACCCTACTTTTTAAATAGAAGCCAGGACCACCAGCCCATAGGTGGCATCACCCAAAATGGGTTGGGCTCTATCCTATAAATCACTAATTAAGAATGCCTTATAGCTGGATCTTATAGAGGCATTTTCTCAGTTGAGGTTCCCTCATTTCAGATCACTGCCTCTTAAACCTCACTCTTTGGTTGAAAGGGACTAGAACTCGCATTCTTTGACTAACTTGACTTTTGAATGGGGGAAAATAAAAATTTCAAATCCCTGCTACTGGGCATCTGAATTCTTAACATAGGATTTTTTTTTTCTTTCTTTTGAAACAGGGTCTCATTGTATAGCCCTAGCTAGCCTTGAACTTTTGTTGTAAATCAGGATGGCCTAAAAGGATCACCTACCTCTACCTTTAGCATGCTGGAATTGAAGGCATGTTCCACCACACCAAGTGTAGCAAGGGAAAATAGTTTTATTGTTTACTTTGAATTTCTATATTTATGAGGTAAAGTGGACATTGCTATATATATTTCTTAATGTACTTGATAAAATTTGTTTTTAATCTGGAATTATATATCTAAAAGGGATCAATAGATGAACTGAAGCCTATTTAAAATATGTGCCACCTAAGAAGCAAAGAGAGGAGACCATAGAGCTTTTGCTGGCTGGTATAGCCTAAAAGATATGTAAAAGATTTCAGGAAGAGGAATTAAACTTTTCTCCTGAAGGATGGAAGTCATTATGGAGAACTCCTGTTTTGTATTCTACATATTGTTTCCTTTAAATAAGGAGTATAGACAATTGTGCTTTAAATAAATAAAACTGAATAGTTTAAGTAGGAAGATTTTAAAACAAAGCCGTTTATTCAAGCATTTGTCTAAAATATATTTTAATAACATAGTGTTTTAAATTATTGTAAGTAATTTTGTATGAGTTGTAAGTAATAGATAGGGGTAGGTATTATTCAAATTTGACATGGTTCTGTTTAGAGATGTGAAGATATTTCCCAAGCTGGTATATTAGTTAATATTAGGACTTATGTCTGTTTCTTAGTACATGGTAAAAAAATTATTGTTAATCTTAAAGATAAACATAGTAAAACCTTACAACATTCCAAAATAACAGGCTTTATTTCAAATGAACCAGTTGTTTTTAAAAATTCAGCATGTATTCATTCACTTTTTTCTCCATGCTCCAGATAACCATTCAATCTGCTTTCTGTACCTGTGGATTAGTTAGCATTTACTAGTATTTTATATTGCATTCTGAGATGGAGTTTGCCTTTCACAAAAGGCCCAGGTTGATTCTGAGCACCCAATGAAGAGTCTAGCTCACAAAAAGTCACTCTGAAAGTGACTCATAGCTTGTAGCTGTTAACATTTGAATTGTTATCCCTGCATAGACTTCCCTCCCCTTAATGACAGCTGCTCCCTGCTTTTATTTCCTGTGTTTCTTTTATCTTATTGTGTGAGGTAACAGGGGACAAACCAACTGGAATGGGATTTCAATAGGCCAGTTTCACAAAGCAGTGGCATCTTGTTTCACAAGGCCCCAGCAGTCTTGTCCTCATTGAGAAGCAGTGCCCAGACAGAGTAATGCCTGAAGGGACATGGTGATATCTATATCCCCCAGTAAAGATTCTTCCACAGACAAAAGAGAATGGTTACTTTTCTCAGGGTTAGCTGGGGAAGAAAAGAACTTCAACTGTCATCTCCAGCAAGAGCACATGTTCTTCTTCATGATGTCCAGGTGGCATTCGGGCTCATGAGCAGTAGGGTGGAGGGACTCTGTAGAAGCCAGATCTGTGGGGGCTGTGACAGGTTGAGTCCAGCATGCCTGCCTTGTTCTTTGGTTTCCAAGGTGTTTGATGTTTCAGTGTGTCCCTTTGCAGTGCTATGTAGGGTTTAGTATATATTTGTTTGTCTCTATGGAGTTGTCACCTGCTTTGTTCACCTCAGTGCACAGTTCTGCGCCTGGTGATTTCATGGATAGGGAAGGCATGGATCTGGGCTCTAGGGTTTTCACAGAAGACTACAGACGTTTTTATTGGGTAGCAGTATTGGTTTGGCCATTCAGGTGGGTTAAAAACAGAGGGAGGCAGAGACACAAGGATTTAGAGAGGTCAGCCTGGTCTAGAATGAGTTTAATGACACTTTGGGTAGTTTATTGAGATGCTGTCTCAAAATAATATCCACAAAGAAAGTCTGGGTGATACAGCTCAGCAATTGAAATACTTATGCAGCATATGTACCAAAACCACATCAAAATGTACCCATGAACCCTAGGGAAAATTTCTTTTAAATATTACACTATAAATTATTTTTATAAGGCTGATATATTTTCAATCTTTTTTTCTTTACAATGAAGTATACCTGCCTTATTTTAAATCTTACTCTGGTAGTTTCTTGTGATCCTGTCCTAGATTACATGCCATTTTGTTGGGGACAAGCCAGGGTAGGGTTGATTCATGTTACTTGTGTCTTTGCTGGTAGCCATAAAACCGTCCTGTGAATCTAATTATATCTCCTAAGCTTTCATTCAGTAGCAGCTTAACACCAAAGAGGAGGCTTTTCTTTTGCTGGCAGCCTGCATCCGATGGTTGCACATTTTGCAGAAAGCAGGCTTCAAAAGCTGGGCAGTAGTAGTCTTGCTTTCTGGGAGCAAGTTTCTTACAGCATATATCATTCTCAAGTGTTGCTGGGTTTCATTGTTTTCAACTTCAGACTGGTACTCTCTTGTGCTCTCCTCTGCCCTGGCCTCATGGAGCTAGCCTTGAGAGGGTGGCGGAGTGCCTCGGTACTAATTATTAGCACAGATGTTCCTGTGAGTAGCAAATTGCAGTGAGTGGAATGGCAGGAGTAATGGTTTCGAGACAGTAACAGGTCCTTTGTTTCTCTATTTCCTCTCCTCTTTCCTCATCTCTAGAGAGCCTTTCCTTGGTGGAATTCTTCCAGAATAGGAACTCTTGGGGGTGTGGGGTTTCTAGGGTTATCAAGTGAAATCCGTATTTTAGGGTAGCTTGTTATTGTTTGCTAATGGCTAGGGGCATTATTTCTATTTTGTGAGCCTTTGGGGGCATGATACTGTGCTTATTTCCTTGATGAAGCAGAGATGTTGAACTTTATACCCGGATTTGTTTGCTCTTCTTTCAGTATTTTCTTTATGAAAGTCAAGAAAAGAAGCAAAATCACATAGTTCATAAGTGTTTTATCTTGAATTTGGACTTAAATGTAGCTTAAGTAATTTAATCAGATGAGTCTCTGAACCATTTCATTTTCTAGGTCAAAGTTAAGACTTTTGTTTTTCTTTCTTTCTTCATTGTAAAAAATAAAGAATTAGATCTTTATGAAAGCTGTATGCATACTATAACTAAGGCATGTAAATGATGTTTATAAAGCTCAATTTGCCAGAAGTATTTATTGTCTAACAAGTCCTATTGAGTAAAAGAGATGTTACTTTGAAAACATTGATGACTTTTAGTTTTCATTAGTTTTACTATTTTTGTTAATTTTTTGGCAATACACAATAATAGATTTTATTATGACATTTTCTTGCATATGATTATCACTGTACTTTGCCTTTTGTTTTCCTCTGGTGCTGAGGACTGAACCCAGGGCCTTGCTGATGCTAGGTAAGCATTTTATTATTGAGTTCCATCCCAATCCCATTGATGGTTTTTAATATATTAAGAGATACGTATTTACTATATTAAGAGAGACATTAAAAGAAACTTATTTTTGTTTATTTCAAGTTTCTAAAGGAACTTGTTTCTTTTTGTTTAGTTTTTGTTGGCCTCAAACATGAGATCTTTCTACTTCTATTTTCCAAGGCTGGAATTGCAGATGTGTGCCATGACACTCTCTCAGAGAAACTATAAATTGTAAAACTAGCTTTATATGTTACAGATTATGTCGTACAGATCTGAGAAATTAAGGTATAAATTGTAGCATTAACAATGCAACTTACATTTTTATTGTGGTGCTGTACCATAGAGTCATATTCTATACCTATATTCTTTGTGATTTCTTAGTGTTTCCAGTTCGATTTTAGATCCTGGATGATTTTGTTCAGTTCCTTCACTTGATTGTTTCTGTTTTTCTGAAATTCTTTAAGGGATTTTTGTCTTTCCTCTTTAAGGGCTTCTACCTGCTTACCCATGTTCTCCTGTATTTTTTTTAAAGGGATTTTTGTGTTTCCTCTGTCAGGACTTCTACCTGTTGATACATGTTCTCCTGTACTTCTTTAAGGAACTTATTTATTTCCTTCTTGAAGTCCTCTATCAACATTATGAGATGTGATTTTAATACAGCTCTTGCTTTTGTGGTGTGTTGGGGTATCCAGGATTTGCTGTTGTGGGAGAACTGGATTTGGATGGTGCCATGTTGCCTTGGTTTCTGTTGGTCCTATTCTTTTTTTTATTGAATATATTCTTTATTTACATTTCAAATGTTACACCCCTTTCAGGTTTTCCCCCTACCTGAAAACCCTCAACCCGTTCTCCCACCCCCTGCCTCCAAGAATATGCTCTTCCACCCAACCCACTCCCAAGACCCACACTTGATTTGCCCCCACTGGGGCCTCTATTGAGCCTTCACAGGACCAAGGACCTCTCCTCTCACTGATGCCCGACAAGGCATCCACTGCCACTTTCTGTGAATATTTTGTTCCGCTGCCACTGTTTTGGCTGGAACCATGTGTACCCCTTGGGTGATGGATTGGTCCCTGGGAGCCCTGGGGTGTCTGGTTGGCCAACATCATCATTCTTCCCATGGGGCTGCAACCCCCCCCATCTCCTACAGTCTACCCTCCAACTCCACCATTGTACACCCCGTGCTCATTCCAATGGTTGGTTGCTAGTATTTGCCTCTGTATCTGTAAGACTCTGGCAGGGCCCCTCCAAAAGACGAACATAACAGGCCCCTTTAGGTATGCACTTCTTGTCATCCATAGTAGTTTTGGTATTTGGTGACTGTTTATAGGATGAATCCCCAGGTAGGACAGTCTCTGGGTGGCCTTTCCTTCAATCTCTGCTCCACACTTTGTCTCCATAGTTGATCCTGTGAATATTTTGTTACTTTTCTCTGTGGAACTAAAACACCCCAACTTTGCTCTTCCTTCTTCTTGAGCTTCCTGTGGTCTGTGAATTTTATCATGTTTATTTTGAGCTTTTATGCTGATATCCACTTATCAATGAGTACATACCATGTGTGTTCTTTTGTGATTGGGTTACCTTGCTCAGGATGACACTTTCTAGTTCATGAATTCATTGTTTTTAATAGTTGAGTAGTACTCCATTGTGTATATATACCACAATTTCCGTATCCTTTCCTCTGTTGAAGGACATCTGGGTTCTTTCCAGTTTCTGGCTATTATAAATAAGGCTGCTATGAAAAGTGTCCTTTTTACATGACCTTATTACATGTTGGAGTATCTTCTGGGTATATGGCCAGGAGTGGTATAGCTGGGTCCTCAGGTAGTACTATATCCCATTCTTGTGTTTGCCTTTTGCCATATGGTTATCTCTGGAGTTAGCTGGCTTTGCTGTTTTGGACTGTGGCTTATCTGTCCTGCGAGCCTGTGTTTCTGTTCTCCTGGGATTCCAGTTCTCTCTGTGCACACAGATATGTAGGTACTCCTAGGAAACCAGATCTCCTATGGTGGTGTTTGTGTACGTAGCTCTGTGGTCCATGATCTGCTCTGTGCTCTCAGGCCTCTCCTCAGTCCTGGGAGGCAAGCTATCTCCCTGCTGCATCTGTATTTGGTGCATTATGCTCCCAGGACTCTCTGTGCTCCAAATGCCCTGAGCGCAGCTGGTTCTCAAATGCCCTGAGGGCAGCTTATTCTCAAATGCCCTGATTGCAGCTTGTTCTCTAGGATGTATCAGGAATTGGTGTCTTCACTGTGGCTGAGCTGGCAAGAGTCTGCTCCAGCAGAAGGAAATGTGGGGGAAGGGACAGAAGGAATGGAAGGGGAGTGGTATTTGGGAAGGTGGGGGTTTTGGTGGTGGCTGCTGGACCCCCAGCAGCAGCTCTGGAACTACAGAGGTGGGAGGCATTTCTTACCGAATGTCCTGAGTGCAGCTGGTTCTTTAGGATGTATCAGGAAATGGTGTCTTCACTGTAGCAGAGTTGGCAAGAGTCTGCCCCAGCAGAAAGGAAAGGCAGGAGCTTTAAATTTTTTGAATGCTAATGAACAAAACACCACAACTGCTGAAAGACATTGGATTTTGGAAAGAACTATTGCTCTAAACCATCCTGTTTATATTAAGGATATTCTAAGATCAGAATGGAAAATGGGAAAAGTGTTACATTGGGGGAGGGTTTATGCCTATATTTCCACAGGAAAATAAAAGGTGTGGGTTCCTTCCAAGTAGATAAAAACCAGACATGACAAAGGGAGACCTCCTGAAGACCTTGGAGATAGAGAAGAAAAGGGAGCCTAACACAATCAGCAAAATTGGTGATGTATATGTGGTGATGTTTATGCCTCTGTATATGGAGATAGCTCTGGAACTGGCTGAGACCATAGATGTGTGGGTTCGTTTCTGGGTCTTCAATTCTATTTCATTGATCTTCCTGCCTGTCATTGTACCAATACCATGCAGTTTTTATCACGATTGCTCTGTAATATAGCTTGAGGTCAGGGATGGTGATTCTACCAGAGGTTCTTTTATTTTTGAGAATAGTTTTTGATATCCTGGGTTTTTTGTTACTCCCAATAAATTTGGAAATTGCTCTTTCTAACTCTATGAGGAATTGAGTTGGAATTTTGTTGGGGATTGCATTGAATCTCTAGATTGCATGAGGCAAGATGGCCATTTTTACTGTATTCCCAATGGGAAATCTGTCCATCTCCTGAGATCTTCTTTAATTTCTTTCTTCAGAGACTTGGAGTTCTTGTCATACAGATCTTTCTCTTGCTTGGTTAGAGTCTCTCCAAGGTATTTTATATAATTTGCCTTTTGCCATATGGTTATCTCTGTAGTTAACTGGTCTTGCTGTCTTGGACTGTGGCTTATTTGTCCTGCAACCCTGTGTATCTATACTCCTGAGATTTCCATTCTCTTTGTGCACACAGGCATGTAGGCACTCCTGGGAGACTAGCTCTTCTGTGGTGGTGTTTGTGTATGTAGCTCTGTGGCCCAGGATCAGCTCTGTACTCTCAGGCCTCTCCGCAGACCTGGGAGATTAGGTATCTCCCTGCTCCACCTGGATATGGCTCACTATGTTCGCAGGCCTCTCTGCAATCCTGTGGAGGAACCAAATGCCCTGTGTGCAGCTGGTTCTTTAGGATGTATTAGGAGATGGTGTCTTCACTGTGGGAGACCCAAATGCCATGAGTGTGGCTGGTTCTCAAATGCCCAGAGAGCAGCTCATTTTCTAGGATGTATCAGGAAATCTTGTCTCCACTGTGGCAGACCTGGGAAGAGTCTGCCCCCACAGAAAGGACAGGCCATGGCAGGAAGGGCAGAAGGAACGGAAGGGGAGTGGGTGGTATTTGGGAAGGCAGGGGTTTTGGCAGTTGCTGGGTAGTGAGTCCCACCAGACACCCAGCTCTGAGCACCAGAGGTGGGAGGGGGTTCTTACCAAATAAATGCCTTGAGTGCAGCTGATTCTCTAAGATGTATCAGGAAGTGGTATCTTCACTGTGGCAGACCTGGGAAGAGTTTGCCCCAGCAGAAAGATATTTATGTCCTTCTTGAAGTCCTCTATCAGCATCATGAGCTGTGGTTTTAAATCCAAATCTTGCTTTTTCAGTGTGTTAGGGTATCCAGGACTTGCTGTTGTGGGAGAACTAGATTTGGATTGTGCCATGTTGTCTTGGTTTCTGTTGACAATGTTCTTGCATTTGCCTTTCACCATCTGGTTATCTCTGGTGTTTGTTGGTCCCACTGTCTCTGACTGGAGCCTGTCCCTCCTGTGGTCCTGCAGGCCTGTCTCAGTACCCCAGGGAGACCAGCTCTCCCTTGGTACAGAGGGCTGTGCACAGACAGTTGTGTAGCAGCTCAGATCCTGGGTGCAGATGGAATCTGGAAGGGTACTGTCCCAGCTGCTCTGTCTCTCCTGTTCTCCCTGCACTCCTGGCCATACCCCCACCCCCTGCACAGTCACCAGAGAGAAAATGGCAGTCTCACCTCTAAATCCAGGAGTCTCTCTGGGAGAGAGCAGATAGCCTTGTCTAGTTCCTGATTTTAATGAAATTGCTTTGAGTTTCTCCTCATTTAGTTTGATACTGGCTATTGGTTTGCTATATATTGCTTTTATTATACTTAGGTATGCACCTTGAATTCCTCATCATGATCATGTGGTTTTTTTCATCGAGTTTGTTTATATATTGATTATATTGATGGATTTCTGTATATTGAACCATCACTGCATCCCTGGGTTGAAGCCTTCTTGATCATATTGGAAGCTAGTTTTGATGTGTTCTTGGATTCGATTTGTGAGAACTTTACTGAGTATTTTTGCAACGATATTCATAAGGAAAGTTGGTTTGCAGTTCTATTTCTTTATTGGGTCTTTTTGTGGTTTAGATATTAGTGTAATTGTGGCAGAATAGAAAGAATTGTGTAGTGTTCCTTCTGTTTCTATTTTGTAGAATAGTTTGCAGAGAATTGGTATTAGATCTTTGAAGGTCTTATAAAATTCTGTACTAAAACCATCCGGTCCTGGGCTCTTTTTGGTTGGGAGACTTTTAATGAATGTGTCTACTTCCTTTGGTGTTATGGGGATGTTTAGATGGTTTATCTGATTCTGATTTAACTTTGTTACCTGGTATCTGTTTAGAAAATCATCCATAACATCCAGGTTTCCGAGTTTTGTTGAGTATAGATTTTTGTAGTAAGATCTGATAGTTATTTGAATTTTCTTGGTTTCTGTTGTTATGTCTCCCTTTTCATTCCTGAATCTACTTATTTGGATACTGTCTCTGAGCCCTCAGGTTAGTCTATAGAAGGGTTTGCCTGTCTTGTTGATGTTTTCAAAGAACCAGCTCCTAGTTTTGTTGATTCTTTTATAGTTCTTTTTGTTTCTACTTGGTTGATTTCAGCCCTGAGTTCATTTCCTTCCTTCTCTCTTCTTGGGTGTATTTGCTTCTTTTTATTCTCAAGCTTTCAGATGAGTATTTTTTTTAATTTTCTATATTCTTATTTACATTCCCAATGATTTCCCCTTTCCTGGTTGCCCTCTCCCTGAAAGTCTCATAAGCCCTTTTCCCTTCCCCTGTTCCCCATTCAACCCCCTCCTGCTTCTCTGTCCTGGTATAACCCTACACTGCTACATCCAGACTTTCCAGGACCAGGGGTCTCTCCTTCCTTCTTCTTGGAAATTAATTGATATATGAATAGTGTCTTGGGTATTCCGAGCTTCTGGGCTAATATCCCCTTATGAGTGACTGCATACCATATGTGTTCTTTTGTGATTGGGTTACCTCAATAAGGATGATATTTTCCAGTTCTGACCACTTGTCAGAGAATTTCGTGAATTCATTGTTTTTAATTGCAGTTCTGACCATTTGCCTAGGAATTTCGTGAATTCATTGTTTTTAATTGCAGAGTAGTATTCCGTTGTGTAAATATACCACATCTTCTGAATTCATTCCTCCGTTGAGGGACATCTGGGTTCTTTCCAGCTTCTGGCTATTATAAATAAGGCTGCTATGAAAATATTGAAGCACGTGTCCTTATTGCATGCAGGGGAAGCCTCTGGATATATGCCCAGGAGTGGTATCACAAGATACTCCAGGATTGTCATGCCCAGTTTTCTTAGGAACAGCCAGACTGCTTCCCAGAGTGGTTGTACCAGCTTGCAATCTCACCAGCAGTGGAGGAGTGTTCTGCTTTCTCCACATCCTCGCCAACAATTGCTGTCTCCTGTGTTTTTCATCTTAGCCATTCTGGCTGGTGTGAGGTGGAATCTCAGGGTTGTTTTGATTTGCATTTCCCTAATGACTAAGGATGTTGAACATCTCTTTAGGTGCTTCTCAGCCATTAGATATTCTTCAGGTGAGAACTCTTTGTTTAGCTCTGTACCCCATTTTTTAATAGGGTTACTTGGCTCTCTGGAGTCTAACTTCTTGAGTTCTTTGTATATATTGGATATTAGCCCTCTGTTGGATGTAGGGTAGGTAAAGATCATTTCCCAGTTAGTTGGTTGCCGCTGTGTCCTTTTGACAGTACACTGTCTCCTGTGATTTTGATCTTAGCCATTCTGACTGGTGTGAGGTGGAATCTCAGGGTTGTTTTGATTTGCATTTCCCTAATGACTAAGGATGTTGAACATTTCTTTAGGTTCTTCTCAGGCATTCGATATTCTTCAGGTGAAAAATCTTTGTTTAGCTCTGTATCCCATCTTTTAATAAGGTTACTTGGCTCTCTGGAGTCTAACTTCTTGAGTTCTTTGTATATATTGGATATTAGCCCTCTGTCAGATGTAGGGTTGGTAAAGATCTTTTCCCAATTTGTTGGCTGCCGCTTTGAACAATTGACAGTGTCCTTTGCCTTACAGAAACTTTGTAATTTTATGAGGTCTCATTTGTCAATTCTTGATCTTAGAGCATAAGCTACTGGTGTTCTGTTCAGGAAAATTTTCCCTGTGCCCATGTGTTCAAGGCTCTGCCCTAATTTCTTTTTTTTTTTAATTTTATTTTTTTAATTTACATTCCAAATCACTTCCCCTTTCCCGTTTCCTCCCTCCCCGAAAGTCCCATAAGCCCCCTTCCCTCCCTCGTTTCTCCGTTCAAACCCCTCTCATTACTCTGTCCTGGCGTTCCCCTACATCCAGTCTTTCCAGGACCAGGGGTCTCTCCTTCCATCTTTTTAGAAATCTATTGATATGCTGATTGTGTCTAGGGTATTCTGAGATTCTGGGTCAATATCCCCTTATCAGTGACTTCATACCATGTGTGATCTTTTGTGATTGGGTTACCTCACTAAGGATGATATTTTCAAGATCTGACCATTTGCCTAGGAATTTCGTGAATTCATTGTTTTTAATTGCAGAGTAGTATTCCATTGTGTAAATATACCACATCTTCTGAATCCATTCCTCCGTTGAGGGACATCTGGGTTCTTTCCAGCTTCTGGCTATTATAAATAAGGCTGCTATGAACATAGTGGAGCATGTGTCCTTATTGCATGCAGGTAAAGTCTCTGGGTATATGCCCAGGAGTGGTATAGCCGGATCCTCCGGGAGTGTCATGCCCAGTTTTCTGAGGAGCCGCCAGACTGCTTTCCAGAGTGGTTGTACCAGCCTGCAATTCCACCAGCAGTGGAGGAGTGTTCCTCTTTCTCCACATCCTCGCCAACAACTGCTGTCTCCTGTGTTTTTGATCTTAGCCATCCTGACTGGTGTGAGATGGAATCTCAGGGTTGTTTTGCTTTGCATTTCCCTAATGACTAAGGATGATGAACATCTCTTTAGGTGCTTCTCAGCCATTAGATATTCTTCAGGTGAGAACTCTTTGTGTAGCTCTGTACCCCATTTTTTAATAGGGTTACTTGCCTCTCTGGAGTTTAACTTCTTGAGTTCTTTGTATATCTTGGATATTAGCCCTCTGTCGGATGTAAGGTTGGTAAAGATCATTTCCCAGTTTCTTATCTACTAGTTTCAGTGTTTCTGATTTTATGTGGAGATCCTTGATCCAGTTGGAGTTGAACTTAGTACAAGGAGATAAGAATGGATCAATTTGCATTCTTCTGCCTGCTGACCTCCAGTTGACCTAGCATCATTTGTTGAAAAGGCTATCTTTTTTCCACTGGATGGTTTTAGCTCCTTTGTCAAAGATCAAGTGACCATAGGAGTGTGGATTCATTTCTGGGTCTTCAATTCTGTTCCATTGATCTACATGTCTGTTACTGTACCAATACCATGCAGTTTTTAACACTATTGCTCTGTAGTACAGCTTGAGGTCCGGGATATTGATTCCCCCAGGAGTTCTTTTACTCTTGAGAATAATTTTAGCTATCCTGGGTTTTCTGTTATTCCAGATGAATTTTTGAATTGCTCTTTCTAACTCTATGAAGAATTGAGTTGGGATTTTGATGGGGATTGCATTGAATCTGTATATTACTTTTGGCAAGATGGTCATTTTTACTATATTAATCCTGCCAATCCATGAGCATGGAAGATTTTTCCATCTTCTAACGTCTTCTTCAGTTTCTTTCTTCAGAGACTTGAAGTCCTTGTCATACAGATCTTTCACTTTTATGGTTAGAGTCACACCAAGATACTTTATATTGTTTGTGGCTATCGTGAAGGGTATCATTTCCCTTATTTCTTTCTCAGCCTGCTTATCCCTTGAGTATAGGAAGGCTACTGATTTGCTTCAGTTGATTTTATATCCAGCCACTCTGCTGAAGTTGTTTATTAGCTGTAGGAGTTCTCTGGTGGAGTTCTTTGGGTCGCTTAAGTATACTATCATATCGTCTGCAAATAGTGATAGTTTGACTTTTTCCTTTCCAAATTGTATCCCTTTGACCTCTTTTTGTTGTTTAATCCTCTCGCTAGAACTTCAAGTACTATACTGAACAGATATGGAGAGAGAGGGCAGCCTTATCTAGTCCCTGATTTTAGTAGGATTCCTTCAAGTTTCTCTCTATTTAGTTTGATGTTGGCTACTAGTTTTCTGTAATTTGCTTTTACTATGTTTAGATATGGGCCTCGAATTCCTGATCTTTCCAAGAGTTTTAGCATGAAAGGATGCTGAATTTTGTCAAATGCTTTTTCAGCATCTAATGAAATGACCATGTGGTTTTTTTTCTTTGAGATTGTTTATGTAGTGGATTACATTGATGGATTTCCTTATATTGAACCATCCCTGCATCCCTGGGATGAAGCCTACTTGATCGTGGTGAATGATCGTTTTGATGTGTTCTTGGATTCGGTTGGCAAGAATTTTATTGAGTATTTTTGCATCGATATTCATAAGAGAGATTGGCCTGAGATTCTCTTTCTTTGTCAGATCTTAGTGTGATTTTGGTATCATCGTAATTGTGGCTTCATAGAACGAGTTGGGTAGTGTTCCTTCTGTTTCTATTTCATGGAATAGTTTGAAGAGTATTGGTGTTTGGTCTTCTTTGAAGGTCTGATAGAATTCTGCTCTAAAACCATCTGGACCTGTGCTTTTTTTGGTTGGAAGACTTCCAATGACAACTTCTATTTCTTCAGGGGTTATAGGACGGTTTAGATGGTCTATTTGATCCTGATTTAATTTTGGTACTTGGTATATGTCTATGAAATTGTCCATTTCCTCCAGATTTTCTCGTTGTGTTGAATACAGGTTTTTGTAGTAGGATCTGATGATTTTTTGAATTTCCTCAGTTTCTGTTGTTATCTCTCCCTTTTCGTTTCTGATTTTATTAATTTGGATACTATCTCTGTGCCCTCTGGTTAGTCTGGCTAAGGGCTTATCTATCTTGTTGATTTTCTCAAAGAACCAACTCCTCGTTTTGTTGATTCTTTGTATGGTTTTATTTGTTTCTACTTGATTGATTTCAGCCCTGAGTTTGATGATTTCCTGCCTTCTACTCCTCTTTGGTGTATTTGCTTCTTTTTGTTCCAGGGCTTTCAGGTGTGCCATTAAGCTGTTAGTGTATGCTGTCTCCCGTTTCTTTTTGGCGGCACTCAGGGCTATGAATTTTCCTCTTAGCACTGCTTTCATTGTGTCCCATAAATTAGGGTATGTTGTGCCTTCATTTTCATTAAATTTTAAAAAGTCTTTGATTTCTTTCTTTATTTTCTCCTTGACTAAGTTATCATTGAGTAGAGCATTGTTCAGCCTCCATGTGTATGTGAGCTTTCTGTTGTTTTCATGGCCGTTGAAGACCACTCTTATTCCATAGTGATCTGATAGGAGGCATGGGATTATTTCGATCTTCTTATATCTGTTGAGGTCTGATTTGTGACCAGTTATATGGTCGATTTTGGAGAAGGTACCATGAGATGCTGAGAAGAAGGTGTATTCTTTTGCTCTAGGATGAATTGTTCTATATATATCTGTTAGTTCCATTTGGTCCAAAGCTTCAATTAGATTCAATGTGTCCCTGTTTAATTTCTGCTTTCCTGAACGATCCATTTCAGAGAGCGGGGTGTTGAAGTCACCCACTATTATTGTGTGAGGTGCCATGTGTGCTTTGAGCTTTAATAAAGTTTCTTTTATGAATGAGGGTGCCCTTGTATTTGGAGCATAGATATTCAGAATTGAGATTTCTCCTTGGTGGATTTTTCCTTTGATCAGTGTGTAGTGTCCTTCTGTGTTTTTTAGATGACTTTCGGTTGAAAGTCAATTTTATCTGATATTAGGATGGCTACTCCAGCTCGTTTCTTGGGACCATTTGCTTGTAAAATTGTTTTCCAGCCTTTTACTCTGAGGTAGTGTTTGTATTTGACACTGAGGTGCGTTTCCTGCACGCAGCAGTATGCTGAGTCCTGTTTTCGTATCCAGTCTGTTAGTTTATGTCTTTTTATTGGGGATTTGAGACCATTGATATTAAGAGAGATTAAGGAATAGTGATCATTGCCACCTGCTATTCTTGACGCTATCTTTATGTTTGAGTGGTTATCTACTTTTGGGTTTGATGCAAGAAGGTTACTATCTCGTTTTTTCCTGGGTGTTGTTTCTCTCCTTGTATTGGCAGTTTCCACCTATTATCCTTTGCAGGGCTGGGTTTGTGGTAGATATTGTGTAAATTTGGTGTTATCATGGAATATCTTGGTCTCTCTATCTATGGTGATTGAGAGTTTTGCTGTATATAGTAGTCTAGGCTGGCATTTTTGTTCCCTTAGTGTGTGCATGAAATCTGCC